>CM029793.1:17043414-17643414 GCA_017562165.1 Ectropis grisescens | reverse complement strand
CATTAGGCACATGTCCTGCTCGTGTTGTCACTCTATGCTATAAAAAAAAGCAGCAGGGTCCTGCTAGTCGTGAATACACGTCTTAAAAGTATAGCTCGGTGAAATATTTTCAGTTGTGAAACAAATGGAAGAGGATTCGTTCAATTTGTATTCCTTTGAAGTTTATTACTGGGACAGTAGATTTGTAGTGTAGTTTCGTAAATTTATTATTGGGTTCGGATTTAGTTTGTTCTATTGAGATAAAACAAATTCTCTTTTTGTATACTTGAGAGGTTTAACTGGGTTAAAGTGTTTGTTCGTAAACATTATGTTTTGTTGTGATTGAATTATACTGATGCCTGTGTTAGATAAACATGTGTCAAGTAAGTTAGTTTTCTTGAGGGGAAAAACGTCCGATATCTGAATTGTGAGGTTGTAGGTTTGAATCCCGGTTCTACCTCAAGATTATTTTTGAACGAATTAAAAAAAGGAATGTTCCTCGTACATGTCAACTATTTTTAAATGAGCTCGGATAACGTCGTCGTTTATGAACCGATTTTGGTGATTTTTTAATAGGTCATATTCCAGGGGTATTCTAATTTTGAAATACTCAGTAACTTTTCATATGCCAGCGATCATAGATTTATACGGAGTACCTTTTCAATAACGCAAATAAAGAAAACTCGATCAAAATACAAAAATAACTATAACCGCCTGAATACATTAGAACAAGAAGTACAATTCGTTAACTCTCTTAAAGCGAAAGTATATGAGATCACAACAGACAACATGGATAATAATGTAGAATCTTTGTACGAACAAATTAAAAGAGTTATTACCGAAAGCCTTAACTCTACGAAAAATGAAAAGAAAACCCAGCCATATTATTTAACGGAAAATATAAGACATCAAATAGCAAGAAGAAATGAACTGACCAAACAGAAATTGCTATCAAAAAGAAGAAAAATAGAGCGCTCTTATTTATATAAACATATTCATAAACAGATTAAACAAAACATTAAAGAACATAGAATTAAAACGATTGAAGATCATCTTCTGTCAACGGGCAGTTTGAAGAAAGGCTACAAATCATTAAACACCACTAAAAAATGGATTCCCTGTCTTACAGTAAGCTCTACCAATACCAAGACATTTTCAAGATCAAAAATAATAGAGACAGCTACAAGCTTTTACCGCAACCTTTATTCTGCAAGAGATACTGGTCTTCAGATTCCAGCTCTAATTCCAAATTCTACCACAATACAACGATTTACTACTCATGAAGTAATGAAAAAAATGGAAAGTTTAAACACAGAAAAGTGTCCTGGACCAGATGGTATCCCAAGCAAGGCCCTAAAAACTGGAAGATTTCTGCTTGCCCGACCCATTACGGATATATTCAATATGGCTCTAGATACCGGAAAAATACCAGTGGAATGGGCAAAGTCTGACATTGTCTTACTATATAAAAAGGGAAACCCCGCCGACATAGCCAACTATAGGCCTATTAGTCTACAACCTGTCATCTATAAGCTGTTTGCTACTTGTCTCGAATCCCGTTTATCTACTTACATTGAAACATATCAGTCGCCAGAGCAAGCTGGTTTTAGAAAAAACTATTCGACAACAGAACACATCCATGCAGTAGATCTAATAATAGAGAAATATGAAGAACGAAAAAAACAGCTCTACATGGCATTTATTGACTACGAAAAAGCCTTCGACTCTATTTCTCATGACAGTATGTGGAAAGCTCTACATGATTGCGGTGTACCGACAGAAGCGACTGAGGTAATAAAAGACATTTATAGCAAAAGTGTCAGTAGGGTAAAAATGGAAAGCACTGGCCCTGAAATAATTATTGGTAGAGGCGCGAGACAAGGAGACCCTCTATCTCCAAAAATATTTATAACTGTTCTGGAAAACATCATGAGGAAACTTAACTGGGAAAGAAAAGGTATAAATGTCAAAGGTGAATTTCTTAGTAATCTCAGATTTGCTGACGACATAGTACTATTCTCGGAAACACCAACACAATTAGAGGATATGATAATTGAACTAGATGCAGTAAGTCAGGAAATTGGCCTCGAACTCAACACTTTAAAAACAAAAGTCATGACAAACAGCGCAAACGTACCTATAAAAGTCAACGACACGACGCTAGATTATGTACAAGAATATACCTATTTGGGTAAACAAATATCCTTCAGAAAATCTCGAAACAGTGATGAAATAAATAGACGTACAACAATGTCATGGAATAAATTCTGGAGCAACAAAGAAATATTTAAATCAAAACTTCCTGTAAAACTAAAGAAAAAAGCTCTAGACTCCTGCATACTACCATGTCTATCTTATGGATGTCAAACCTGGACTTACAATAAATATGCAAAAAGTAAGATACAAGTCTGCCAAAGAGCTATGGAAAGAAGCATGCTCAATTTAAAAATATCAGACAGAAAAAATAATTCATATATAAGACAAACAACTAACGTCTTAGATGCTTTGAAACATTGTAGGAAGCTGAAGTGGAAATGGGCTGGTCACATTGCTCGCATGGAAAATAACAAGTGGGTTAAAAAAATAGCAACTTGGATAGGACCACCTACCAAACGAACCAGAGGCAGGCCAAAACAACGGTGGGCAGATGAAATAATAAAGGTAGCTGGCGCAAATTGGATTGAGATAGCAAAGGAGAGAGGATTGGAGAAAATGGAGGAGGCCTTTACTCGATGAGAGGTCCTTAATAAACAGAGAGAAGAAAAAAAAAAAAAAAGAAATAAATTAGGATTTAACTGTGTATTTTTGTTTGTGTTCAATAATTTTAATGTTTATTTTTTTTATTTACTTACTTAATTTATTATTCTCAATGTTAATGTTTTATTAAGGAATTAAATGAGGTTTTATTATTATTATTCACGTATTTATTTCTTTTCTTAAGACTAAGTTTTTACAATATTGATATATAAAACAACATAAAACATTATAAAAACTTAAACCTAGTTTGCCGCCAGCAGCGGGCAGGGCCCAAAGCTACCGGTGGTTAGGGCTGCAGAGTGAGGAACCTCCTGACGATGCGCGCTGTGTCAAGGATGACCGCCTTCTGCATCTGACCCTTGATCCAACCATCTAGCGAAAGTCTCTTGAGATGTTGGTCGAGACTTTTCGCTACAAGCCCGTTTGCCGACACGACTATGGGGACTATGATCGTGGAATCAACATTCCACATGGCGGTAACCTCGTGAGCCAAGTCAAGGTACTTGCTAATCTTGTCCTTCTCAGCTTTCACGAGGTTCTCGTCATGTGGTATGGTGATATCGACGATCACAGCCCGACGTTGAGACCGGTCTACCAGCACGATATCAGGCTTATTGGCGACAATAGTCCTGTCGGTGATGATAGAGCGGTCCCAGTAGAGCAACGCACGACCATTCTCGAGAACTGGCAGAGGTGCGTACTTATAGTACGGCACCTCGGACTCGACAAGGCCGTGTCGAAGAGCAGTTGCTGGTGGATGATCCTGGCTACTAGGTTATGTCTGTGCAAGTACTCGCCGTTAGCAAGATGCGAACAACCGGAAATAACATGACGAAGAGATTCGCCTGGACGGCGGCATGCCCGACAAATGTCGACCGTACCGTCCTTCATTATGTATTTCCGGTAATTGTTCGTCTTGATAACTTCATCTGCAATTGCACAGACAAACCCCTCGGTTTCTCCGAAGAGGTCCCCGAAGCGCAGCCAGTTCACCGACGCGAGCAGATTCACATCGGGTCCCGTCAAGGCCCGATAGAATCGCCCATGCAGCTCCTTGCTCTTCCACACTTCCTTGCGATCATCAGTGCTGAGCACCGATGGTTTGCGCCAGTTCTCGTTTGCCAATGAAAGAGGCGTGAAGCTCCTGTCAACTGCCACAACATCGCGATGCATCCCGGACTCGCTGTTGCGGAAATAATCCCTGAGACTGCATACTTCGCGGTTGTGTAGGTTCTTGGCATTTAAAAAGCCTCGACCCCCCCATTTCCGCGGAATATACAGTCTCATAACAGACGAGCGCGGGTGTAGCATGCGATGAGTTGTGAGCAGTTGACGGACCTTTCTGTCCAGGGCGTCGAGCTCAGTCTGAGTCCATCTCAGTATGCCAAAGGAGTATATCAGCAGAGGCATTACCCAACCGTTGAAGGCTCGCGCTTTGTTACCGCCTGACAGAAGACTTTTGAGTACTTTTGTCAGCCGGCACAAGAAGCGCTCCTTCACCGATCTCTTAATGTCATCTGCTGAAATACCCAAGGACTGTGACATACCGAGATATTTGTCTCTCGTCTTCGGAGAGAGATCTGAGAGTTATAGTCTCGGAAAGTTGTAAATTCTCTGAATTTACTACTTTCCCTCGCTGTACATGCATGACCGCACACTTGTCTACACCGAACTCCATCTTGATGGCGTTACTAAAAACCTCCGTGGTTTTTAATAGCTCCAACAAGTCTTGGCGTTTCGGTGCAAAAAGTTTGAGGTCGTCCATGTACAACAAATGAGATATAACCTCACCTCCTCTACGAAGACGATAACCTAACTCTGAATCCTTCAGCAGAGTGCTGAGAGGATTCAGACTTAGGCAGAACCATAGGGACTTAGACTGTCACCCTGAAAATGCCTCTTTCAATCCTAATCAAGTCCTCCGAAACAAAAGAGCTGTCTACGCTACCTGGTTGACGAAGGACTGTGACCCACTGTCCCATGCATTTGCTTAGAAAAGATTTTAGAGTTGGATTTATTTTGTACAACTCTAAAACCCTTTCTAGCCATGAATGGGGCACCGCATCATAGGCCTTCTTATAGTCAATCCAAGCAGCGGAGAGGGCTCCTTTGTTTCGTTTGACTTGTTGGCAAATGGTCGTGTCAATGAGGAGCAGCTCCTTAGTACCACGGGACCCAATCTTACATCCATTCTGAGAGGAGGCCAAAACGTTATTCGCGACAATATGCGCGTTAATTTTTGCTCTCAGAATGGATGTAAGCAGCTTGTAGATGGTAGGTAAGCACGTAATGGGTCTGTAGTTCTTCGGTTCCGTGGTACTACCAGACTTATGGAGCAGGAAGGTGACTCCGGTGGTCAAGAAACTGGGAAGAGAACCCGTATCCAGGGCTTCTTGGAATTGTGTTGCCAAACGTTCATGTGAGCACCGAAACCACTTTATCCAGAAGTTGTGCAATCCGTCCGGTCCAGGACTTTTCCAGTTCTGAGCCGTCCGAATAGCACAACTAACGTCTATGGAGTCGAGCGTAATAGACTCCATGGGTTCGATAAGCTCACATGCACGTTCGATAACACGCATCCAAGCTCCCTCCGTGTGCTCGACAGGCACCGACCAGATGCTGCGCCAGAAACTTTTCATGGCGCTGACATCCGGTAGCTGCGTATCGTTCACACGTGGATTAGTAGTTCCCTCCCAGCTTCGGTACACCTTCCTTTGATCGCTCTGGAAGTCGCGATTTTGCCGATATCGATTCACACGCTCTCTGTAGCGGCGAATACGGTTTGCCCACGCATAAACTTTCTGCTTCAGATAGTCAATGCGTTCCGTAACATTGGCAAGATAGTGCTGGCGACTGATACCAGTCCCAGCAAACGCCTGTGCTACGAAACGCATGACTCGGGGACGACTGTTCCCCTGACTGAAGCAGATTAGCTTTGCAATAAGAGTCCTGAATTTGCTGATACGCCGTTCTATTCGTACTTGCCATTCGGGTACATTCCCAGCGGTTCGCATTGTACGGTCAGTGTCTGGGAACTTGACACGTGCAACGCGACACGCCGCGATAGCACCACAGTACAGAATAGAATGGGTATCAGTCAAATCTTTGCTAGTTCCCAAGTAGGGCACTAGCAAAGTATTCAAGGCTCCCATCAAAGCCAAATTCCGTTTATGGGTGGGCAAACGCGGTAAGCGCGGCCTAGAGTTGGGTGTGGATCTATATCGCAAGATCGCGTCTTCCAGAGCGCTCCTCAGTTGCTCTATTACCTGTTCAGATAAGCCCGTACTCGCCGAATCTCCCTCCTCGATATCGAGATCGACCGGCGCCGCAAGTGTCGCCACTGATGTTGGCACTGAAGCCAGGGTCGACGACGCGGCGGGCGGATCTCGAGTCGAAGCAGGAGCTGGGCGAGTACGTTGTTCTTCCAGGCGTAGCCGATCAAGTGCCGAGTCATCCAGCAACTTGCATCGCCGGATGGCGCGGACTTGGTCTGACAATCGTTGGGCGGAAACGGCGACGGTCGGTTCGAAGGCCTGAAACAGAAGCAGCATCCTGGCACAGTACGCAGTCAGGTGGGTTCCTCCTCTGTAGCCCTGTAATAGGCGCGCATGCAGTTCTCGTTCATTTGGCGAGTCCATCGCATGCGACGCACTACACCACCGGTAGCGAGGGCCGGGCGCGAGGCAGGTTGCCTCACAGGCCCCAAGCGTGCCGGCAGCGGCGGACGCCCACCACGTCCTGTTCTTGTGGGCGACGGGGTCCGCGTCGTGTCTGTGTCACTCGTTGAAGCACTTGTGTCGGGAGGAGTCACAAACACTTCCTCCTCCGACGACGAACTCGATGGTGACGGTGACGGAACACGAACTGGTGGTAAACGTGCGTTTGGATCCGCTTCATGTCGTCCTCTCGACCGCGTAATCATAATTTCATTTGTATTTTCATTCCGTTTCTTGATATTTTTGCATAATATTGAATGTTTTTGCGTGTTATGACATTGTCAAAATTCATCGTATTAGTTCTGTTTGAGATCAGGTTTTATTGTAATACCTTATTATTTTTTGCTGTTTTCGTTGTGTTTTCCTGTTTGTTATTTAGCAAATAAACGATAAAAACTCTAAAAAAAACGGGTGAAATTAAATAAAATTACAAAGCGATATGCAACTCGTGACAGCGGTTTTTTTTTTTTTTTTTTTTTTTTTTTTTATTATTATTATTATTCCAGGGGTTGTCTTATGATAAGGAAACCAGTATCTAATAATGGCGTGCCAGAGATATCGAGAGGAACTTTCAAAACTCCTATGAGTAACAAGTACCCACGTTTGTTAATTTTCAAGGTTTAGACTTTGTTAAGTATGTCATCACTATTGCTTTAACAGTGACAGTGATTTTGACGAAACCACCATTTTGCAAAAAAGACATTTTGAGGATATGAGCCACCCGCTAACCTACACTGGGCCATCTTATTAAATACTCTTTCCTTTTGAGAAAAGGCCAGACTCCCAGCAGTTGGAACATGAAGCGGGGTATTCATACGAGAATATAACTCATACAACGCACGCACAATCAATATATATTTTCTCACAAATTATTTTCGCTGAAAGCTCTGGTCACATGAAACAGAATTATTAATTTATTTTATTAATCTGAATTAAAATTGTCTACAACACCACTGTATTTCATTTCAAAATAAGTTAATATGAACATTCATTTCGCTTTTAGTTTGTATGAGCAGATTAACATCATCATCATCGGTCCATCTTCATTCACAATGTATTAGTAGGTGTCACTAACAGCACCCGCGTTAGCCTAGTTTCCCGGAATAAAAAGTAGCCTAGATGATATTTCAGACATTCTCATCTATAGATGTACCAAATTTAAAGATTTAAAGAAAATTAAAAGGGCAACGACATCCATATAGGACCTATATAAGGATGTTTTTTTAACTTTTATAGGTTTACACTTGACCGCCATCTCGCCTGATGTTAAGCGACGATGCGGTCTACGATGGAGCGTGTTTACCTAGAAAAAACCGATTCACTCTCGATTTGAAGACACCAAGATTATAACTATCGGGAAAACCCACTCAGGCAACTCATTCCACAGCCTAGATGTTCTTATCACAAACGTAGAGTCAAACCTCTTCGTCCGTGTCTTTGGAATATCCACCATGAAACGGTGCCGCTTCTTTGAGTTACGAGAAGTACGATAGAAAAAAGGGCAAGGAGGTATTAGATCATGCAGATCAGTTGCACACTCTCCGAAGTGTATCCGATAAAAAACCGATAAGTTAGCTATCTTGCGGCGATGTTCAAGACTATGAAGTCTTTTTCGCGCTAGAATGTCTTTGCCTACGTCGTTGCCTTTCCCGAAATTTTTGGAGTAATACCTATATTATAGTTATTACTCCGAAAATTTCGTGTTTTTTAATAGGAAGGATTCTTTATTCTAGTTTTATTGTTGGGAGTCACAAGCGTGTGATCGTAGGTTCATATCATCTGCACCTTTAAACTATTTGTGTACGTTCAAATATGTTTATTTACCAGGGGTGATAGAAAACATAGTGAGAAAACCAGCATGTTCAAACACATCTGTCTAGGATCTAACTCGTACTTGACCATCAGGTGGATTGTAAAGTAAGCTGTTTATGCTTATGTATCTAATTGTTGTGACAGCATCGATCTAAACTAGTTGAGCGAGCGACCACGAACCATTCCCCGAACGTGCGAAGTAGGAAAGTCGCGAGTTTATTTCGATAATATTTTTTCATAGAAAGACAGTGCTTTGTTGTATGTTTTACACGGTAGCAAAGCAAGATTTATTTTTTCAGTGAATAACACATAAATAACTGAAGAAATTTCATAATCGTAGGTCAACGATGTAGGTATGATGACAAAAAATTGAGTCTATTAGATAAAAAAAATGTACACGTTTTTTCTATTGAAACAATAAATGACCAATACATCTAGACTGCAGGCACGTGAACAAAATCTATGGGTCAAATGAGCCACCAGGAGACCTATGTAGGATGATAGAAGGGTATAAAGCAATAAGATTCAGCACTATGCCGTCACTTGTAAGCTGACCAACTGAGTGCCGTTGAAGCAACCCTCCATGGGTTGAAATCCTCGATCATTTCTCCTTGTCGCATGATTTTTGTACGGCATTGCATAATAATGGACTAGAAGAGGTATTGAGTTGGACAGCTTACAAGTGACGGCATAGTGCCGAATCTTATTACTTTATACCCTTCTATCATCCTACATAGGTCTCCTGGTGTATCATATGACCCATAAATTTTGTTCACGGGCCTGCAGTCTATTACAATCTTTAGAAGTTTTATTGTACGTAGGTGCGATTTTTGTGAAAACGTGACGTCACAATCCCATAATCCGGTGGATAAAAAAACACTTTACCTTTCCTATCGAACTGCTTTTAGCTCCAGCGACACTGTTTCATGGTTGATATTACAAAGACTTGAACGAAGAAATTTGACTCTACTTTCATAATAAGAACATCTGAACTCTGATATGCGTTGTTGAGAATTTCAAATATAGAGTAAATCAGTTTCTTCTACGTTAGTGCGCTGCGTTATGGATCGCATCGTTGCTTAACATCGGACGAGATGGCGGTCAAATGCAAACCTATTATCGAATTTGTAAATTAGTAATATTATTGAATGCAAAAAAAGCTTTTTAGAGATACATTTCATTGAGGGACCAATTACTCTAGATGGCCTCATTAATGTATATTAGTAAATAATTTGCTTTTTTGTATTACATTTTCTAAGCTTTGAATAATGCAGGACAAAGGAAGAAAAGAAAACATTAATTTCTGTAACTAATGAATTTATTTACATATTCACATATAATTATTAAATCTGCAACATTCAAATAATTAATATACATTAATAGTCTTAATTCTAACTACTTGTAGTACAAATACCTCGACTATGTTAACGTACGCTATCACAACATTCAGTTTCTTACGAAATACCGCGAAAATCAGATATTGTTGTCCTTTTCTATATTAACGAGGGAGAAAGAGAGAGCTGTGCGCTATTTCTTGAGCTATTTTCAGGAAAATAATACAACATTTCCAAACTCTGTACTAGATGGCGCTAGTGGATTTATTTAGTTCTATCTCGCCGTAACCATTCATCATCATCATCAGCCTGTGCTTAGCTAGCTACATTAATTGATTGGATATAATTTATTTTGCATTCGGTTAATTGTTTACAATGATAAATAATGACATGTTTACCGCAAGGGTAAAATGCAAACTAAAATGTTTTTTTGTTATAATATCTGGAGTAGTAGTTTTGGCGTCATTTCCCATGTAATTCAAAAATATTTTTAATATCAATCATACAAAATGAATGTTGTAGAACTAGTAACAAAACATATATTAATATGGGAATCCATACTTAGGAATGCCGCCATTTTTTTCAGTAACTTTAAAGCACAAAAACATTGAACAAAGCAACCTAAATAAGAGATTTTATTACACAATGAGTTAACTATGTATTCTGTATATACGAGTATGTCTTTCGAAGATCAACAATTTTATCCGAAATTTATATTATTTAGCAGCGTGTAGTGTTCCCTGTAGAGCTATTCAAGGTTAATCGATTTTCGTTCAAATAACTGGTACTAATTGGAAACCGGTTGACGTAACTAAACCCTAGAATTCAGACCGTCTTTTTTACAAAAGCCCTAGACATTTCATCGTTGTAACAAAGAACTACAAGTATACAATAAAAATGAAACAGTAGGTACTTTTTCCAACAGATTTTTAGATCACTTTAACAAGAAACAAAATGTTGAGTCTAGAATGTTCGGAGAGTTTTATGGAATTATTCGAGAAGTCACTTCAATTCCAGAGATATGGGTATAAAGTTGAAACGAGTATTTTTAGACAACGTTTTCTGTGATTTTGTTCTCCATTCTTATATTTTATGACAAAGTAATGTGAAATAACATTGTCTACAAAAAGGTTCAGTCAGCGACTCCCAAGTTTGAAAAAGACACAATCTTGAACGTCGTAGTCAGAGTTGCTTAGTTCATTCGTTTTTATAGGATATATTTGAGAATATAAGTTGCAAGTTACGGCTGGTCTAGTGGGAGAACGGCGACTGCCGATGCGAAGCCTCGGGTTCAAATCCCACGCGCACCATTGTCTTTTCGAAGTCATGTGCGTAATGCCGCTAACATTACAGTGACAGTGACATGACATGACCTAGAATCTTTCGAAGTCGTGTGTCATTCTCCAACCAACACTGAGCAAGCATGGTGGATTATGGCCTTGACTCTCTCCTTGCGAGAGATGGGTCTGAGTCTCTGCAGTGGAAACATTTAGGGACACATTTATAGCACATTTTAGACACCATACCAACCAATTGGTCTACATTGCCCCATAATTTAATTTTTCCCTTTTTGCGTTAACGTTTGCGGGATCGATAACCTAGTTATTTGTACTTATATATTACTCCAGTAATAGGTTTGTACTGAATTGAGCTAAGAAAATTGTTTGATATAAGTTACGATTAAACTACAACACATGGTTCTAATAAATCATAATATAAAATACTTTATTGGCACAATGATATAATACTACAGTCAAATTATATTGGTTCTATAATACTTACATTATGATTTAGGATTTGATTTATTGTCTTGTTTTATCCATAGCTAGAGCGAAATTAAAGCCAGCGTTTTTCAAACTTGAAACACGATATTTGTTTATGTTGAGCAAAAAATGTTTTTGTACTGTACCACAATCTTATTGGTAAGGTTTTGCAACTCTCTTCTATCTGAGTTCTCGCGTCAGAGCTGCAGATCGCAACCCCAGTTTAAAAAACACTGTCATATTTCTACAGTAAACATAAAAAAGTGCAAAACGTACAATGTTAACGTCATAAAATGTATGCACATTAGCTATAATCAATTTGGCACAATCATATTTAAAAACATTCGTAATCCCCACTTATAACTAATGAGGCGAACGGACCGATTCTGAACGTACATTTCAAAATATTTTTGCAAATATTGACTTTGTATTGTTCCAAATATTTGAATCGGACCACACGGGGTCATCTCTACACGCGGTTTCGAGTAGAGTACACACGTTCAGCCGGCGACGTGTCTAACGCCGAAATGAACGGGTGACGGCTACCCCCTCTAATTGTCTCTGTGATTCCATGTATTGTATTTGTTGTATTGATAAAAACACTTTTTTTGTAAGTTGTCTAAAATATACTTTCAGAAAGAGACCCAATTTTTATAAATACAATTAAAAATTTGGCACAAACATGGAAATTTCTATTCATATTACATAAATCCGTATGTTTACTTATACTCGTTTAGTATTCGTCTCTCTCACTCTCGTACAAAAAATTGACGTGCAACAAGGACAACAACAGCCGATCGAGAGGCATGACGGTTATCGAGTTATCTGCCGCGCGATCATAACAAAGCGGCGTATGCGCAGATCACGGGCAGGAGGAGGTTGCTGGTGAGGGACAATCCTGGAACAAAAAATAGTATTTAAAATATATGTAAAATATAAACTCAACATTTTTCAAGATCAGATCTTCGCCTGATGGTATGGTTGGTCACAGGTCACTGTGAGTTAAACTACTTTTGATTCCACGTTTTTGTTATTTTTTGGAGTAACTTATTGAAATACCTACACTTTTTTAGTATGAAAACTAACGGTATGTAGGTTATTACACATTTTGAATAAATACACGGGTAACTCACGTTTGATATAGTCAGTCTAGTCAGACTTGAGTTCAGTGCTAAACAAGCTGCGATGGCGCGCCCGCACTCTCCTTTACAAAGGCCGCCGAGCCCGAACCAAACTTAAGTCGGACTGGACTAACTATATCAAACATCTTGATTATCTGTAGACCTACAGTGGTCTATGGATAATTTAGGTGTGCTTAGTGTAAGTAGTTAGTTAAGTAGGTTTGTAGTGTAGTGTAGTCCTCATTGTATTTTAGTTTTGATATTAAAGACTCTGCCCACTCTTAAAAAAAACTACATCAAATGTGAGTTACCTGTACTGTATTAATTTTTTTCAAACAATGTGGCGCTTAATTACATTTGTACTTTACTGAAATCCTGGATTGAAGCTGGGTTGTTTGGGAATATAAATATAATAAAGCGTATTATATTTACCAGAGGAATCTTCTCCAGTGACTGAGGCAGGGTGCGGTGCGTCTTCCTTGACGAGAACGGGCTCGCTCTTGCGGGAGTACACGTCGAAGATGGTGGCGTGGCAGCTCAGCCAGAACTGGCCGGACAGGGGCGGCGGCAGCGTGTACCTGGGGGCAGAAGACCTCGGAATAATCTTCTTGGAGGCACCATACAGCGCTTTTTAGTATCAACTTTACAATAAAATTGTTACCTATCAATGTTCTACAGTTTTACCCGCGTAGTTTCAATTTACATCACTTCCCCGCAATTAAAATAGTCAATTTGCAATTCCAAATTTTAATTTGTGTTCCAAATCTTACGGAACATGACAATTGGCTATTGGAAAATGACGAGTCCAAATCATTTATCTAGCACTGCACTGTGCTCGTCACCCAGAGATATAAGATGTTTGGTCACTATGCCCTGTAAATTATTTTCTATTTTATTTTTGATGAGACACATGATGCCATCTTGCCAGATGTTAAACAACTGGATACATTACCCTTCAAACCTGAAAATAGTGATGTTTTCACATTACTGCTTAGTAATAGAATTACTGACAAAAGGTATTTCCCTGAGGACTGCGTGACAAGTATTCTGCTGTATTGAACAGGCTTGTTGTTGCTTTCTATCAAGCAAATTTATAGCTTGCTCATATATTTAGGAAAAAGAACCTTCAAAAAGGGCTCATATTTCTATTCCGTAATTGCAGACTCATTCATTGAAACTGGCAGTTATCCTAACCTTGCTACACCGATACACAAAACATCTTTCTCTGAAGATTTATTTTCCGTCAAAGCTGTCCGCTTTTGGAATGCTTTGACGGCCTTTGTAAGATACTCACAGTCCGTTGACGTTTTCAGCAAAATGTTAAACATAAATTTAATGTTTTATGTGCATCAATGTAGTCAAGTTACGGCTGGTCTACTCAGGAGAATGGCGTCTGCCGATCCGGAGACTCCGGGTTCAAACCCCACACGCACCACTGTCTTTTCGAAGTCATGTGCGTAATGCCGCTAACTTAAAACGGTGAAGGAGAACATCGTGAGCAATCCGATATGTACCTAGGACCTTTCGAAATCATGACTTCGCACTGGGCCAGTATGGTGAATTATAATCTCTCTCTCCTTGCGAGAGAAGGCCCGAGTCCCAGCAGTGGGAGCATTTAGTGTTTGATGATGTGTACCAATGTAAGGCTGTTGAAATCAACCGAAGATGTTAGTATTATTACCAACTATTAGTTGAAACTTAGGCTCAAGTATGACACTGAGCCTCAGCTAGTCTAAACCGTCTTGGAACGCTCTGGATAATCTGAGAGCTGCTAGAACATTTTGGGAAAGTATTTGACGCAAACAGAACATTTATCAAAAATCTCTCCAATGCCCGCTACTCATCAGCTAGGTCTACATCTCCGCGTTGGGTATCATAGGAGGAACATGTAACCAGTTTTCAGCTTGCCTCTAATTCTATCCCAAAAAAAGCTCTCGGAATACCCGAAATTTATGTTCATTTTTGTTCATTATTTGAATTGTTCGGAAATTTAAATTAATGGTTTCAAATGAGTGCAAGATAGGCGACACTTGTTTTGTAAATTGTAAATAGTAGATTCGCATTCGACCACAATGTCACCTGATTTTAAGCGATGATGAGATCTACGATGGAGCGTGCTTACCTAGGAGAAACTGATTTACTCTTGATTTGAAGACACCAAGATTGTTACCATCAAGTCGAAGCGTAAACAACACTCGCGCAAGTTGCCATCCGTTTTCCCGCCAATTTCGTAAACACGCGCGGGCGTCAGTGTAGCTAGAGTCTCACCTCAACACCTCTTTCTCCTGTTCATTGTCCACCTCCCTCGGATTCCCGTAGTAGTCCTGGTAGCCGCGCTGCAGGCTGGAGCTGGTGTAGGTGAGTCCCATCTTGAACTGCTCAGCCTCCAGGATGGACAGTTCCAGCTGGCTGAAGGCTGGTTGCTCTTTGAAGCCCAGGTCCTGGTTACGCCAGGCCACCGTCTCAGCAATCTGGAGATAAAGGCTACTGTGAGGAAATGTGACTGGTGGAAGAATAAAGCCATGTTACTTTTTATTAGATTATTTAGAAAACCGGCCAAATGCGAGTTGGACCCACATCCGAAACGTGTTTGAAATATTTATTGTTTTAGTTCCATTTTTTTAGTAAATTGAAAACTAAACGATATGCTGTGAATATTTCAAGCGTCTACCTGTAATCTTTATCAATATTGACAAAAACAAGCAAAAAAGTAGATTTTTTGTATGATAGCGTCTTAAATTTTTTTATTTATTTGATGTATAGAAGCAACTTAAATAGCATAATCTGTGAAAATTTCCAAATTTTCTGACTATCACGGCTCACGCGGTAAAACATGGTGGTGACAGATAGACGGACAGATTTCGGAATATTAGTAATATGGTTCCAATTTACCCTTTGGGTCCCTAACAATTTACACTTTCACATAAAATCAAACTAAATAAGTAAGAAATAATGTTCAATCAATCTGAATTAACTCATTCAAGTTCCATGCAAATAAACATACCTGTTATCTTATTTTACTGTGGCTTACAAAAATAGATAGATATACTCTTTAGATATACTCTTTATTGACACACCAAACAAAATTAAACACAAAAAAAGAACAATACATTTTACAGTAGTGCGACAATGGGCGACCTTATCGCTGAAAGCGATCTCTTCCAGGCAACCTTAGGATGGAAATAATAATTGGACAAGTATACGGGGTGTGCAAATAAGAATTAAACAAAGCAAACATATATATTGGAAAGAAAATAAGAATTATGATAAAAATAAAATAGAATAATTAAATACCTACATATAATACATACTAATAAATACAATATAAATACATCTGTAATTGCAACTGGAGAAAATCGACAAACAACAACAAACTACATTTTCAACAAATAAAATTGTTTAACATTGGTTTTGAATGTATTCAGAGAAGGAGAATGTCTGATGTGGACAGGTAATTCATTCCACAACTGAGTTGCCCTGTAAGTAAACGACTTGCCATAGAAAGTTTCAGTTCGAGCCGAAGGGGTCATGAGGTAAAGAGAGTAATTTGACCTTAAAGGAAGCTGATGGTAATCTTGCAAAAAGGTAAAACGTTCCTTAAGGTAGTGCGGTGTGGAAGGATTAAACAAAATATTGTACAGAGAAAAGAGAATGTGAGCATTCCGACGAAGACGAATGGATAACCACTTGAGCTGCACACGAAATTGGGACACGTGATCATATTTGCGTAATCCAAATATGAATCGTATGCAGAAATTTTGGAGGCGCTCAAGTTTGTCTAGCTGGTCCTCTCTAAGATCAAGATAACAGGCGTCAGCGTAATCCAGGATAGGAAGAAGGAGAGACTGAGCAAGAGCAATTTTAGTGGCAGTGGGTAAAAAGTTACGGAGACGTCTTAAGGACCTACCGGACGCAAATAATTTACTACTGATTGTCTTGACATGGCAATCCCATGATAAGGTACGATCAAACACTACTCCAAGATTTTTTACGGAACTACTAAATGGTATAGGAATCCCATCAAATACAACACTAGGTAATGTGTTCCAGTTCACTCTGGAGATCCAGTACGAACTGCCCATTATTATCAACTGTGTTTTCGTAGGATTTACTTTTAAGCCAAAAGACTTACTCCACTGAATAATACGATTCAGATCATCATTAATTTTAGCAATAGCGATATCCAACTCATTAAAAGGAGCTTGAAAATAAATTTGCAAATCATCTGCATAAAGCTGGTAGGAAGAAACAAGGTTCTTGGAAATAGAATTTATAAAAATAGCAAAGAGAAGAGGAGATAGCACGCCGCCTTGAGGAACACCGGCTGTTGTATTACACCAAGAAGACAAATCATCTTCTAGGTGAATCCGCTGCCGGCGACCTTGTAGGTAACTACGAAACCATTCAATTACCGGTGGAGATACGTTGATGGAACGAAGTAAAGCGAGCAATATGTCGAAATTGACGGCATTGAAAGCATTACTGAAGTCTAACAGAGCTAGAACAGTAAGCTTACCGTCATCCATGCCCAAGCGTATATCGTCAGTGATCTTGACAAGCGCAGACACAGTGCTATGCCCAGGACGGAAACCGGACTGAAGAGGATTAAAAAGGTCTTGTCTAACAAGGAAATTGTTGAGCTGTTTATGGACGAGACGTTCAAGGATTTTAGAAAGAAAAGGAAAAATAGAGATCGGACGATATTCGGAAAAAGATTGTGGGTTGGGTTTCTTCGGCAAAGGTAAAATAAAGGCATCTTTCCATAAAGTAGGAAAGTACCACTTAAAATAGAGTTAATAAAATGGTACAAAGAACGGGAAGGATAATTTCAAGGATGGGCAAGAGCATGTTCCGGCTTATACTGTCACTGCCCACTGCATTGGAGGAAATCGACATAAAACTCTTCCTAACATCACACTCGGTAAATTGATCAAAAGTAAAAAAAGAAGGATTAGTAGTAGGAATGGCAGCAAGATAATTAACAGTTAAATTTTTATCCACATCTGACATAGCAGATGTCGAAGAAAAGTGTTGGTTTAGAGCATCAATATCTATATTAAGAGAGGTTGAATTTGAACGTGATTTGCCAATTCCCAAAGTTCTGAGGAATTTCCAAACCTTAGCTGGATCCTCTTCATTAACAGAAGCATGAACATGGCGGCGCAATGCATCCCTACACACCTTATTGCAGAGATTACGTGCCTGTATATATTTTGATTTATTAGTATCAGTAGGTCTTATCTTATAACGCGTTTTAACCGCTGCCTTTTTTGTTTATCAGAGCTCGTATTTCCTTGGTGAGCCAGGGAGCTGGGAGGTGCTTGATTTTGACAGCACGTACTGGAGCATGTACATCATATAGCTCCGTGATAACCCTGTTAAATAATTGTACTTGATCGTCAACCAACTTAGTTTTAGTAACATAACTAACAAAATATACATATATTTATATACATATATTTAGTAACAAAATATACATAGACATAGCTTTAGAAGCTTGTGAAAATAATTCCTCGAATCAAACCATATTGCAAGGCATTTCTTTTTGTTGATTTTCTACAAAAACTTGTTTTGAGTTTTGTAAAACTATTATTTTGTAATACAAAGGCAGCACGTAATTATGATCAGTTGTAATTTTCTGGACCCCGTTAAAAAAATGTGTTTTTCGGAGCCCACCTTACACTACTTGCCGACCCCGAAGCTAGGTAATGATTTTGACTCTTCATGAGCTTTATAGCTTTTCTTCATAGCTGAATGGCGCTGTTCTGTTATGAGCAGGTGTGTTGCTTAGTATCAGACACATTTTTTGCTTGTCCCGTCATTTTATTAAAAAAATGTACAGTTCGTTCACTTAAAAAAGAATCCCAAAATAGCCTGCGCCTGTATTTTGACTGGAGTAAATCTGTTTAGATCAAAGACGTTTCACCTTTCCTCAGTAACCCAGATTTTTTCGATCAGCGAAGGAAAAAATCGGAAAACAACAACCGAGTTAATGAATAGAAATCTATGAATAACAGGGTATTGTTCCCGGCGCCGCGGGGCTACAATAAAAATACAACTTCTCGAAACTTCTGCCGGGTTTTTAATATCAGGCTTGCTTTTGTAGGGACCCCGAAGAGTTTGCAGAAACCGAAGAGTTTGGAAGAACTGAGGAGCTTGCAGGAATGAAAGAGGAAGCGAAGTTATCAAAGGCCACTTAATTGGGAAGCGACCTTGAACTTCGGCAATTAAGATAGGACTTTCGTTTAAGGAAGAAAATCTTGTTGGATATTTGATTGCGCGTGGGAGTTCACAGTTCACCCACGGTATACGTTAACGATTACGATAGAAAATGTTATCTAGGTAGTTTCTAATGAAAATAGATCGTTAATGAGTAGTTTTAGTTATTGTTTAGTTAATTGAATTACGGTATTAGAATGATATTTATAAAAGCTTCAATTTGCCAATTATAAAAATTAGTATAAAATACATGAAAGGAATTTTCGCACAAAATATGAACTTACTCTGTTTTTTTTGACCTACAAATGTTTGTGGGTACAAGCAAGCCATTTTATATTCCCTCTGCTGATACTAGGGGCCTCCGCGTAAGGAGAGAGTCAAGGTCACAATCCACATTTCTGGTTAAGTTCGTGTTCATGAACTAGCTAGTTTTTTAACCCCCAAACAAAAAAAGGGGTGTAAGTTTGACATCGATGTCTGTCTGTCTGTCTGTGGCACCGTAGAGCTCAAAGGGAAGGATTGATTTGCGTGCGGTGTTTCTTAGTTATGTTTGGTTAATATCGATTCAAGCGGGCCGCCACCACGAAATGGCGATTTACATTTTTTTATTCACTACTATCATAATATGGGTAACATGGTTGTGACAAATTTCAAAACCAAGATGGTCGCTAACACAAAATAGTGAATTACATTACTTTTTTCACTGCTCCCCCAATATGCTTATCAAATGAAAGGGTTTAACTAGTAGGCTGTTTGACAAATGACAAATCCGAGATAGTCGGAGGTAATTTTTTTTTTAAATTATTTGTACCTGATTTCGTTACCAACATGCCTGCCACATAATAGTAGTACACGCAGCTACAAATTTGAACATGACGAGTCTAAATCATTATCTAACACTGCGCTGCGCTCGTCACCCAGAGATCTAAGATATTGTACCCCTGTAATTTCTCTGGAAACTTTGCAAATCCAGATTATTAATTTTGTTTTAGTTGACGATGTGGGCGCGTGAGTCACCTTATGGTCGTCGAGCATCCACGTGATGTTGGGCGGCGGGTAGGCCGCGTCCACGGAGCAGTTGACCCGCAGCGTGTCGCCGCGGGAGTAGCTACTGCGGGGCATGGACACCTGCGGGGCGCGGAACGGCGGGTCTGCAACGGACGAGGAACATATCAATGTTGGTGGACACAACACCATCTGACCCCAAACTAAGCAAAGCTTGTGCTATGGCGGCCGGATAGCTGATAATACTTATATAGTTTTAAATACATACTTATTAAACACAGAAACACCCAGACACTGTAAAAATATTTGAATACATCAATTGCACTGGATAACCCACGAACCTCAGTTTCGCAGGCAAAGTTACTACCCACTAAGTCACGAGGCAAGTCAATGCCTCATTTACAATCTTTAGTCGCATTAGTCGAATTAAACTTTACTTAAGTAAGCTTACTAATTGTTCAACGCAAACCAAGTTGAAGCCAAGCGCGGATGCAGGGGGAGGAAGTCACGGGGGTCATGACTCCTCCTGGGCTGAGTCTAGTACCTAGGTGGACCACTGATTAAAAAGTATGCATGCACTAATCGCACAGTTTTGTTACTGACTACGACTATGTGACCCCCCTGGGGCTCTACCGCCGAAAGAAAACTGCCTTAGCTTTGATGTTTCTCTGTTTTCTTTTCGTTTGAAATGATAGAGATGGCAAATCCAAAGCTAATTTAGCTAGGCGGCAGAAGGCATGGATCCAAAGCTGGATGCGCCCTTAGCTAGACCAGTCCAACGGTCGTCCCTCTTCGAAGAGCTTCCGCATTGACGAGGCGGATCATAGTATTCTCAGTGACGTGGCATGATCCCCCCACGGTGAGGCAATACGGTGGGGATGCTCGTCTAGGCTTTGCCTTCTATCCGGCAACGATAAGGCCATGTAGGTTGCGCGGTGTAGTGGCACTAGCACAAAAAATCACAACTGATGTGAGCCGCATGTTGGGGAGTGAACATTACGGCTGCGGGGGGGGAGACCGGCGCCGTTAGATGTTAACGTACAAGTTGGCGCTGAGACCGACACGCGAGACCACGACCGGAAACCGCGACAGGCACTTGACACTACAAAATTGTATGCAGGGTCAGATCTACCATACGGCTTTTTGAGCTTGAGCTCCTAAGAAGTCTTAGCCCAGGGCCCACTAAACTCACGCCCTGGCCCTGATTGTATGGGCGCCAGTTCGCGCCGAGACTGCAACACGTGCGTGTTTCGGTCTCCTGTCACGGTCTCGTGTCGCGGTCTCAGCGCAAACTTTTACCTTTAGATATATCTAGTCTCAGGGCGACATATACTACGTTTGTCGATTCGCGGTCTCCACTCCAGAACGCGTCTACCCCAACGGCTATCGGGTTTGCGACAGATGTGACCGGCCCATTGACACTCCAGGAAGGGTATACGTAAATGTACTTCCTCCATGTACAAAAAACAGACCGTCCGTCTTACTTATTCCACTAATATTATAAATGAGAAATTTGTTTTAAAATATATAATTATGTTTATAAAATGTTTATTGCTCAATAACGTCGGAATAGCTGAACATAAAATTAGGTAGAAATTTAGAATAAAGTTAAACTAAATTTAAATAAATACACTATTGACTGACGTGGACTGACTATATCAAACGTGAGTAACAAGTGAGTTTATTTGTAACGTGTAAGAACTATGTTAGTTTTCACACTAAAGTTAAACTACTTATAGTTTGGAAAAACACATAATCTACCACGGGAAAATAAAGAGTACAAAAAAAACTGCGCAGTATAACCGTGCTACCAGTGTCAAATAAATCGTACAATGTAAGATTATGTAAATTATACGTGTGTGCATTTAGCCCGCCGCAAGTGTCGGCCGCTGATCTCTCCGCCTCTATATGTACTCCCGTCGACTGCACCCATAAAAACCGACCGAGATGCCCCCTTCAGAGCTGTAAAATCACAACCTTTTACGATCTCAACCGATTCTCGATTCGAATTTTAGATTCTGTTTTATGGATATTGAAGCTATGATAAATATTATAACGACAGTCTCGTCAGACATGTAAAAGAGATTTTGTCAGGTAATTTTACTAAAATATTACTTTTGATAGCTTTTTTGGTAATAGTAGTTCCCATTTCCGTTATATTTTGACGATAAAAGTAACCTACCGTGTCTAATCAAATATTAGATTAGACAGATTAGATTAATAAAACCAGACAAAATGTAACTAACTGTTATGCTGGGGCCACACTAACGGGAAATGCCATTAATTATCGCGTTAACAGACGTTGACCGTAGGTGTAAAATACACCTAATGGACGTGTACCGAAGGTTTATTTTACAAATACGGTTAACGTCCGTTAACGCGATAATTAATGGCATTTCCCGTTAGTGTGGCCCCAGCATTAAAGTTACGATATCGAAAATAGGAATGTAGAACTAATAGATGGATAAAATTTATTGAACATGTGATAAAAATTAATTAAACAGTTAAAAGGTGACACTTCACTACAAAAAGTACAATAATTCTTTCAGAAACAATAGTTTTCATTCTCATGAAGGTAAGATTTTTTAAAGATATCTCATACGTAATTGAACAACTTTTTTGTAATGAAACGTTAAGGTTATTAAGAAAACATCTGATCCGGCTAAATTCGTATCAACGTGTTTTGTTAAATCTAGCGATTCTTAACCGACTTCAAAAGAAGCGGTAGAACTCAATTCGGCCAAATGTTTTTGTACGTAGGTGTGTTGTAGGTAGGTAGGTACGTTATATCGATAAAATGTGTGTAAGTCCACCACTAAACAATAATCAACCAATGAACAAAACAGCATCATCAAAACAGCAGGTCTACTACGAAGTCCGATAAACGATATATCGGCCGAAGTTATGGACGTTTTATACCACGAAACACAATCGGTGGGTTGATGACACAAAAACTGTCAAATCAGTGTCGGTCGGGATGAACGAAACGCCCGATCAGATCAACCGACCGATTGTGGTTGGTGGTATAAAATGTGCATAACTTCGGCCGGTATATCGTTTATCGGACTTCGTAGTAGACCTGCAGGTTCATAATTGGCGAAACTATTGTGTTACACAGGCAAAAGAGCATACATTTGAGAAACTCATTTTTATGTCATCGGCTACCAACGAAAAAGTGAAAAAAAAAAATGGCAGTGATAGGGACCGCCTATATAAGTGAAAACTCATAATTTGATAGGTCACTTTGGACACTATCCGGGCGAAGCCGGAGGGCGTGGCCATGAACATGCCCAGCTAGAAATTAGTCAGCATTTCTTGATAGCCAATGGAAAATGCTGACGCATTTCTAGATGCCCAATAGCCTTGGTCCCGAACTTAGCCGAAGTATTGACGAGCAGGGCATGTGCCTGATTGTAAGTAACATGCCTGCCACATAGCAACACAGTGACACGCAGATATTGGAACATGAAGAGTCCAAATCATTACCTAGCACTGCACTGCGCTCGTCACCCACAGATATAAGAAGTTATATCACTAAGCGCTGTAATTTCTCTGGAAACAATGCCCTTCAAACCGGAACATAGTAAAATTTTCACATTATTGCTTCTGATGTCTTGTTTTTTCTTTTCTTTTTTTTCTTATCATTCCCGATCGTGACTCTAAAATTCACAGCCCACGAAAAATCTGTCTGTAGTCCGCCAAAAGAAGTTTTGACTTCAGCAAAGCTGCAGTAATGGGATACTCGCCGACGACGGTGAGCGGCGCGGAGCGGATGTCGGTGTGGAAGAGCGGCGCGTCGGCCGACACCTCGCACTGGTAGTCCCCGCTCAGCCGCCGGTGCATGTTCACCACGCGCACCTGCTGCTCGTCCGACTGCGTCAGCTGCGGAACGGGGCACCACGTTACACGGAAACATCACTTCTAAGACATTACTATAAATCTTTATTGTCATGATAAAGTATTTGGATCAAAAATACGAAAATTTCGATCTCATCTTCGTCATCATCAGCCGCAAGACGTCCACTGCTGAAAATAAGCCTCCCCTCTAGATTTCCACAACGAACGGTCCTGCACAACCTGTAACCAGCGGTTTCCAGCGAGCACAAATACCCAGTACCCAACCCTTAGTGCATACTCAAGAGGAGAAGGAGATCCTGACAAACCAGGGTTACAGGTCGGGCACCGGGTCACGCATCCTTACCATCCATGAAGCTCAGGGATTGACATACGAGTCGGTCATCGTAATTAAAACTAAGGCAAACATGAAGCTACACGAGAGCGTGTCCCATGTGGTCGTCGCAATCTCACGGCACATGGGGACCTTCATAATTATACTACGCTAACGACACTGATAACGCCATCAGTCGGTTTGTACGGCGAGCGTTAGCTGCATCACCGAAGACCATCTGAGAATCAACTTACAGATGGCCATCAAGGACAAAAATGCGGTCGTGGTGGAGGCTCTGGGCCGGGAGAAGGCGGCTTAGGCAAAACACGATGTCGAGTCAATTACTATCGGAATCCCAACCGGTAGTGATCGGCTCAACAGACGAGCTCCGACTGACTAGTACTAGACTTAGGTTCAAAATGTTCACAACACCCCCCTGATTTCTCTTTTTTCTCCTAAACCAAGAAAAAATTTTTTTTTCTTTTTCTCCTAAACCAAGAAATATGGAAAAAATAAATGTAATTGTAATGACAAAGGTCACGGACCCCGGAGTCTGTGGAGTGGCTAAAATTAATGAAAAAAAGTATCGTCAACAAAAGCAATACTTACATCAACCAACGTCCCTGGTAAAGGAAACACCAGCGTGGGAGGCATCTCCCTCGGCACGTAGCGGTAGAACTCGGTCTCCGCGCGGTACCAGCGGATGGAGTACAGAGCGGCGCCCTCCAGGTCGTAGGAGCAGCGGAGGACCACCGCCTCCCCCTCGCCGGAGAGGACCCCGCGCGGGACTGAGATGGACAGGTTCCGGAGGGACCATACACCTCCTGTTGACAACAAATTTGTGACTGAGAAAAAACTTATTTTGTCGCTATGACTTAATTTTCTAACGGACTACTTGTAGCTCAAAAAAGCGACATCGTTTCATGGTTGACGTTTCAAAAAACTCGTATGAAGAGTTTTGACTCCATTTTTGTGATAAGAACAGAACATCTAGACTGTGGAATGCGTTGCCTGAGTGGGGTTTTCCCTATGGTTATAATCTTGGTGTCTTCAAATCGAGAGTGAATTGGTTTCTTCTGTGTAAGCACGCTCCATCGTAGACCGCATCGTCGCTTAACATTGCACACCTATAAAAGTTAAAAAAAGACTGTTTACACCTTATGGAGGTCCAAACCGAATGTGCGTGAGAAATAGTTATAACAAGAACATCGGTTTCCTATTACATTGACGTCAATGCAATGGGAAACTCAGCAGTTTTCATTTATATGATAAGCTACGTATTTCTCGATATAATAGTTCGCGTCACTGACATGCTAATGTAGAAGCGTAGCGTCGGAAGGGTATGGAGCAGTGGATCGGGAAGCTTTTTACTAGGTAAAATTTGAGATGGACAAGTTGCGGAGGGATCATACTCCTGCTATTGATAACAAATTGTGTTACTGGAGTCAATATTTTTTCACCCACGATATTTAGACACGGCAGTGTAGCCAGCCAAGTTATTTTATTACGGCTTTTAAAAAAATCGAATCAAATGAATATCATCCCTGGTAACAGATGCGTTAATTAAAAGCTGTACAAATTGGTTCCTTATCCGTACTCGGTATTCGGTACTCGGAGAGTAACTTGTTCCCGCGATAATTATGAAGATAATTAATTCAAAATGTTGGCAAATGTACGAATGGAGGTACGAGGAGGGGGAAATTAAAATACGTACGCAAATTTGCAATTATGATTAATACTGGTTTCGGTGACTTTGTTTGAAGATGATACGATGACGATGCTTTGTGGTACTCAAGATATACTCAATATTTTGTAGTGATAACTGCTTTGGTCGCCTTGAGTGCTTTTTGGTATTAAATTCTATTGGATCGCTATTGGATTATTATAAATGTCATAGTTTGCATGTTTAAATGTTTGTTGCCCAATCACGTCGAAACAGCAGAAACGGATGGAGTTAAAATTAGAAACACATATTATTACGTCTATAAAATAGTATGGAAGAATAGACATCACTACCAGGAGATGAGGTACACTCTGGGCAGCACAAATGAAAAAAATTAGTACTGCAAATATAAATTAACGTTTTTAAGAAATAAAATATAAAACAGAGAATTAATTTAAATGAAAATAAAATAAAAAGTTAGGTAATTGTTTTGATAACTAGTAGATTTATAATAATTAGAAAACACAAAATAAATATACGAAAAATCATCGACACGAAGAAGACTTGTTGAAATTTGGAACACAAATAAGATTGTTTTTTGCTAGAAGCTCGAAGCTCTACGCCCTCCTCCCAAAATGTCTCCTCGAGAAGGTTCCCCAAGGTTACCCTCTCTTTCCGGCTAAGTTCCCGATGACCGCAAACTTGATAAACTCTGTCGCACAATCAATTACCGCGCGCGTGCATAATCCCGGCCGGCCGGGGCTGTGTGCGCAGCTGCGGACGGCGGCCGAGCACCGAACCCGCAGTACTAGAGATACAGACACGCGCATTATCTTCGTTATATAATAGGCATGACGACTCATTTTTTATTTAATGTGCCATAAAAAGGCTACTCAATAACTGAAACATTGGTGAAAGAATTACTTTGTTATCTTAAAAACTTCACGTGATATCACGATTTTAAAATCACAATTTTAGTCTCTCGCAAAAACGCTTCATACAAAAACACTACATAAGCGTGACGTCACTGTGTCGTATTTTCTGTGCGTCACTCGTAAAGTTTGTATGGTAGCTATATTAAATGTTGCGTTTAGGAAACTAGTTTCATAACAAAAGTCACTTGAAATTGAATGGGTTATCCAATGGTAAATATATTTTCTAAAAATTTCATACTTTTAAAATAGACTTGCCCATCCAGCTTTGCATGATCGTAAAGTAAGTTTAACTTTAAAATATCAAAATTAAAATTGGTACATATTTTATTCTATTTAAATACTAGCTTACTATGTACTATGGAAGCCAAATAGCTGAAATAATGACCGGTGATAGAAGGGTATAAAATAATAAGATTCAGCACTATGCCGTCACTTGTAAGCTGTCCAATTGAGTAGAATTGAAGAGGGGGGGGGTTGCAACCCGCGATAATTTCTCCTTGTCGCATGATTTTTGTGCGGCGTTGCAGAATAATAGATCAGAAGAGGTATTGAAACTATAGATATTATAACTTGTGAATTTTTATTATTAGTTTGTCGGATTAGATTAGATTTTCAGACGAATTACAAAGTCAATTTGGTCATTTGATTATGTACGGTATTGGTTCCATACAGTTTCAATACCTCTTCTAATCCATTATTTCAAATGCCGTACGAAAATCAAGCGAAAAGGAGAAATGATCGAGGGTTGCAACCCCCCCTCTTCAACTGCAGTCAGTTGGGTAGCTTACAAGTGATGGCGTATAGTACTGAATCTTATTACTTAATATCGTTCTATCATCCTACTTAGGTCTTAGGTGCATTTGACTCATACGTTTTGTTCACGGTCCTAGTAGATACCACATATTTTTATATTTATTACTAAATCCATCAACGTGAGTTAGTTGACTGGGTCCCACGAGCCCTACGTCTCAAAGAGCCCGATATTGTCCGAGGCCGCGGTCTGCGGTCTTCATATTAGTTTCGAGATGAAATAGCACAGTTCTGATCGAACCCTCCCAATATTACTAACTACAATTATTAGGCTGTACAGTGTACATGCCCACTGTAGAGAGCTACTGATTTCACTATAAATAGCTTGTAGCTTCTAAACTCCCCTATATACCACATCTCACCTTTGCTAGTAATTCTACCGCCAAGCAGTAATGTGTAAACATTGCTGTGTGTTTCTTTCTAACATTCTAACACCTAGATAGACTTAAAAGTAGTATTTTATTCAATAGTTTGTCATTATAGCCCTCAAAAATAAAAATCCAGTTGTAACATTTGAGAAATGTTCGCTCGTGCTCGCTTCAACTCATCTCAAAAACTAATTTGAAGACGACGAAATAAACTGCGGTCTGCTTTCATAGATACTTTTGAGAAGTACAATTGCTTTGTGGTAAATACACTTATGGGCTTACAAGTAACATTAAGATAATAAGCACACAGCGCACAGTTACACAATAAATCATCGGGCGTGACCCTCTTCAGTGCGTTTACACGCGTGTCGCAGGTGTTGGAGCGACGGGCGATTAGTGCGCGCTGACCCCACACTGGCGACGATTAATAATTCGTGTGACGGGTCACAGGGCTTCAACTACTCTAGTAGGACTACGGAGAACTCGCCAATAATAGCAGAGACTTATAAATCATCCAGTCGTTTAGCAAAGACGTCTAACCGGGCAATTGTGAGAGAAGAGACACGCGGGAAGCACGCTCCCAAGCTGCGAACACGAAAATATTAGCAATTTGGGAGCGTGGTTCAGAGCTGACTTTTGACGCATATTTTGATCATAGTTTTATTGTTAATAATTAGAAATTGTCTATAGTAGTAAATATGTTCCTAGTAATGTTGCTAATTAATTAATTTAATATTAATTGAGAATCATTTTTTATTTGTCACAGCATTGTCGTGCTTACTGCAAGTTCCTAGAAGTCGTCCTACTGGTAGTTTTTCTTTATACTGTGAAATTAGTGTATAAGTATGAGATCGTGATTTCGGATACCTCGTCCACCAAATTGTTTTATTAATTCTTTTTTTTTACAAATAAAAATTAAAATACTCGCAACACTTAGACAAACATGGTGAAGGACGCCCTGAGATTAGATGGGGTGATGATGTATAAAAGAAAGGCAGCCAGTTGCGTTGTAAACGTAAAGCTGAGGATCGGGCTGAGTGGCGTATCATTGGAGTTGCCTATGTACAGCAGTGGATGATTATGGGCTGATTCTGATGATAGTGAAAGAAAAAAATATTAATCAAGAATTTTAAGTTGCAGAAGGAAATACAAAAAACTCTTCATCACACTCCTGACCTCGAGAATGTTTCTCAAATGAGCAAGCAACAGATTATACAAGAGACCAAAATAGAGAAACGAATTCGTTAAAGTATAACAAATACAGTCATATGAAGCTTACTGGTTACTGTCTATTTACACCTTATTGCTAATGGCGTTTGGATCTACAAATGCCACTATTAGCAATATAATTCGAAGAACAACATTTCCAGAAAGCATACAGGACAGGAGATAAATCATTGATACCTCTTGAGCACAGATATAATTTGATATAATTTAGTATAATGACACTTGTCATATTATAACAGCTGCGTGACACGACGCTGTTATAGGCAGACGTATTCCTTACCTTCAGTCACACGTTCTTCTCGTCCTATAACGCATCACTATGAAATAAAATTGAAAATATATTAAACGAAAGAAAAAAAAATTGTCTTTCAGTTAGACTCATTAAAAATATTGAGTCCGTATTTTTTTTGTTTCATAAACAACAAATGAAAAGCTTAGAAAGTTCGAGCGACGTTACTTTATAGTAAGAATTTAATAAAAATAATACCGCTTACATGTATTTTCACCCAAATGAAAAATGTCTTTTTGGAAAAAAAAATATCTTAAACCATTTTAAATGTAAAATGTCGTCACAAAGCTTATTCTGTAAGCTTGATAATTTACATCTTTGTCGATTAAAATAAGATAAGAAAACATGTCCCATATTTTTCCATAAGCTAGTTGATGGATTATTAGAATGATACATAATATTATCACATTGTAGGCCCAGGCATTAAGTTACGCCTGGTCTAGTCGGGAGAACGGCGCCTGCCAACCCGGAGGCTCCGGATTCAAACCTCACACGCACCGCTATCTTTTGGAAGTCATGTGCGTAATGCCGCTAACTTAAAACGGTGAAGGAAAACATCTTGACGAAACCGACATGTACCTTGAATCTTTCTAAATCATGTGACATCCACTAACTTGCACTGGGCCAGCGTGGTGGATTATCTCTCGGTATATAAACTCTCTCCTTTCATGTGAAGGCCTATTTAGAGTGTTGACGATGATGAGGCATAGGCGTCGTCCTCATTAATCTATTATGGAGACTAATCTATGGAGTATGTGTAACGGTAACACTGATTAATTAAAAAAGCTATTATTTTACAAGTTTTGAATCTGTGCATCTGTATTTACTTAATCAAGCGACGGTAAATCCGTATGTTTGTGCGCGTTCGCTTGGAGCTAATGTGGGTGATGGATGCGTGTCGGCGGCGCGCGAGCGGCGATGTATGTCGTCTGTTGAGATAGCGACGGCGCGTGGGGTAATTCAATAAACAAAACTCACTTCCTATTACGGGAATAAACATACGTTTATGTTAAATGAATTTTGTATGAAAATTATTTAGGTAAGTCGACATAAACGCAAATTTGATCTATAAACAAAACGCACAGTATTAATTCGTCGTTTCTAGTGGTAGCATTCTTCGCAGGGTCTATACCTATTGGAAATTGGCACATCAACAACAACAAAGTGACAATATAATATTAATGTATCTACTTTCAAAGATAAAACTGTAAACTGTAAACGTACAGGGTGAAGAGATTTTATATTAAGAGAACAGAGAATTTTAAGTTATTAATGTCTAAACTCAAAGTTTATATGAATCTTCATTCACATCGGAATGGCAGCACAGTTTGGATTTAAATTTAGTACACAGATAGTTTACAGTTTGGGAATTACACATAGACTACTTTCTGGAAAATTCGTCAACAGTTACTAAGTAAAACCACTGCTACTCGTAGTTTAACATATTTTCGTACTCGCATTCCCAAAACAGTGGATAAAATAAATAATGGGTAAATATCGCAAAAACCGCAGAAGGATCAACAAATATTCAGTCCCATCCCATCCCTTTTTCTTCCCCTTGGTGCGACCGTTTTCACTTGAGCAATCTCTAAACTCCCCATTAGCGCTACAGTTCCTAAAACTCTCAACGATTCCGTAAAATTCCCCAAAAATACCAATTGTCACTCGTCTGGCAACATATCGGCGGCCATTACCACGCCATTCGCTTATTGCTCGCTGGCAGTCATTATCTCAATGGATGCCATACATTGCCGCTCGCGCGAACACTCTGAGGCATTTGTTACGTTCATTAGGCTCAAGTGAGCGCGCAATTTGACGAACACGCGAGGTTATCAGAGCTTAGGCTTTGATGGTTTTCTTGGTATTTGTTGATGAGATGTCTGATGGGAAGTAAAGGGGAAATGAATTTTGGGTTAGTGCTTCCTTAATTAAGCGAAAACAATACGTTTGAAGGTTGATATTGGGCTTATATTTGCGAGACTGTGATTTATTATGTACGTAAAATGAACCAGGGTATACACGTCTATTATTGTAAGCATTTTATTGCATTGAGGCAGGAGAGGTTAGCCAGCCAGCCAGTTGTGTTGCTTAGTTTTTCGTAATATAGTAAATAGTGACTATAGGGCTATATACACATACATACATAGGGCTAGTAGGACATGTGCCTACTAGCTGCAACACGCCTGACCATAAAAACACTGTGACGCCCAGCTATTGGAACAAAAAGAGTCCAAATCTTTACCTGGAGTTGCACTACACTCGTCACCCCATTTCTGCACATTACTGCTTGACGGTAAAATAACTCGCAAATGTGTGATACGTATACGCAAGCTGAAAACTAGTCATAAAATATACCTCTTCTATAATACCTACGTATATATTATGAGCTGTAGTTCTGGCTGGTAAATAGCGGGATAGAATTAATCCCTTCATTTAAACATATTTATTTTAGGTTTTATTTCAGAATGTTAGGGTAGTACCTGTGAAATTTTCATATTATGCTATAGTTTAATTAAAAAATAATAATAAGACAGACAATTAAGTAGGGGTTGTAACATTGCCAGAGGCGTATACCATTGTTTTGCGAAAAATATATCAAAAATGTATTTGGGCAACCTAAAATTTTAATTAGGTAGAAAAAAATAGAGCTTTTCAAAAAAACATATCATTTTGGTGGGACTTTTTATCTGGTGATCTAATTTTGGGATTCATTTTGCTCCGCTATTTACCAGCCAGTCCTTCTAATGCCTAACTAAATCGGCTTTCGCTTTGCTATTGCGGTCTCTATCATATCAAGCAGAAAGAAAAGAGAGAGAGCAGTATCAAAACTAAGACATTTCTAGTTAGGATCTGCATCTCCGTGTTGGGACATATTGGAAGAGCTATGTGAAAAGTTTTCAGTTTGCTTCAACTACATACCCAAACATTGGTGTCATTTCTCGGAATATAATCTTTGCATACAGAATACTCTCAAATATGGTTCGAGACGAGCCACAAACCAATCGGAGTCCAACTTCGCAACAACGATCGCTATAGTTGCCGGCAAACAAGTTGACCCAATGAAGTTAGCTGCGCATGGTTGCGCAGAAACGTTTTTGGTGGAAGTACATGCGCGAAATTTCCCCTTCCACGTCATTTTTGGGTCAACTTGCTTGCCGGCCACTATACAGTCGTTTTTGTGATCTTGTGTTTTCAGCGCGTTAAGAGCGCTATTATAAAACTTCGGACTGCAATTTGTGTGATAAATATTTTTTGTTTTGTTAACTTTAGTCGATAATATTATAAGCGTCGAGCAAATTTTAAATTATTGACTCATTCACTTAGTAACCATCGTTCTCCTTCTCCTTCTTTCTCGGTTTATATTTTGGAAAAAAAACGCTAAATCCCTATTTTAAAGCTCTACTTTCCAAATACATATTATGTACTTAGTATATAAAAAATATGTATTTAGTATCAAAAAAAACTGTAGAAATGAAACACTTAGAAAAATATAATTAGGTATTAGTTTCTACTCATACCTAATTATATTTTTCTAAGTAGGTAGTAAGGTATCTAGCGTAGTGTAGTCTTCATTGTATTTTAGTTTTGTCAGAAAAGGCTATCTACCCGTTTCAAAAATGGAGGTGGGATTCAAACTTAAGACTATGAATGTGACGTAACGTTCTAGCCACTTTTATTCTAAAAAAAAACAAAATAAGATGCCGTCCAATTCCTTACCTCCCTTCGTCTCCAAAAATACCCCGCCTTTATAAAAGCGATCGTGAAGTGAACCATGATAACATCACGACAAATCCCTATCAGCCGTGCGGGGCGCAATCAGCCCGTAAAGGGGGCAATTAGGGGTCGAATAGGCCTCCATCTACCGTCTGATTCCGCGAGGGCAAAACTCCAGACATGACTAGTATAATTTGACCTTCAGTCTCATTTCACCGTTGTGATACTACGGGTCTATTAATATTGGTCATGTCACATCCGTTAAAAATAGGTAGACCTCTGTTTAGATTAAATTGTAGCATATCTGAAGGTCAAACTATACTGGAACATTTCATGTACTGTTGTACTAGTAGCGTTCTGTTAAAGTGAAGTATAGGCCGTGAGGTGTCTTGATTGACAAGCAGCGCAAGTCGCTTAACCAGGCACCTCTGTACCTTCTTCTCGAAGACGTAGTTTAACTGATGGATTTTTAACGTACTTTTTTCATCATACAATAAGGAGCATTCTGAAAGTGTATATTTATAGTTGGTCATTATATTTGGGATAGGAACACTTTTTCTTGTACTAGAATGAAATTGGGCAGGACATGTTTGCTAGCAATGCTGGAACACAAATGGACAAAAATCACCAGTGATTGGGGCCCAACGTCTAAACGACCTCCAAGTTGGCCCAGACGAAGGACTAGGAACTAGGCCACCGAACGAGTAAATCAGGATACTGGAAGGAGAGACCTTTGTCGAGCAGTAGGACCGTTCAGACCAATAATAATAACTTATTAATATTTAAGCTTTTTTGGGTTTGGACACCACTTTCATCCTCTCGTTGGACAAAAAAGTGCTAGATAAGTAGCTATAACCATGTAAATCAATAGCACACTCACCAAAATGTATGCAAACAGTTTACATATTTTATACTACGTATAGAGTTGGCACAAACGCTTTACACCAAAAGCACGGGTAGCATCTTTCTTGCCTTGTTGGTCTTGTGGAAGTGTCATACTTTTGTTGCGGCACATTACTCTGTTGCCATAGAAAGTATGCACGTCATCTGCTTACGATTGACACAAAAGAACCGTGCGGAAAATCTAGCTCTAAACGTAGTATATGTAAATAATCGATGCGATGCGATCTACGATGGAGCGTGCTTACCTAGAAGAAACCGATTAACTCTCGATTTGAAGTCACTAAGATTGTAACTATAAGGGAAAACCCACTCAGGCAACGCATTCCACAACCTAGACGTTCTTATCACAAACGTGGAGTCAAATCTCTTCGTTCGTGTTTTTGGAACATCAACCATGATACGATGTCGCTTTTTATAGATACGGGAAATCTTATAAAAGAAAGGGCAAGGTGGTATTAGATTATGCAGATCAGTTGCACACTCTCCGAAGTGTATCCGATAATGTATCGCTTCATATCCGCCAAGCAGTAATGTGCAAGCATTGCTGTGTTCCGGTTTGAAGGGCAATGTTTCCAGAGAAATTACAGGGCTTAGAGATATAAGATCTTAGATCTCTGGGTGACGAGCGCAGTGCAGTGCAAGGTAATGATTTAGACTCTTCATGTTCCAATAGCTGCGTGTCACTGTGCTGTTATGTGTCAGGCATGTTGCTTACCATCAGGCACATGTTCTGATCGTCTCGTCACTCTTTATTAAAAAAAAAAAAAACTTCCTACTTCCTATAGGAAGTTTTTTTTTATTATAAAAGCGACATTTTGTAAGAATATATGGATGTACTAGCGGCCCGTTCCGGCTTCGCTCGGATATTGTCACATAAAGCTCATTGATCGAAATAAAAACTATCCTATCTTTTAAGTTGGATCAATATACACACAATGTCCAAATTTGATTAAAATCGGCTAAGTAGTTTAGGAGTCCATTGAGGACAAACATTGTGACACGAAATTTATATATACTAAGATTTGTTATTCTTTCACGCAAAAACTACTGAAGCGATTTTGTTGAAATTTGCGACGTAGGTAGGTCTGGAATACAAGGAACACAGAGTAAGTTTTTATCTCTGGAAAATAACGGGATAGAGAAATACTCGAATAAAACCTTATGCCGCAGCTAGTCAGATGATATTGGTGGACAATTCACACACAACAGCACCTGACACCAAACTAAGCAAAGCTTGTACTATGGCGGCCAGATAGCTGATATAATACTTATATAGTTTTAAATACATACTTATTATAAATGGAAACACCCAGACACAGTGCAAACAATAGGGAATATGCATGCATTTTTTTATATTTTTAATTCACTTTTTACATTATTATAACACAATAAAAAATAAAAATACTCTTGTAAATGTACAAATTGATTTTTAAAATAATATTTAAAATATTGATATAATTTGACCAGTTTAAACGCCGCCATCTTTCCCGCGCCTGCATGACGTCACAGGCCACCTGTGTTTGTTTACTACAAGTGTTGCAGTTACTTTGTACCGATTTTTGAGTTGTGCTAGCTAATCAAACGATGGAGAACACGACTTTTCTCTCTAACACTACTAGCGCAGTACGAATATCGACACCGTTAAAGCAGAAAACATGCCATGTGACGTCACATTTGGTTTCCACAGATAATGATGCGTTTCGCAAACTTGAATTTACCGCGCCTATTTTGCACTTTTTAAATAATATTTTTTATAATTAATAACTAACTAAATAATAAAATAATTGTTTGGCATAATGGCGGGACATTAAAGATTCTACGAAAAAAATATCAACCCAATTTAAACTACATGCATATTCCCTATTAGCGGTCAACCACAAAGCTTTTATCGATAAAAAGGCAAATGAACAAATCTTTTTGCGCCATAAATTAAAAACATCCAAATTCAACCATACAGAACCTCATACAGAACCTCACAACCCTCTCTCTGCGACAAATCGAGTCCATTCATTTGACAGTCATTTTAACTAGACCCCACATCACCACAATATTTACATATGTGACAATAATTAGGAACTAAATTAGTTTCATAGAACCCCTCTCCGGTAATTGTTGAAAAGCGGTTGTGGCGCCGCGTTTGTAAATACTTTAGGTGGTGGTGTGAAGTCTAAGTCCGCGTTTCCACATTTCCGGTCGCGGGTTATTCCCGAAGTCGTATTATCTCCCGCCGTATGAGTTATGACGTTTGTTGACTGGGCGCCACCCACTCCGGGTGGAACTTTTCAAATTTCATAAACGGACTTTTGCCTCGGACTGCGCAGTGTTTGTGACGTGTAAAATGTGAGTTTTTTTTGTTCATTTTTTGTTGAGGATTTGTGATATAGAGAAAAATGTGCCATTGGTAAGCTTAATAGTATGCTTATACAAGAACTTTGTCATTGACGAAGTGAAAATGTCGTTGGTCTTTTGTTGACAACTTTTTTGGTAGGATCAGATTTTGTGGTTTGGCATCACAGACGTGATAATGTTAGGTGGTAGTGACGTAGCGTCGGAGGGGTGGCGGAGCAGCGGGCGGGATGTGCACGTTTGTCGAATTGTATACGAGAGAATTATCTTGTAAATTCGAGGCACAGACAAGCGTAATTAAAAAGAAACAAAGAAGCGAAGCATGAATCAAGAATGTAACAAAATCGGGGAAAAAAATTCCTTTTTGAGAGATTTCGTACGTTTCGAGCTTTGACATGACACATGACAGCATGTGTCTAAGATTGCGTCATTGAATATCACAGATTACATACCTCTTGAATATAAATCTTTTTGTTTCAAAATCTGAGTAGGTACGACAAATTTCCGACAGGTGTACTAGGTAGCTAAAGAGGTTTTTTGTTTGAAAGCGATATTCTCAGGAATGACTGAACCGATTTCAGTCATTCTTTCACCGTTGGATATGTACGGGATGTACGGGAGTGCTATATAATGTACCACGGGCGAAGCTGGGGCTGAAATCTAGTCTGTAGATATATAGCTGACATATTAAGATACATTTGTATTGATTATTACTACAGTTTAAAGTAATAAGTTGTCATATCTATCGGTAGCGGCACTTCGTACAACCGACGTTTTTTAAGTGAACACTTCGTTTGGCGCACTACAGACAGATTTTTCGTGAGCTGTGATTTGAATTCTAGCGTCATGCTCGGGAATGATAAGACATCTTCGGGTAAACTCGGAGCTATGACCATTGGGGCCTCTAGAAATGCGTCAGCATTCCCTAATGGTTGACATAGTCATCAGGAAATGCGTCTATGACCATGCCACTATGACTGCCATTTTTTTTATCTTTAGACAAACATCGTCCAGCACATTCGGTGCCAGAATTTACTTATTCAATATGAGCGACATATAATATTAATTGTCTATGTAAGTTTCGACGAAATAGATTTTGTCACAATCTCTAAATGGTATAAGCCACACTTTTTTTTAAAGTTTTACAACGGGTATCAAATGTAGGGGAGGGGCTTGAGTAACATAATAAATAAACTTTTTTTTGTTAAACTTTGTACGTCATCTAAGAAGAATGTGAATTTAGATACTCGGATTAATTCAGTAATTGCAACTGACGCAATAGATTCTAGCTCGGCCGCGCTGACTGATTGAATCGGGCCCGGAGCCGCCGATCAGGCTAATCTCGTTTAGCTAGAGGCTGGCCGGCTGGTTTGGCCGGACGAAACAAAACTTAAATAAATAAAAAAAGATGGCAGTCACAGGGACTGCCGAACACTTTTAACTTAGAATTTGATGGCTCACTTTGGAAACTACGCGGGTAAGACTGGATGGCACTGCTAGTCTGGAATAAATCTGTGTTCCGGTTTGAAGGGCAATGTTTCCAGAGAAATTACAGGGCTTAGAGTTATAAGATCTTAGATATCTGGGTGACGAGCGCATTGCAGTGCTAGGTAATGATTCGGACTCTTCATGTTCCAATAGCTGCGTGTCACTGTGCTGTTATGTGTCAGGCATGTTGCTTACCATCAGGCACATGTCCGGAACGTCTTGTCACTCTTTATTTAAAAAAAAAAACTTAAAAGCACGGTCATCTAGATTAATCAAAAGCATGGCCATCTATAAATGCGGTCGGTGCACCCGTGAACGTATTTCATTTAGTACGAGCCTGACGATAAGATTTATTCACAGCCCACGAAAAACCTGTGTGTGATGCGTCAAAACCTGTGTGTGATGCGTCAACACCTGTGTGTGATGCGTCAAAACCTGTGTGTGATGCGTCAAACCTGTGTGTGATGCGTCAAAATCTGTGTGTGATGCGTTAAAACCTGTGTGTGATGTGTCAAAATCTGTGTGTGATGCGTCAAAACCTGTGTGTGGTACGTCAAAACCTGTGTGTGATGCGTCAAAACCTGTGTGTGATGCGTCAAAATGGATATTCACTTCAAAAAACATTTAGTAGGCTGCTTAGTATAAGAGTTATACATATAACTATTTTATTATCTTCTTGCGTGTGGATATATACGTACATATATGGTTTCGAGGTAAAGTTGTGTGGTCCGCCAACCTGCACTGGGCCAGCGTGGTGGATAAGGGCTACGCTCATCCCTTGCAAGAGGTCTCGAGTCCCAGTAGTGGGAACAATTGTAATGGGCTGCTTAGCGTAACAAACTTCCCAAGAAATTAATACATCTTCTCTAGATTCCACGTACTAAGAATTTTAACTTCAGTCATAGAATGTTTAACTATCTTCAATGCTGGCCTAGTGGCTTAGTTGGTAGTAAGCCTGCCTGCGAAGCCGTGGGTCGTGGGTTCGAGCGCCACCCAGTTCAAATACTTGTGTGATGAATTCAAATATTTGTACTGTGCCTGGGTGTTTTCTATGTATAATAAGTATGTATTTAAAAATATATAGGTTAGTATTATATCAGCTATCTGGCTTCCATAGTACAAGCTTAGTTTGGGGTCCGATGGTGTTGTGTGTAAAACGTCCCCCGATGTTTATTAAGTATTAAAATTAACGTGGTTGTTACACATATTTAATTGGATAACGGGACACTCATGTATATACAATCGGTCAATCCGACTCGAGTTTCGGCCGCGGGAAGAAGTGCCAACGGGCAGCCACCGCGCGTGTGCACTCGCCTTGAAAAAGGCCGCCAGACGCGGCCGAAACTCGAGTTGGATTGACCGACCGTATATACGTGAGTGTCCTGTTATCCAATTAAATATGATATTTATTTATTTAATGAAAAAGTTATTAACGTGAAGTATGTGACAATGCTCACTAAATTGTTGACTGGACAACTTCAAGGATGCTGATTTTCGTGACGTTGTGTGCGCATTGTTAATCATTTACTCTCATAATTTCTCCCCATCGCGCTAAAAGAAGTAAAAGTAGTAAATAAGTACTTGACTTATTTCGAAGACCGTACATATTCCCTGTTTTTTTTTTGTTAAATAAAAAGTGAAGAGACGACTGGACATGAGCCTGATGGTAAGCAATATGCCTGCCACATAATAGCACAGTGACACGCAGCTTTAGAAACATGAAGAGTCCAAATCATTATCTAGCAACATTCTGCGCTCGTCACCTAGAGATCGAAGATGTTATATCTCTAAGCCCGTAATTTCTCTGGAAACATTGACCTGCAAACCGGAACACAGTATTGTTTGCACATTACTGCTCGGCGGTAGAATAACTGACACAGGTGTGGTACTTCCCCAGGCGGATTCTGCCAAGAGTCCTACCACTACTACATCATTTTTCACATTTTTAGGACGATGACTAGGTAGGTATTCATTGACCTCAAACGTAAATCTCAACAAAGCAAGTTCACTGTGTCATTGCTCTTATTATCTTGAAGACACGTGCTATTGTTTTGGGCACTGACCAACCGGGCTGTTGACTTGTGTGACACACAATACCTCTCTAAAACACACCATGTATATGAGGTTAAAGTAATCCATCCGAATATTGCCAGCCTGGGCAAGTATGTAGGTACTATAGCATCAAGTATGAAATATTAGGAATACTCCTAATATTTAATATATACGATAATTTAAGCCCATACTTGGCTACTAAATTAAATAATGTTAATAAAAAAACCCGACTGCAAAAAATCGACACGTAAAAAAAACCTTATATGCTATCTAAGGACACTTTGGTGATTGAGACTAATCTAACGATATCTGAATTATCACAATCCATCCAGCCCTTCGGAAGATACGCGGGAATGAAACAATTTACAAACATACGAGATACGCGCGAAAAACATAACCCTTCTTGCAGTCGGGTAAAAAAAAACAGACTTAAATTTAGAATACTAAACTTAGACATTCGACAAAATTTGATATTTTTTTGGGAATATACACATACTCTGTACGTAATAAATATAAGTATATAATGTACATAAATACGTGTAAAATAAAAGTAAGCAAAAAATGTTTTGGTAAATATATCGCGTGACATTCACACAAAAAATTCGTTCTTGTTTTTAACCAACTCCAAAAAAGGAGGAAGTTGGTTTTACAGTTTTTTTTGTGCCTTCATTGTTCAAAGGTGGTTTTGGAAAATGAACAAAAAAGTAAAATTTGCTGTCAAATATTTAGCCGACCTACTGATAGATTCTTAAAAAAAATTGTTTGAGTCGTCATCATCATCATCATCAGCCGCAAGACGTCCACTGTTGAACATAGGCCTCCCCCCTAGATTTCCACAACATACGGTCCTGCGCAACCTGCAACCAGCGGTTTCCAGCACCTTTGTGAGGTCATCTGTCCATCTAGTGGAAGGCCATTCAACACTGCGTCTTCCGGTTCGTGGTCGCCACTCGAGAACCTTTCTTCCCCATCGGTTGTCAGTTCTGCGAGCGATGTGGCCTGCCCATTGCCACTTCATCTTGCTTACTCTTTGAGCTATGTCGGCCACTTTCGTTCTTTTGCGAATACCCTCACTACGGATTTTGTCGCGCAAAGAGACAATTGAAAAAATTTGAGTATCCGGTTTTAATTTTAAATTAAAGTAGATTTTGGTTTTTACGGGGAAAATGAAGTATTTTAGGCATATAGTTGAAACAGTAAACCGGCATAACTGAACGTTGCATATCTAACCCAGACCTAATCTGACACAGTAGCATTGGCAGCATTTACATTAATTGGAAACTAGAAAGGAAACCTACCGGTAGCTCCGTGGATACCGGTGATTGACAGATTTAGGTCGTGACGTCACTGATGTTGAGTTACGTCATTGTAAGAGAATAGTACAAGATTTGCATAGTGTGGGGTGAGATGGTGGTGTGGGGTAAAATGCCAACCAATTTTTTGGGTTCCGTAGGAAAATACGGGACCCTTATACTTTCGTCATGTCTGTCTGCCTGTCCGTCCGTATGTCACAGCCACTTTTCTCCGAAACTATAAGAACCATACCATTGAAACTTGGTAAATAGATGTAATCTGTAAACTGCATTAAGATTTTGATACAAAAAATAGAAAAAAAAAAAACAAAAAACTTTAGGGGTGTCCCATACTTAGAACTGAAACTCAAAAATTTTTTTTGATCAAAACCATTTGTGTGGGGTATCTGTAGGATATAGGATAGGTCATCAAAAATGATATTGAGGTTCTAAGCATTTTTTTTTCTAAACTAAATAGTTTGCACGAGTTTGTAAATGTTAAAGAAAAAAAAAATGTTTTGAAAGTTTAAATAGTTTGACTCTTCCAAAGTGGTAAAAAGTGTCCCCGTCTCCTCTAACTTCTAAAATAAGAGAATAACAAAAATAAAAAAAAGTATATGATGTACATTACCATGTAAACTATCGACTAAAATTGGTTTGAATGAGATCTAGTAAGTTAGTAGTTTTATTTTAATAAGTCATAAATTGACTATTGTTAAAACACTGATTAAAGTAACAACGAACTAAAAGAACTTTTATATTATGTTACTTGCTGCTACGGAAGCCTTCATGGGCAAGAACGACTCCCACTTTTTCTCCCAATTTTGCTATCGATATCTACGAGTAGTTCCAGGATTTCACATAGTTGTCGATTTCAAATAAAGAGTGACGAGACGAGCAGGACATGTATCTGATGGTAAGCAACATGGCAACCACATAACAGCACAGTGACACGCAACTAGTGGAACATGAAAAGTCCAAATCACTATCTGGCATTGCACTCAGAGATATAAGATGTTTTATCTCCATGTCCTGAAATTTTACTGAAAAATAGCCATTCAAACCGGAACACAGCGATTATTTTACATTACTGATTGGCGGTAGAATAACTGGTAAAGATAAATTTTCAAAAGAATTTTCGATAGTTGCGCATCCAGAATATTAATGAATGTTCTTAAACGTACTAATCGCAGCATCCATAAATAGGTAATATTTTTCCTTAAAATAGATTGTAAACCAATCCACTGAACAGAAAACAAAGCTCAGTTACTTATTACTTCAAGTAATCATAATTGGCAGTCCTTACATGATTGCCAGGGTCGACTGGGCTACTATCCCACAAGTTATATTCAATGGGATTGTAATTCCGTTCAGTGCAACTGTCAAAAATCTTGGCGTGATTTTCGATCGCACATTGAGCTGGGAGCCACACTTAAAATCAATTAGTTGTAAACTGTTTTCATCTGGCGGATCGTTGAGACGCCTCCGTAATTTTTTACCAACTGCTACCAAAATTGCGCTTGCGAAGTCTCTTCTTCTTCCCATTCTGGACTATGCAGATGCCTCCTATCTGGACCTCAATGAAGACCAGCTAAATAAACTTGAGCGCCTTCAAAATTATTGTATACGATTTATATTTGGATTGCGCAAATATGATCATGTGTCTCAGTTTCGTATGCAGCTCAAGTGGCTTCCCATTCGCCTTCGTCGGAATGCTCATATTTTATCTCTTGTTTATAATGTATTGTTTAATCCCTCGTACCCGCGCTATTTGAAAGACATGTTCACTTTTTGGAGCATCGCGCACTCTCTGCCTCTCAGATCCAAAAATAACTTGTCGCTTCAATCACCTTCAGCACACAGTCAATTCTACGGAAAGTCGTTTGCTTTTCAAGCTGTTCAGCTATGGAATGCTTTGCCTGTGCCTACTAGGCAAGCTCCATCGCTTGCTGTTTTTAAAGACTATGTAAAACAAATTAACTTTTCGCAGTCGTCCCCTAGTTGAAGTTACTATTACTTCGCTGTGTATTCGTTCTTAAACTTTAAATTTATGTATTAGTTTATTACTATATTTTGTATTTATGTATTAGGATGTACAGTTATTATTATGTAGGTTTATCAAATTATTATTCATGTAATTGCAGTTTTATTTTGAAATATTATAAAGGTATTCACCACTTTTTATTTGTACTTCCCGTCTTCCTGTTTTCGTATCTGTTTTTCCATCCTACGGTTGCCTGGAAGAGATCGCTTTAAGCGATAAGTCCGCCCATTGCTACTTTAATTTTAGTTTAAGTTTTTTTTTTAAATGTATTTTTGTTGTTATTAAGTGCAATAAAGAGTTAATCTATCTATCTATCTACTTCTCCCCCTACTACTACTACTACTACCACTACTACTACTGTATTTATAACTATTTGAGTACTAGCGTCCCGTCCGGCTTCGCCCGGATATTGTCATATAAAGACTATTAATCGAAATAAAAACTATCCTATTTCTCAAGTTGGACGGAACTGCTCACGGTGTGCCAATTTAATTTAAAATCGGTTAAGTAGTTTAGGAATCCATCGGACAAACATCGGACAAACATCTTGACAGTAGATTTATATATAAAGACACTTGGCCGATATCTGGGTCTTTATCAGAAGTCTCCATGTTCATACACGGGCGTGGATTATCGGGCGAGAGGAATAGAAACCACAATTTTAGTACAACACACTCTAATCAACTGTTTTACAGTATTTCTACGAAATATCACTTTAAACGCAGTCTCAATACTTAAATAAACGATATACAAACGACACTCCGCCGAACACGTAATGCGCATTTGCGATGCAAACCGATTTCGAGCTAAAAGCCTTAAACTTCAACCACCATCTTCGTTTGCTTCCCGCACGTTGCCCATTAGCGTCCGTAGTTGTGTCAGAGTGGAGAAACGTCCACTGTCATCGCAGCTGTTCCTGTCAGTTACGTTCCTCGCCACTCTAAAATAATCGACGCGCCGTCACGGCCAGACTGACATTCGCACGTCCTCGTGCGTTCGCTGGTGTAGAGACAGCCCTCACTCCTCAGTTAATCTGCAAAGATGAAACACAGCTGGAACACTCATCACCGCTCGCCTATTCCTGACACTGTATCTCAATTTGTTACTCAATTAGTTACTCGTTAAATCTCATCTCAACATCTGTCCATCACGGCACTTCGCATCACAATACACTGGACCGGACAACCAACTCTGGCGTCCCTTCGACCAGGCCACATCAAATATCAACCCAACACCAGCATAGCGACATGATCCGGAACTTCGGCCAGCATAAGCCAGTCCCTTAGACCGTCCACTAGCTGCACACAACAGGCACACTCTGTGCCACACACAGGCCACACCGAGGCCACACACAGGCCACACCGAGGCCACACACGGGTATTGTAGACTGACTATTAGGACATCGACCCATATGAGCCAGTCCCGTAGACCAGCTACTCTACCGTCACACAAATACACACGTAAAAGTTCACATGGAGACATGAGAATTAACATGGACAGTAAACTGGGATTCACATATAAAGTAGGTACTCACAACTCATTATTACTCGTCACGCTCAGAGGCAGAGAGGGTTCCAGAGCTAGCAGTAAGGGTGCGACTAGATACCGAAACTGTATAACTATCATCATCAGATGGCACCGCTTCAATCTCTTGACTATGAACCGCCGTCTCGGCCTCCTCCGAGTCGTTTATTAAGCAAGTGGCTGCTTCAACTAAACCATCATAGCCTCCGGGTACTGCACGCAAATTTTCGTGAGCATATTTGTATGTTCGATCAGACCCATCAATGTCTCTCAATGTGTCTAATGTGCTCGTATCTATCGTTATCTAAAACTCGGATGATCATAAATGGACCTCTAAATTTTCCTTTCAATTTGGTTAGTGAATACAGCGGCCCTACAAGACGGGTAAAGTTTGGTATAAAACGCCTAAAATAGGACGCAAGGTCTAAGAATTGCCGAACATTGGTAGCCGTTTTAGGAGATGGAGCATCTACCAATGCTTGTACTTTCCTAGGATTTGGAATAACTTCTCCTGCCCTAATCCCGTATCCCAGATAATCTACTTCACTTTTCATAAATGCACATTTATTAACGTTAAATGAAAACCTAGCGTCAGAGAGAGCTTTCAAGGTCATTTCAAGCCCTTGAGTGACGTCATAGGAGTAGAATAAAACGTCATATAGGCCAGTACTGCCTGGTCTTTAAGTGGCCCTAGAGCATTGTTAATGCACCTTTGGTATACTGACGCTGTATTCCTTAAACTAAAAGGCATAGCCAGTAATGCGCCCCATGAAGCCGGTCTATCTGTTCGTCAATTATAGGTAAAGGATAGTGCTCAGGTCGTGTGTTAGCATTGAATTCGCTATAATCTACGCACATCCTATCGGTGTCGTCCTTTTTCTTGACCAACAGAATAGGACTAGCAAACGGTGATGTGCTTTCCCGAATAATACTTGGCTGCAACAATGACTCTACCTTTTCTCTAACTATTTCTTTTTCCGCGGGAGCTAGTCTATAAGGACGCCTTTGTACGGTTTTATTTGGATCAATGGGATCTATACGCAGAACACCGTTCGTTACACGTCGTGTCGGTATGCCGTCGATGAAAAAGTCACTATACTCTTGTAATATCTTAATTAAAGCACTTTTATCATCGCCTTCTAAGTCAGTGTTAATGACAGTAAAATCAAAGTTATTCAGTTTTTCAGCCACAGTGACCTCTTTTTGCAACGAAAATATCACACGCTCATTGTCGATTTTAACTTCAATCTTATTTTCTGTGGTCTTTATAAGAGGTCTCTACCTATGAGTACTGGCTCAACGATGGCACCATATGAAAAAAACAATGATACAGAGATGCCTTGTACATTGATGGGGCTAAGAACCTGTGAAACACATTGCACATTGTCGCTACCTATATACGTTTAAGGTATACCAAATCATTATGCAAAGTACCCGGAAACTTCTCGGCAAAGCTACACGTCAACAACGAACAGGTTGATCTACTATCAAACAAAAAGGAAACGAGCTCACCAGATGATGTAGTCAAGGTGCTCTTAGTTGCTTTGCGCAGATATGAACTTTTTTTACCGCCGCTGCGCCACCTGCACCACTTCCTTTCCGATCTGGACACGCTGAGGCAAGGTGACCCGGTTGTCCGCACACAAAACAGGTGATCGTATGTGCTTTGTTGATAACCCTTGGCGTTTGGTTCACATTCTTGTCAACAGCAACAAGCTCTTCCCGTCGCTTTCGGCAGTCGAAGGCTCTGTGCCCCGGTGTACCACAGCGATGACATGTTCCAGAAAAACGAGATTCACCGTAGCGAGGTCTTTTCACATCAAACTCGTGATTTTCATTACCCTCGTACTTCCGCTTGAGCGAAATTCCATTGAGCACTCGAAAGAGTTGAGATCTGGTAGTCGGGTTATGCGAATGGAGCTCCCCTTCGAATCACAACATCCTTTTGACCCAATACCGAAGCCACAAAACCCGTTACTATATCTTCGGCCATTTCCGTTCGTGGAATTCTCTCTCTATAATACTCCAAAGACGCATCGCCGCCTCGCAAGCAGTTTCTTTTGGAGCGATTTGAAAACGCAACACTTCATCAAAATAGTCTTGAGCTAACATGGGCTTGGCAAATTTCGCTAGTAGCAGCTCTTTTATTTGAGGCCATTTCAGCTGGGAAGCTTGTAGTTTTGTTAAACAGGTAGCAGCTCGTCCTTTAAGGGCATGCGTCAGCAACAACAATAACTCGGCACCTTCTAGACTTCTGCTGTTAACTATTATCTCGGTTACTTTGCACCAACCTTCAATGTCAACTTCGGCATCATCGGGATCAAATCGGATCAACTGCGTTGTCGAGCTGCTCGTGGATCGAGGCTGAGTACTTGCCAATACACTGGACAGCAAAGTCTCCATATGAAGTAATAGGTTAGGCGCCGTGGACGAGTTAGGCGCTTCATTACTTGGTGTATTCTCCTCTGAACGTAGCCCTGCGTATCCCACTTCTGATAAAGACACTTGGCCGATATCTGGGTCTTTATCAGAAGTCTCCATGTTCATACACGGGCGTGGATTATCGGGCGAGAGGAATAGAAACCACAATTTTAGTACAACACACTCTAATCAACTGTTTTACAGTATTTCTACGAAATATCACTTTAAACGCAGTCTCAATACTTAAATAAACGATATACAAACGACACTCCGCCGAACACGTAATGCGCATTTGCGATGCAAACCGATTTCGAGCTAAAAGCCTTAAACTTCAACCACCATCTTCGTTTGCTTCCCGCACGTTGCCCATTAGCGTCCGTAGTTGTGTCAGAGTGGGAGAAACGTCCACTGTCATCGCAGCTGTTCCTGTCAGTTACGTTCCTCGCCACTCTAAAATAATCGACGCGCCGTCATATATATTAAGATTATATCAGCTATCCGGCCGCCATAGTACAAGGTTTGCTCAGTTTGGGGTCAGATGGTGTTGTGTGTGAATTGTCCACTAATTACTTATCCCGTATCATACGGTCTAACCCAAATCGAAAACCACCTCCTTAAGTCGATTGTCCTTGAAGTCGGTTAAACATAAAACAATCGATGCCTTAATGATTTTTTGATTGAAATAAAATAGTTTTTATGTTAAAAAATATTTTCGAAAGAGAAGTCAAAGTTCTGTAAATAATATTGTACAATTTACACGTCAATTTATAAAATAACTAGATGTCCGCCCCGGCGTTGCCCGTGGCACATTATATAGTACTCATCAGGATCCCGTACATATACAACGGTGAAAGAATGCCTGAAATCGGTTCATTCATTCCTGAGAATATCGCTTTCAAACAAAACACCTCTTCAGCTACCTGCTACGCCACCTGTCAGAAATTGGTTGTACCAACACAGATTAAAAAAAAAATAGATTAGCAAAGGTTTTATATTCAAGAGGTATGTAATCTGTGATATTCAATGATGCACTCTTAGACACATGCTGTCATGTGTCATGTCAAAGCACGAGACGTTCTAAAACTCTCAAAATGGAATATTTTTTCCCGATTTTGTTACATTCTTAATTCATGCTCCGCTTCTATTAATAGTAGCGTTATTTTCTATAGCCTATACCCTTCCTCGATAAATAGAATATCCAATAGAAAAAGAATCTTTCAATCCGGACCAGTACTTCCCAAGATCCTAGCGTTCAAACAAACAAACGAACAAACAAACTTTTCAGCCTTATAATATTAGTATAGAAGTATAGGTAACAAAAAACAGAGCAACCAAATTGTATACATTTTCAAAGTTAGAAATTAATATTTTACTGTATTTTAATATTTATCGTGAAATAAACTCTGAAGCATTACCTAATAATATGTTTTTATTACGATTGTTAGTAATGATAAATGTTATTTTATTTTAATCTTAATTTTCAAGGAATTTTGCCACAACTTGCTGTAACTATAAAAAGTTTGATCGAAGTTGAAGTATTTACGATAGTACCGCTACCACTACATTTCCTTTGAGGTAATAATCGAAGCATCAACAAGTAGGTAATATTTTCCCATAAAATAGATTGTAAACCAATCCACTCAACGAAAAACAAGCAAGTCCCGATACTAATTACACCGGCCGTATCGTACGGGGTAACTCGTTTTGTTCGGTCGTACGGAGTAACGGCGGGCGCAGGGGAGCGCCAATCGTATGAGTGGAATTTTTAATACAAGGTAATGTAGTTACGTGACGTGTACGTCTTACCCGTTATGACCTACGGTGCTGAAACGTGGACACTGACAGTGAAAATGGTCCGTAAGCTCAAAGTCGCTCAGCGAGCTATGGAAAGAGCTATGCTTGGGGTTTCTCTGAGGGATTGCATCCGGAACGAAGTAATTCGTCAGAGAACTAGAGTCACCGACATAGCTCAGCGTATTAGCAAACTGAAGTGGCAGTGGGCCGGTCACATCTGTCGCAGACCCGATAGTCGCTGGGGCAGACGGGTTCTGGAGTGGAGACCGCGAATCGGCAAACGTAGTGTAGGACGTCCTGAGACTAGATGGAGTGACGATATTCGAAAGGCAGCTGGTGGCGGTTGGAGAAGTAAGAGCGAGGACCGGGCTGAGTGGCGTATCATAGGGGAGGCCTATGTCCAGCAGTGGACGAATACAGGCTGATGATGATGATGATGATGATGATGATGTAGTTACGTGAAGCTGTAGAGTTCCTTCTAGTGACTAATGGATCCTTACTCTTGCTGTAGATTAGAAATGCTGTGAAGTAATATTGAAAATATTACAAAGGACTAAACCGTTATTTAAATTTAATGATTTTTAAACACCTCCCGATGATTATATGATCGCGATTCATATCTTTGGTATATTTTAAATATAATTTCATTTTACTGCAATAGTAAGGATTCCTAAGTTTTTTTATTTTATTGAACTCTACTAGGCTTACACTTGACCGCCACCTCGATTCTCTGGTGTTAAGCAACAATGCAGTTTACGGTGCAGTGTGCTTCCATACAAGAACAACATTAAAATTTCTGATTTACCTCCGACTACATCAGATTTGTTATCTGTACAACATTCTACTAGTCAAGCCCTTTCATTTGACACCCATATTAAAGGAGTTGTGAATAAAGAAATGTATTTTGCCATTTTGTGGTAGCCGCCATCTTGGATTTGAAATTTGCCATAGTGCAATGTATTCTACTAGTTAAGCCCTTTCGTTTGATATCCATATTGAGGTAGTAGTGAAAAAATAATGTAATTCGCCATTTTGTGGTGGCGGCCATCTTGGATTTGAAATTTGTTATAACGTATAGTATTTTACTAGTTTAGCCCTTTCATTTGATACCCATATTGAGGTAGGTTGTGAAGAAATATTTTGTACGCCATTTTGTGGAAGCGGCCATCTTGAATCGATATTAACCAAACATAACTAAGAACATCCGCGCGGATATTAACATTCAATTAAAAAAAAACCACAACGAAATCAGCACATTCATTTGAGCTCTACAGTGCCACAGACAGACACACACACAGACAGACAGGCACACAGACAGACAGAAATCGACGTCAAACTTATAACACCCCTTTTTTGTCGGGGGTTAAAAAGAGACCAGTTACAATAAGAATGTTACCACCGGGAAAAAACCCACACAGTCAACACATTCAACATGAAGGGATATTGCTTTGTAGAGCTACGGGTAGTCCAATAAAAAAGGTGATACCTTGCCTTGCTAGATCATGCCGATTAGCTGTTTACTCTCCGAACCGTTTCCGATAAAAAACACAAGCGAACAACTTTGTGGCCAATAAATATTGGTGGACAATTCACACACAATTCCATGAAGCGAAGCTTGTAATATGGCGGCCAGATAGCTGATATAATTATCTAATACTTTCAAAGTTGTAAATACATACTTAGTATACATAGAAACGGCCAGACACAGTACAAATATTTGAATTCATCACAAAAATATTTGCACTGGATGGGAATCGAACCCACGAACTTCGGCTTCGCAGGCAGAGTACTCACTAAGCCACGAAGCCAGTCTAAAAGTAGTTGACCCATTCAAAAGGTGCGAACAGTACTCCTTAAAAGATCGAATCTATGCTATACAAGCAAGTGTTCAGATTAAACCGAAAATACTCAAGCCAAAAGCTCAGAATGGTCCGTAATCAGAACAGATACATTACAAAAAGTACCTATAGGAGTAAGTTGTAACTTAATTCAATTCTGTGTAGTAAGTTAATCTTGGCTATACTTGTTTTAGCATCGCCCCATACAAAGACTGTCACAAGAGCAAATTCATACGTGAATATAATATTATGTATCTGTAAAATGTAAATGTATATATTATGGTTGTAAACTACATTATAGTTGCCTGCAAGATATCGTTATTAGCGTTAAGGAAGCCGATTGTGACAACAGTTTTTATTGTTCTTCTCTCCTGTATGTGTTTTCTTGTTTTTGGCGTCTACAATAAAGGGTCTAAATAATCTAAAATAACGCGTAACAAGTTTGTGCGACACAAGACCGAGACGCGAGACCGCGACCGGAGACCGCGACATGCACTTGACACTATAGAATTGTGTTGGCGCCATTTTACGCCCAGCTTTATTACGCACGCAATGTGTTGATTGATGGAACGAAACGTGCTTCACACCAAAGATGGCGACAGCGGTTTGTTTGGCAGTACCATCGGAATTTAACGAAATTCTCCATAATCCGAATTTTGTGGACATATGTTGTCGACTCAAAATCAATACTTTTTATGTTTTGTTATTCATATAAGGCTTCGATCAAGTCTGCCGTACCCCTTGAAGAAATTGTAGATTGTAATTGAATGACTAAGAAGAAAAAGTTCCTTACTCAGTGAATGTTTTACCCAGCAATGTGTCTGAAGTTACGGCTGATCTAGTCCGGAGAACGGCGACTGTCGACCCGGCACTCCAGGTTCGCACTTAGGAAGCGTGGTGGATTACTGGCCTTGATTCTTTGTTTGTGAGAGAAGGACCCGAGTCCCAGCAGTGGGAACATTTAGTACTGATTGTGTCTTATGTGTTGTAGCCTATAGACAGAGATTATGTAAATAGATCAAGGTTTTCCGCACGGTTCCTTTGTACCAATCGTAAGCCGATGAGGTGTATGTTAGCTATGGCGACATTGTGATGTGCCTCGACAAAAGCATGCCACTTCCTCAAGAGCGACAAGACAAAAGCGATCAGACCCGTGCCGTGCCGACCCGTAGGATATGTAAACTCTTTGTTTGTAGCCCTGATTCTGTGATCTTTCTTCTCTGTCTTGTAGTCATTCGTGTAATGAGTGTTGTTAACAGCAGCAGTGAAACAACGGAGAACTCCGATAATGGCGCCATCGGCGATCGGAGCTGTAATGTGGGTGCTGGATAAGTTACTAGTGCGGGCAACGCGTTGCCGGCTTACAACGACCATAGGGCTGTCAAACTAACTGTGCGAAATCGGAATAATATAGTAAATGCCAAAGTTTAGATAGTTTGTTGTTTAAACACGTCGAAATGGCAGAAGCGAGTTAAAGTTTTGACTACAATTAGAATATGTTTTGGAATAATAGCATGTAGGCTTTTTACTGCGGTAATTTATTTTTTGTATCTTATTAACACTTGACCAAATCAAGGCAATGGTAAGTACAAACAAGATCGAACCTTGAAACATTCCTAGATATCGATAAAAATTGGGACTGCCGAAAAAAGTTGATAATAAATACTGGTGGACAATTCACACGCAACACAATCTGACCCCAAACGAAGCAAAGCTTGTACTATAGCGGACAGACAGTAAAAACTTGTAACTTATAGCTTTAATATTAAACAGTAGGTACTAAAGTGACACAAAACGTCACCTGTACAGATACACCGTTATTACGCATGTCATTAGAGCGAATTCACAAGATTTCACCAAAATAAAAGAATACCTAGCGAGTACAAATGTTGATCCATAACCTTCCAATTAGCATGTTGGTGTCGCGAATCCATACGATTGTACCTTAGCAAAAACTGCAACGCTATAGAAGTTTTCGCTCCAAAATAAATTGTTTGATTAATCGAAAACAAAAGTAGTATATAGATTACACTCGCCTGTTGCGCAATAGTGATAGTCAGCCCTAGCAGGGAAGGGCATTAATGTTTGTTGCTGGCCAATTAGTAGCGCCGCTGCCGACCGGCCGTTCGATTGTGATTGCCACTCTCAAGCTCTTACACAGAACACCTACCGATATTTACAGGGTAGAAGAATCGATTTTTATTAACTATCCATAGAAGGTGATCGGTTGTTTTCAAAACCTATACAAAAATGGTTATTGATTTAAAATTATAAATACAATTAGGCGCAGCTCGACGTGGGCACACAACACACGAGGAGACACAAATGTAAGGAATCTAAAAAAAATATATAAAATACTAAAGGCAATTTTTTGGGTTCCGTAGCCAAATGGCAAAATACGGGACCCTTATAGATTCGTCATGTCTGTCTGTCTGTCTGCCTGTCCGTCCGTATGTCACAGCCACTTTTTTCCAAAACTGTAAGAGCTATACTATTGAAACTTGGTAAGTAGATGTAATCTGTGAACCGTATTAAGATTTTGAAACAAATAATAGAAAAAAACAAAATTTTTTGGGGGTGTCCCATACATAGAACTGAAACTAAAAAAAGAATGTTTGATCAATACCATACGTATGGGGTATTATGGATAGGTCATCAAAAATGATATTGAGGTTTCTAACATATTTTTTTTCTAAACTGAATAATTTGCGCGACGAACTAAAAAGTGAAAAAAGTGTCTCCCCCCCCCCCTGTAACTTCTAAAATAAGAGAATGACAAAAATAAAAAAAAGTGTATGATGTACATAACCATGTACACTATCAACGAAAATTGGTATGATGTCTAGTATGTAGTTTTATTTAAATACGTCATAAATTGAACTATTGTTAAAACACTGATTAAAGTAACAATGTTACTTGATGCTACGGAAGCCTTCATGGGCGAGCCCGACTCGCACTTGACCACTTTTTGATTTAAAACTAGAACGGCACCTACGCGCGTAGTATTGCTAGGCGCTCCTAGTAAAGTCTTTTTTGCTCCTCATATTACATTATTGGTGATCCCCTCATCAAAATTTGAGGCTAAATACAGGTCAAGGACATCTAATGAATTATAAATGCTAAAGTTTAGATGTTTGTCGCTCAATGACGTAGTAACAACTGAATGGATCGGGTAGAAATTTGGATTACATCTAGACCATACTTTGAAATAGCACACTGACTAATTTTCCTTGCGGAAAATAATAGTAACGAGAAATACCCAGGTGTGGAATGCATCTAGTTTTATACAAATAAATTACTAACTACATTTTGCAGAAAGTGTTTGGTTACGGGCCTTCTACCGCCTAACTAGATCAGCGTTGTATTTACTTGCCATCTCTATCATTTCAAACGCAATGAAAAGAGAGAGAAACCTCAATCTAAGACGGTTTTCGTTCGGTATTAGAGCCCCGGGTCGTCTTAACCGAAACTTAAACAAACAGTCTCTATCACAGAACAGGCAAGTCAAACTTGCGACAGCTCTAATTATGAGCACGGAGTTGCTCACACGGTGAACGAGGGCTGAGGGGTGCTAGTTAAGATATAAGATTTCAAGAACACATTGAACTGAGAGTAAATTCGTTCGTAATGAAATTGCCTATCCGTTGGTGGAAGTACAAAATTCAAATACTTAATGGCAACTTTTTGAGTAGATGCATGTTTATCACACTTATTTATACGTTTATGATTTCATTGCGAGGAGATTATTGAAACAATCAATTCATTAACAAAAATAAGAAACTACATTTTAAAGCAAGATATTGCTAAAATATAATGTATTTTTTACAAGTTGAAATTTGTTTTGGCTAAAAAGTAGATAGATAGCTCTGAAAACTGTACAAACAAATCTTTTGCTGGGGGACGCACCTAAAGTGATATTCCAAACTTTAATCTGCGTTCCGAATTTCAATCCGATTCGTTCCGATCTGATGTAGCAAAGTTAAACTTACGACAGCTCTAATTATGAGTGCGGCGTGAGTCGACACACGTCGGGTGAGGGGAGCGGGGCGCGGGCGGGGCGGTAGTTAAGATATAAGGTCTAAAGACGGTGCCTTCACACTTCTTGCTCGATATCTACGTTCTAAGCTGGGTACAGACCTGCGTGGGTAAATGTCTGTTATAGTATATTACAAATTACCCAGCGTACTAAAACGAATCGACTCTGACAAAAAGTTTACACACAATGAACCATGATTGCCTAGTAATCGGTAGTGGTACGGGATCCTTTCAAATCCACCTGCGTCTTTGAGAGATCTACAAGTGATCCGTCAGCACGCTCTTTTACGTTAAAAATGAAATTATCCTGAGGAAATTAGCATTTTTTTAGCCTTGCGCCATGTTCATGCGTCAATCTGAACTGAGCCAGCATGGTGGCTATGAGTTATGGTCTTCATGGTTCATGGCTACTATTTGCTTGCAAGAGAATGCCCTGAGCCCCAGAATTGAGAACATACAGTAGATTGCTTAAGTTTAACACAATAGCAGAAAACGAACACTGGCGAGCATCTATCTCACTTAAGATTTGCTGATGACATTGTGGTTATGACGGAATCGCTGGAAGGTCTACAGTAAACGTTGACCAGCTCGGCAGATGTTTCCCGCAGGATCGGTTTTGGGATGAATATAAATAAAACTAAGGTAATGTACAAGGCACATGTTCATGTTGTCGGTTCTCAGTTGAAGTCGGTAATGAATACACTTACCTAGGTCAAATCCTGCAATAATGAGGAGCTGATTGTGAATAAAGGTAGCGGTTCTCGAGGAGACGGAGACACGAGACTACGACCAGAGACCGCGACAGGCACTTAACATTAGGAAATTGTATGGGCGCCAGTTCGCGCCGAGACTGCGACAGGAGACCGGGACACGTGTCACGGCCTCGGCCACAGATCAGAAAATAGTTACTTCGTAACAGATGCATCACTGCCATACAAAAGCGCAAATACCTACACGATAATAACCTAAACTTTCATAAACTACTTACCTACTGTTACTTGCAAGCAAAAATACACCTTTGCACAAGCACGCAAAGTTGAGAATACCGTGCGCCCCGTGTGGCTTGTCGTCTGCTTACGTCACTGACCAAACGTGCTAGGGTTGTACAAAATATGATAAGATGATAAAAAAACTAAACTGCAAATTGTAATTTTCTTTATTGTTTATTTAAATGGAATGAAAATGAAAAAAAAAATGTTTATTATCTCAATAACGAAAACCAAATCACAAGAAAAGCTACAAAACCTAGCATCTACCGCCTTAAAGTTATTAAAAACAGTTTCACGCGCTCCCGGATGTTAAATACAAAGCGACAATATACATATACAAAGAATACATATATGTCACAATAAATAGGTAAGAATGAATACTTAACATGTTTTGCTAGTGTGAACTAGATCCCACACTATGGTGACCTGTTTTGTGGGATCCAGGTTAATTTTATGCAAGTAAAAAAAAAGACTGAAACTACTAAAAATATAGATATTTTTATTTCATTTTCAAACAATTAAATTTTCTCCGAAAACACACTTTCAGATACTTACTCGAATTCTAGATTTTTATAATTTTGGCTAAGTTTATCATCACGTCATACAGATATAATAGATATATTAAATGTATATTTATACTTATGCTTTACATACCATTGCAATTTTTCCAACATACTGTATTGCTATTGCAGCCATCCACAATACAATAACGCCGCGACATTATTTATGCGCGCACTCGGCGTTCGTACGCACGTCAGCTCGGGCAAGCGGCCGGCGCCCCTGTGATTTTAGTACACCCGGGTGGACCCGAACGAGTAGGTTAATATCGCGCGCCGTATAGCGAGTGGTGAGGGTGTGCCTCGGCGCAAACTAGGGCCCATACAATTCCATAATGTCAAGAGCCTGCTGCGGTTTCGTGTCACGGTCTAAGCGCGAACCTGCACTTTTAGACCTTGGCTAGGCTGGGCAGCGTTTGGGAAATATCGTCATATTTTCTGAACGTCACCACACAAGGTGACGAGGACAAGGTGACAAGGTATAAAAAAAGAATGCAAGTCTATTCCCAGCCTAAACTCATTCCTAAATAAATCGTTTTTAGAACGCCTTAGGTCATTGTGGGTTAGATCGACTTGAGAAGGGTTTGGGCTGTTTCGTGGATTTGGTAAACTTTCTGCTGATTAGATGAGAAGTGCTAGGATTTCAGATTAACTTGTTTTATAAAGTACTTTGGCACTAGATACTATTTTAAATCTTTTTTTGGGTAAGATTTTTAGATCTTAGGTTTTTATTACTTTTACACAAGCGTGTGTTAGGTTAGGGGTTCCAAGGAACCCCTAACCTAACGTTAAAAGTGAATAAATGTGTGTTTATTATCGATCAAATCGAGAATTATATGATATTGTTATGTAAAAAGAAAGGAATTGATGTATTTCCGGAATCATATAATAATTATAATATTGTTATAAATAATAAGGTTAAATATAAGTAATAAATAATATTGTATAACGTATATTAATAACGAGTAAGTAATTCAACGTGGTCAAATCCACCGCCTATTCCGCCATTACTTGTTATTGTGTAGTTGGAGGGGCGGCGCTATGACTTTGGCGAGTGGGGTTGATCACGACTAGTATAAAAGCGAACGTCGTTCTGTTCGTGTTTCTTGTATATTATTCTCTCGGCTTGCTATTACTCTGGCTCTTAAGTATTGTTCTCTCTTGCTGTTCTGGTTCTCCAACGGTTGACACATTGTAAAGATAAGTATTATAACTATTATCTAAAGTTTATTTGTGTACAGATTATGTATGTCATGGCGCAGAGTTTTCTTGGCCACATTCTTTCTCTGTCGTCTAGGGATTTGCGAAAGTGGCATTAGAGTCTTTTAATATGATGAGAATACCCTCTTGGGGTTTATCAGTAATATAACGATGAACTAAGAATAAACAACATTCAAATATCATCAATTGGTTCTTTCTATTCATCCTACTACCTTTAAGTAAATAACAGCACATACACATCTAAGCTCACAGAATTAAGGCTTTCCTGACATAAATTGGGTCATAACAGCACAGAATCCTAACAGATTCTAACACGTGCTTCATCTTATACTACAATGATGTCACTGTGCAGTGTGCATCCGGTGAGGTGGTTAAGCGTTTTATCGATAAGGCCGCCAATTTTACTAATTTTTAGATTTAATTTTAATGTAATGTCTTATTAAGGAGTATAAAAACTTTATCTTTCTATCAAGTGCAAAGTTATAACTATAATAAGGACATGTCAGAAATGCATTTTATCTAATATCGCCGCAAAATAACAAATTTATGAGACTTTGTGTAGCATGTACTTGTACTTACCTCAAATGTCTAATTTTAGCTCAAATTGTTGTTATATAAGTACTAATACAAACTATTTACGCAGTTTTAGAAAACATTTTGAAAAAAAAGAAATCGGTTTGAAGTTACAGCATGACCAGGAAAAAATAGGGTTTCGTTTTTATCCTATTAATAGTTATAACTGTCAAAGTTTGGATGTATGGTGCTCAATCGTGTCGCAACGACGTAAGGGCCGAAATTCATCAATCTATGTTCCACATAGATTGATAGAGGGAATATATGCTACCTTTTATACAAATTTGACAAGTAATGCCAATGTGTGATGGTATTTGTCACAATATTAGCTTATTTATGGTGACAAAGATGCCGAGAGAGAAAACCCCGAGTCCCAACAGTGGGAAATAAAGTAAATTACTTTGGAAGTTAAGTACTTGGACTTACGTCATAATTTCAGATATATGCCCATTACACGCGTAGGGGCGTGCTAATAGCCATTAAAACTTAGTAATAACGAATAGTTACACAAAATAATACAATCAGTAATCCGTGTTCCGGTTTGAAGGGCAATGCTTCCAGAGAAATTGGAGGGCTTAGAGGTATAACATCTTAGACGTCTGGATGGCGAGCGGACTGCAGTGTTAGGTAATGATGATTTGGACTCTTCATGTTCCAATAGCTGCGTGACACTGAACTGTTATGTCGCAAGCAAGTTGCTTACGGTTAGGCACATCTAAAGCTCGCCTCATCATTCTTTATTTTAAAAAAATGTGATTCTCTTTGATGAAGACAAATCTATGTGTAAGATTATATAAGTATGTATAATATCCAAATGTTTGTTTTCTTAGTACACCTGTACTCATGAGTAACTTGTGCCTGTTTGTACACAGAAACCGCACAGTAATTGGCCTAGCCGCTAATTACGAGGCACCTAATCCGAATCTCCAACACGGTTTACAAACAAACAAACAATTATGAAGCAAACAGAGCTCTCGGCCGATGTATAACTACTAATGTGATAAATGCGAAAGTTTGGAAGTTAAGCTGTTTAAATGTTTGTTGCTCAATCACATTTAATGGCTGAACAGATCGGAATAAATTTAAAATCTATAACACTGAATATTATTATATTGTGGGAAATTTATGGTAACGGGAATAGTGTGAATTAAACCACGGGACGATGTTCTATATCATTATTTACATTGGGAAATGTTAATAGGTACATAGATATGTAAAATCACTTGAACCTTTGTTACAGTAAAGCTTATTTATAATACAGGTACACTAGTTTTTATTTTGTTAACATATACTAAGTTTCAATTATACAAGCATTCAAAATACGCAAAAATATCCACCTCGTGTGACGTCATTACACAACGGTCCACTCCGCTTAGCTATGGTAGCTAGCGGTACTTTACTTGTGCCATGTTTTCTTTTGTCTCCTCGCGAGCTGCTGAGCGAGTGTTGTGGTATGACGTCACGCGCACCGCTCACTAAAAAATCTATATCTTGGAAACGAATTGACGTATTGAAATAATTCCGTCACGAGTATTTATTATTTTGAACAAAAATTCAGAAAACTGACATTCAAAATTAGTGAACACTCTCCATTAAAATTTGCTGCAAAATATTTTAGTATCAAAAGTACCTAGGTATATTTTGTTTGAAAAAAAAAACAAACTTCAATTTAAAATTAAATTTAGACCAATCTTTATAAGAATCTATCTCTGTCGCGTCGGCTAAACACTTGAAAGCAAATTTTAGTTTTTGTTCATATTTCAAAAACCACCACACGGATTTCGGTAAAATGTGTATCGGAATCCTCTGCACTATGATCTACCAAATAAAAAATACTATCAAAATCAATAAACAATCGCACAAACTTTAAAAAAAAAAAACAACCGAATTCGGTTCGAGAGGTCTTCCTCTTTTTTTGACGTTAAAATTTTACAAAGTTTTGACATTTGACACAGCAACATAACCAGTGATGGAACTTTGTAAACACATGTTTTATTTTCAAAATAGAAAATCGAACCGCTGATGGATGGTATTTTATTGATATACTTAAATCATTACTAACCTCTGTCTCTATGTCTGACCTCATTATGCAGATAGTTATGTTTTTTTAAATAAGTGGACTAAAAGTACCAATTTGGCATTACCAAACATACATTGACTAGTGAGAAATTTCTTTAATAAACGTTTTAATCCTGTTCGACAAAATACAAGTAAATTAGCGGGAGCGAGATAAAAGAAAAACTATCGCTGTCAAACTCAGGTTTAAACGATTAAAGTAAGTGTACTACCTGAGGGCCAGGAACCGATGCTATAATATTTATGTAATGCAGTTTAGCGATTGTTCATTTCGATGTACCGAGTGCATCGAGTATTTAATAGTATAGCATTAATTCTGATGAATTGTTGTGTATATGAAAATAAATAAAACAATATTTAGGTAATATATAACACTACTTAACCCCAAACAAAATTATCTAGTACTGTGGGGGTATGCTGCGTGTTCTTGAGAACAAGTATATGGTAGTTTAACAACTACCCTACTTCCTATTAACATTATAAATGACAATGTTTGGATGTTAGTTGCTCAATCACGTCATAAGGTGTCAACGGATCGGGCTGAAATTTAGCACAGTTTGACTATTATAGTCTGGAAAGACACATAGGCTATTTTTTATCCCAGGAGGATAACGTGAACGGGACCTACGTGAGTAAAACCACGGGGCACTGCTAGTAAAGATATAATCACACTTTTTTTAAATAACTATTATTACATTTTAAGGACAAAAAATCTACAAGCATTACTGTTTATGAGTACTGCTTCGGCTGCTGAGGGAGGTCGCTTAAATTTTTCTTACTGTATTCAACCATTTCATCATAATTTGTTATTTGATCAATCGTTGAATCGTATCGCGTCGCTTTAGTATGACGTTCTCGTAGAACAATGTCTAGTTCCATTAGCGAAGCATTCGTAATCTTCAACGGGAGCAAATCTGGCCGGAACTTGTAAAAACGGAATAACAAATTGCCTTCGCTGCCGATAGATCAGGACCTCGGCTGTTAAATACTTCAGTACAGTATCTTGGCAATTTTTACCTTACCTTATAAATATAATGTTTACTAGTCCCATGTTTACCCACTTACTTTCCGTTCTCAAGACAACAGACAAAGTAGCTCATATATTTACCGATTTTATTGTTTAGTTTTATTATCTTTTTAATGTAACCGTTCTCGAGACAATAATTAGCCTGTATATTGTTCCAGGTCATCAGTTTAAATGTTAAAATAAATTTTAATTTTTAATAACTAGCCTGATCCGCCTTAAGTAACTCGACGTTTGACATTACGTCGTGATTGAGCAACAAACATCTAACCTTCCAAACTTTCTCATTTAAAGTATAGTTTTTTTATTGCGGGAACGGGAATTAAGCGCGCAAAACCAAGGAGCGCTACTAGTTTCATTTCATACCCTGATTTGTGTCTTTGCTCTGGTGTCTGAAAATATTCCTCTTAAAACCGGATTCCGGTGAAAAATTTAAAATGACTGTTTGGCCATAGAATAACTATTTTGTTTTTAAATTTTAAGGTAGAATAAATATATTATAGCCGTATGACACCGTCTCGAGAAGGACCATTCGTTAGGAAATTACATATAAGTACCTAATACCATAGATTAATAACGCAGGCCTAGATCGATAATCTTCAAACAAACGCTTCACCATAAGTGAGGTAAAACGCTGAATGACGTCGGCGTTATGTACTGAAGTTTGCCAAACAAAACTTAAATGTCGTTAACTTTAATGTAGTATGTCCAGTGAAGGACCAAACAAACCATCGTAATGTACTTATTTAATTGTCGGAGACGCAGGCACTAGCGCTTGACCAAGACAACTTCGGAGAGTGTGCAACTGATCTGCGTGATCTATCACTCCCTTGCCCTTTCTTCTATCGGACTTCTCGTATCTCGCAAAAGTGACATCGTTTCGTGGTTGATGTTCCAAAAACACGAACGAAGAGATTTGACTCCGCGTTCGTGATATGAACGTCTAGGTTGTGGAAGAACGTCTAGGTTCTGGTTGGGTGGAATGTGTTGCCTGAGTGGATTTTCCCCGATAGTTACAATATTGGTGTCTCCGAATCGAGAGTGAATCGGTTTCTTCTAGGTAAGCACACACGTAGATAGATCTCGCTTAACATCAAGCGAGATGGTGGTCAAGTGCGAACCTATACTAGTTAAAAAACCCCGATGGGAGTTTCGAACAAACTAAGCCAATATGTCTCACTCTGATATGCCTCACTATGCTTGCGCGTACACGGTTTTCAGGCTTTATTATTCTATGCTTAATATCTATTTTAAACTACGGAGGTTCGTCGCTGACGCCGTCAGTACGGACAGGGCTGGAGTCGGAATTAGATCGCAAATCAGCTCAGTGACAGGCGCCGCGACTTGGGACTGCTGATAGAAGCTATACTTTGACCTTTCTCGCTCGACAGATAAAGCTATGCGGGCGCCAGATGCTTCCGGAAAAACTAATTCAGATTTTAGATTACGTATACCTTTACTACCACTAGATGGACAGATGACCTCACAAAGGTCGCTGGAAACCGCTGGTTGCAGATTGCGCAGGACCGTTCGTTGTGAAAATCTAGGGGGGAGGCCTATGCTCAGCAGTGGACGTCTTGCGGCTGATGATGACGATACCTTTACTACCAGTGCTCTACCGTGTTAACCGCGTGGTCCACATTCCCGAAACTTTCCCGCAATAAAAGTATTCTATGTGCTATTTCAGACTGTCAACTCTGTTGCAAATTTCATGCGTTCAAAAATTTCAACGTGATTGAGAAATGAACATCGAAACGTCCAAACTGCCATGTTTATAATATTTGAATTAATTTGAATATAAATGTACCATGTCAAATATATAAATTCATACTTCTGCACAAAGACTCGACTTATTTTGATGAAATTATTTTTAGTGCTGCCCTCAATTTTACGTTCGTAAAATTAAATTAAAATTAAAAATAAAATTTTTCCAATAATAATTTTATCGCCGCGTTGTTAAATTAACAAAAAATATTTTGTACTTCAATTAATAAGTAGTGATCTTCTTCTTCTTCAGGGTGGCCATTGCAGTGCAGCTATAGATTCTGGCAAATTAAAATTAGCCGTGGACATTTTTTTCAAACTGGCAGTTTTCACGCTATATCAATTTCAATACGGCGTCTTCAGAATGTACATAGTTGTGAACTATCTCCCAATTTTGACAATATTTCGTTTTATGAATACCAGCATAGATATAATTATATTTGACTACTAAGACTTATAAACATACCTTACTTATCAATCAACTTTAAAATAGGAGGTAACTCGAAGAAACGGCACCGTTTCATGGTGGATATTCCAAAGACACGGACGAAGAGGTTTGACTCTACGTTTGTGATAAGAACGTCTAGACTGTGGAATGAGTTGCCTGAGTAAGTTTTAGTTATAATCTTGCTGTCTTCAAATCGAGAGTGAATCGGTTTCTTCTAGGTAAACACGCTCCATCGTAGACCGCATCGTCGCTTAACATCAGGCGAGATGGCGGTCAAGTGTAAACCTATAAAAGTAAAAAAAAAGGAGGACTTCTCAATTCGACTGTTTTTTTTTACTTCTTTTGATCAAAAGTTTTGACGGAGTGAACCGATTTTAATGATTATTTTTGTTCGAAAGGGTATTTTATTACACAGACACCCCCCAAATGGTATCAAGTATTTTTTTCCAAATTACTTTAGTGATTTTATATATGTTGGTTGTTTCGTTCTTTACAGAAAAACAGTTATTTCCCCTGATTTCAGTACAAAATATGAATTGTGTAGCCACGTGATGTAATACAAGTTATGGTACTGTACAGATACGTCATAGATCCACCCGGATCAAATACCCGTCCTGGCCTGAGGCGCGGGGCGTGGGGTGAGGGGCGAGGGATCGCCTCTGGTTATTCCTATCCTATGAACAGTTCTCGATTATTTATATTACCATTCGATTATTGCTTCCGTGAATTGGCAAGTACTTTGCGAGGCCGATAGCGAACAAGTACCGTGAGGGAAAGTTGAAAAGAACTTTGAAGGCCTAGCGGCCGACCCGTCGGGCGGTTAGTGCTCTCGGCTCTAGAGAGAGCCATCTAAGATTTTTTAATACTTAATCTTTAGCCACTGCAGACAAAAACCACGAACCTTAGTCGGGTCCGTGAGTATTTACCTTTTAACCGACTTCTAAAAGGAGGAGCTTCTCAAACAAGTTGTATGTTATTTTTATGTTTGTCACGGGACAGTTCCACCAATAATATTGTGAATCACATTTCACAATTATAAATCAGATTTCAGATAATCAGATTTGTAGATCACAGAATTTCGTGTTTTATTTTTTCTCGGAGAAAATATATTATGTATTCCAGCGCCATTAAATATGTTAAAGCAAAAACCTTAAGGTTGCGTTTCCACCAGAGATGTGCAAAGGAAATGTGTCATATGAGGATGTGTAGCGGGACCTGTGGTGTAAACTCCGTCTATAGACTGGCTGGTACAGTATGTCGCAATCCTCGCACACATCCCTCGCTTGTTTTGTATGCGCAAAAATCTAGCTCCGCTGAGCCGTTTCCACCAGAGCTGTGCTGACCGAGGCGAGGTAAACGAAGCGATAGTATTAGTTCTTTACAAACAAATCCTACATATCATATACTAGATGCCCGCCCCGGCTTCGCCCGTGGTATATTATATAGCACTCATCGGGATGCCGTACATATCCAACGGTGAAAGAATGACTGAAATCGGTTCACTCATTCCTGAGAATATCGTTTTCAAACAAAAATCCTCTTCAGCTACCTGCTACGACACCTGTCGGAAATTGGTCGTACCAACTCAGATTTAGAAAAAAAAAATAGCAAAGGTTTATATTCAATGCACAGATTACTGAAATTCAATGACGCAATCTTTGACACATGCTGTCATGTGTCATGTCAAAGCATGAAACGTACGAAAACTCTCAAAAGGGGAATATTTTTTCCCGATATATTAAGAAAATCTCCCTCATTGGAGTCTTTTAAAGGTCACGTCAAAGAATATTATCTGTCGAAACTACAATCATAATATCCCATTATTCCACTTAGTTTCCTGTTACATAATGTGTCATTATTTACCGTCTACTTTCATCTTTAGATATCTGTCATAAATAAGTATCATATTTTTTTTTTTAGATACCTACATGTATGTATTAGTGTGTCATAGAAGTATGTAAGTATTAGCATGTAATTTTTATCAGCATGTATGTTTATTTTATTCTATTGTTAGCATACATATCTACGTAATTTGTATTTAACTGATGTAGTCTGGATTGGCACACCCCGCTATTAAAGATATCAAAAACCATTTCCACCCAAAGGTTGCCTGGAAGAAATCGCTTTCAGCGATAAGGCTGCCTGTTGTAGCACTAGCTGTTATTGTTTTTCTTTGTCTGTAAATCTGTTTTTCTTTTGGTGTGAACAATGAAGAGTATCTATCTATCTATCTATATCCTTCGCTACACATTGTCGTACTTCTCTGATGTAAACGCAGCCTAATTACAACGCTTTAACAAGCTCTAAGCTCTTACATCAATGAAGCATTTGTGACACTACGTAAGTAGTCCTAACTCCCACAACCACCACTCATAAGACACTACAAGAAGTTGTCTTTTGGCAATGAATAGGCAGGCTACAGTCTCGGCTGTCAATCTACCAGAAACTACTAGGCTAGCTCGGAAGCCGGGTAGATTTCATGAACATTTTTTTTGGTCAAACAATAAAATAAAGGTTATTTGTTACAAGGCCCTTGACTGAAACGACTATCGAGACTATAATTGTCAAATCGACGTCCCCTAAGGCGGTAATCTAATGAGACAACTCAAAGAAGGCTAAGTTTTTTTTTTTTATTTAAGTATTCTTTTTCTTTACAAGATTTAATTCTAAAAATGTTATTAGTAAACCATTAAACACAAAATAATACCTTAACAAGTACAAGCGAAGGTTTTTTTTTTAACTTCGCACTTGACCACCATCTCGCCTGATGCTAAGCGATGATGAGATCTACGATGGAGCGTACTAACTTAGAAAAAAACCGATTTCCTCTCGATTTGAAGACACCAAGATTGTAACCATCAGGGAAAACCCACTCAACTCAGGCAACGCATTCCACAACCTAGACGTTCTAATCACAAACGTGGAGTCAAATGTCTTCGTTCGCGTTTTTGGAACCTCAACCATGAAAAGAGTGTGTTTGTGTGAAACCCTTTTGTGGAACGAGAAGTCCGATAGAAGAAAGGGCAAGGTGGTATTAGATCATGCAGATCAGTTGCACACTCTCCGAAGTGTATCCGATAAAAAGCCGATAAGCTAGCGAATTTGCGGCGATGATCAAGACTTTGAAGTCTTTTACGCACAAGAGTGTTATTCTCTATGAGTCTTTTGGCACGTCTCTCAATCGATTTCAGAGTCCCCAGCTGATACTTAGCCGATCCATCCCAAAGCTGCGAACAGTACTCCATACAGGAGCGAATCTGTGCTTTGTATAACGTGAGCAACTTTTCAGAATTGAAGTATCTTCGCACCTTTGAGAGGATACCCAGTTTTTTGGATTGAAGGTTGCTCCCACTTACAGACTCCGCGCCCACACTACAAATAAACTACACTAAAATATTGGTGTTATGCCACGCTGGTTAAGTTAAATATTACATTGGCAACATTAGTTGCGCGCGCGCGCGTCGCGCGCTGTGTCGAGGATGAGCGCCTTCTGCATCTTACCCTTAATCCAACCGTCTAGTGAAAGTCTCTTGAGATGTTGGTCGAGACTTTTCGCTACAAGGCCGTTTGCCGACATGACTATGATCGTCGAATCAACATCCCACATGGCGGTAACCTCGTGAGCTAAGTCAAGGTACTTGCTAAGCTTGTCCTTCTCAGCTTTTACGAAGTTCTCGTTATGTGGTACGGTGATATCGACGACCACAGCCCGGCGCTGAGACCGGTCTACCAGCACGATATCAGGCTTATTGGCGACAATAGTCCTGTCCGTGATGATAGAGCGGTCCCAGTAGAGCAACGCACGAGCCTTCTCGAGAACTGGCAGAGGTGCGTACTTATAGTACGGCATCTCGGACTCGACAAGGCCGGGTCGAAGAGCAAGTTGCTGGTGGATGATTCTGGCTATTATTATGGCTATTATTATTAATACTTATTCAGGATAAAATGAGCTCATGGGCGTGATCTTGTTGACGTTAATTAGATCGTAAACTTAATAAAAAAATATAATACTTACATAAATATCTCTATAATTTAGATATTTTACTCTTATATAATTATAATCATTTATTAAAGTTTTAATTTGCTTAATTCATGTCAACTGTAATAATAGTAGTGGTAGGACTCTTGGCAGAGTCCGCCTGGGGAAGTACCACACCTTTGCCAGTTATTCTACCGCCAAGCAGTAATGTGCAAACATTACTGTGTTCCGGTTTGAAGGGCAATGTTTCCAGAGAAATTACAGGGCTTAGAGATATAACATCTTAGATCTCTGGGTGACGAGCGCAGTGCAGTGCTAGGTAATGATTTGGACTCTTCATGTTCCAATAGCTGCGTGTCACTGTGCTGTTATGTGTCAGGCATGTTGCTTACCATCAGGCACATGTCCTGATCGTCTCGTCACTCTTTATTTAAAAAAAAAACAAATACCAGATCAAAAGTTAAAGCTTCTATTCCAAAACATAAATCAGAGAAACTTATGAATAATATCACTTACTTTTCTTATCTCTTGATAAGTAGGTTAGTAACTGAGATATTTCTTATCTCAGTAGTTTATCATTAGAAATGAAAATGATCAACCCGTGTCTGTATTTGGCTTTCAAACCCTGCACTACCCTGTATCCTGTATATATTTTATGTGATATTAAAAGGTTCCATCAAAAAGCAGGGTTCATTGTTCCCCTGTAATAGTTCATTTCTCTGATCTCCACTCTCTAATCTCTCGACCATTTAAGACGTACTTATACACGATATTAAACTGAATAAATCAAAGTGAATCTCTCACGAACCACCTTAATCCGCCGTTTCAATAATCCGGGGGACCTTTAGAGGTCTTTAGGGGGACCTTTGGGGCGCCTAATGGGGGGTATAAATCAAGCAGTGACGGTGGCGACCTCTGCCGATGGTATTACGTAATTAATCGGGGATTGGTCGACAAAAAGTCGTATTCTGTTGTCGCCTCGACGGGGTTTTAATGATTTGATAATTAGCTACTAATAAACATGCTAATTTAGAGAATAAACCCTTTATAAAGGAAGTAGAAGTGAATTGAGAGTAGTGACATTTATCCGAGTATATTGCATTTTATGTACCTATTCTTTTAATTTACTATTGAATAGGCATGACGATTAATCCTGGAATTATATTCAATGATTTTGATATCATGACAGTATTTAATAAGAAAAAAATGTGTACCAACTTTAATTTTGATATCTTTTTGTTTAACTTTATGATCATTCAAAGCTGGATGGGCAATTACATTTTAAAAGTACGAAACTATTAGAACATGTATTTACCGTTGGATAAAGCATTAATTTAAAGTGACTTTTGTAATGAAACCAGTTTCCTAAACGCAATATTTTATATAGCTAACATACAAACTTTACGCGCGACGCATAGAAAATACCAGACAGTGACGTCGCGCTTTAGTAGTGTTTTTGTATGAAGCGTTTTTAGTATGACAAAGTAATTCTTTCACCAATGTTCCAGTTATTGAGTAGCCTTTTGATTACACATTAAATCAAAAATAAAAATATGTAAAAAAACCTTTTTAAGTTAAACGGTTTTATGTTAAACATACATTGCAATGTTTAAGATAAATGTACTAAAAACCAAAAAACGGCCGCCATATTGGATTTCTTTTTTATATAGTATATTGTATTCTGCTTGTTGAGCCCTTTCATTTGATACCCATATTGATGGGATTAATAAAACATAAATTATCCGCCATTTTGTAGCGGCGGCCATATTGAATTTATAATGATAATGAATAAACATAATTGTATTGTCACCAAAATCCAAAGTGTATACAAGATTTCAGATTAATCGGTTGACAGGAAGAGGGTGAAATTTGAATTACTAAATTTGACCCAAGAATAAATAATAAATAAAACAAACGGGGTGAGCTAAATAAAACCGTTTAATAAATGAGTCGTCATGCCTATTATATTACAACAAGCCAATGTTTTATGCCTAGTATCAATAAAAACTAAAAATAACTAAAAACTATTTCTAACTGATCTAATACTAGGAGGATTACCTGGATTAACTGGTAATACCAGGACTTTGTTAGGATATAATTATGTAACTCAATAAGACCTTAAAATTGTTATGTGATTCCTTCGTTTCAATAGATTGTGTAGTGGTAGGACGCCTAGCAGAGTCCGCCTGGGGAAGTACCACACTTTTACTAGTTATTCTACCGCCAAACAGTAATGTGAAATCATTACCGTGTTCCGGTTTGAAGGGCAAAGTTTCCATAAAAATTACAGGGCTTAGAGATATAACATCTTAGATCTCTGGGCGATGAGCTCAGTGCAGTGCTAGGTAATGATTTGGACTCTTCATGTTCCAATAGCTGCATGTTACTGTTATGTGGCAGGCTTGTTGCTTACCATCAGGCGCGCGTTCTGCTCGTCTTGTCGCTTCTTATTGAAAAAAAAGATTGGTTTCTGAAATCCAGGTAACATTTCAATCAATACTAGTTGGCCGGGGGCTGGCAGGAATTTAATCTTCTTTGATCGTCGGTATCGAAAAACGAAAGAGCAAATCTCTTCAGCACGGTTCACTTCAACTGGTATGAGCGGACCGCTCCTTGTTCCCTGAGAGGTGGGGATTTTTAAAGTAAAGTTTACATCATAGCCATCATCATTATCATCAGCCTGCGTCCGTACACTGCTGCGCATAGCATAAGCATACACAATAAATTTTCTTACTGCTGGGACTCGGAGCTTTCCCTCGCAAGCAGAAGGTCAAAGCCATCATCTACACTGCCCCAGTGCGGGTTGGTGGATGAAACACATGACCTCTAAAGATTCTAGTTAGTTACATGTCGGTCACCTTACGATGATTTCCTTCACCGTTTTAAGATAGCGACATTACGTACATGACTTTGAAAAGACAGTGGCGCGCGTGGGATTTGAACCCGAGGCTCCGGATCAGCAGGCGCCCCGACTAGACCAGCCGTAACATCTGTCCGTAAAGCTGGACATAGGCCTCTCCCACAATACGCCACTCACCGACTCGGTCTTACGTTTCCAACGGTCAGCAGTCTTTCGTATATCGTCACTCCATGGAGACTCAGTGCGTCCTACACTACGTTTACCGGTTCGAGTGGTGTATCGTTGAGTTCCATTCATAAGTAGATAAACAGTCGAATAATGTCATTTTTAAAGATGACTTCTAGTATTTATTTATCTTTTACCAAATCTTTACAACATGTTTATTCTACCCTAAATTTTAATGTCAATTTTTGAACGTTTGTTGCTCAATCAAGCCGTAACTTTAGAACGGATCTGGTCGAAATTTGGAACACAAATAGATTAGTCTGAAAGAACACATAGGCTCCTTTCTATCCAAGGAAAATAAGAAAACAGGTACTATATGAATAGAACCGCGGGTTTAGTAAGATATAATTCATTTATACCCCTAAACAATCTGCAGTGCATCGCGCTTTGACTCTCGTACCTAAATTCCATTCCCGTTGTAATCACACGACGATGAGTAGTCTTTAAGCTATTTCTAAGTAAATATTAACTATATTCTTAATTTTAAATTAAACCGCTCAGACGTTTCGATGTGATTGAGCTGAATTCTGAATATTGAGATAAATATTAATTAATCACATAACATTATATAGCCTCTAAATTAGTTATAGTATGAGAACACTAGGTCAGTAGTTCACCAAGGAAATTCACGGTTCTGTTAAGAATAGGTTATTAATATGAGCGCACAATATGAGCCGTGGTATGCGTGAAAGGTCATCTCTAATTAGTCCACCGGGAAAGAACTTCGACCGGTCAACGGGCAGCGCCCGAACACCGCGAGTCTTACATATAGGTACCTAATTAATTAATTTGCACACCTAGTGTGAACTTATTTATAGGTGTTAATGTATTTTTTATAATATTTCTGTTATCCATTAACATCAAAATGAATAAATAATTGAATCAGGTACCCACTGTATCTACACTGGCGCTTATTTGAAAATTTCGCTAATAGGAACATTTTAAAAAAATACACAGTCCAGGGGTGATAGCAACATTAATAATTAGAAAATGCCAGTTCCTGGTCTTGTATCATCTTTTGTAACTTTTTATACTTAACACCTTTGTACTTTTTGACTTGCAACACCAAAACTAGGCTCTTTTCCTCCCTTCTTGTGCCAACTGCGAAAGCGTGTAGACTGAATTTTGTTTTTGGGTAGAGAGAAATAAAAATACAAAAGAATGCGAAAGTTTTTATTTTCATAATACAGCCTAAAAACTACCAAAAAGAAGCTAACGACAACAGAAATAATGACCACCTATTACGAATGTTTACTTACAGCGTAATGGCTGGAACCTATACTTCCCTGCCATGAGGTCCTAATCTCAAATCGTATTTGCACCTCTATGTATTTTTCTAAGATCACATGCATAATTTTGGCATAACTACTAGTTTTCATTGTGATGGAAAATATTTTGAGTAAACCGGCCTACTCGAAGAATCTTCTAAGTTATGTATCATCCACCAACTCGCACTTGGCTAACGTCGTGCATTATGCCCTTAACTTTCTCTCCTTTCGATAGAAGGTCCCAAATCCTACCTTTTGGAGAATTTAGTAGACATCTTATGATTACGTAGTGTACCTATTTAGAAAAGTGTTGTTATTATAATAAGGACACCTCAGCTCCCGAAAATATTGGGAAGTTTTTTTCAAAGTAGGTATATTTCCCGGAGGCTACCTTAATTATTGTCAGTGGCTTGTAACTTTTGCTGTCAAAGTTTAAAACCTCCCTATTCATCAAAACATTTTCTTTATATTCCCTTCGCCCTGTTTCCGCATGGATACCCCCTGATTCTAAGTAACACAGCTCTTTTGCTTCGCGGCAACTTTTAATTAAGTTGTAAAAAGATAATTTGTTCTATTTTTCTTTCGGAAATTATCACAGTTCCTGAAATTTGTAACGTTTATTTAATAATTTGAAAGATTAATAAAGTTCATCATTTTCATCATCAGTTGACGTTAATCAACTGCTGGGCATAAACCTCTCCCATATCACCCCTCTCTCTCTCGCTCACCGCTTAGTCTGATCTTCAGCTTTTCTAACAATTATAAGTTTTAATTTTCTTGGCCGATACCTCGCCTTGAGTTAAGCGACGATGAGGTTTGTGATTTGACTTGTTGATTTGTTAAACTATTAACTTTCCACTTGACTATAGAGGTACAGTATACCATAAGCAGACCACTAATTGTATCCACTGTTGGGACTCTGGGCTTTCATTGCCAAGGTGACAGGCAATGTGTGAATACACCATGCTGACTGGATGACGCATGAACTCGAAAAAAATGTTGGTCATTCCGGTTTCCTTCAACGTAGAATGATGTAAGACCTGTAGACCTTCAGTAATGATGATACATTAAAGGTAAAATCAATACTCAGAAGTAAGTGTAGGCGGCATTCAAAACTACCGTTCCTTCCACTCGACACCACCAAAACGACACCATCCGTGGTGTCGTATGGAATCTCTAGTCCATACGACACCACCCTAGTGATGTGCTGTTCCGCCATTAGTTTATATCATCGATATAATTAAGGAAACGAAGATGAGGTATGCCATAATCTAAAGACAACATAACGTGGCGAGAATTTGTTTAAAAAAATTTAAAGTTGAATTGTCAGCGAAAGTACACAATTGTCAGCGAACGTACACAACTCCTTGTTGCGACTGAGACTAAATCAGGAGACGTCACCTGATTTTGCATCGCCATAGTAGAAGCGCGTTTCCCGCTTCTGCGTTTTTAAGAGTTCGATGGTTTATATGTATTTTATGTCGTCAGTATAAGTATCCATGTCCATTGTGAAAAATTAAAATATTCGGACGGAAAGACAATAATATGCAAATTGCAATGAACAATGTCAAGATGACCATTTGAGTGACAGATAAATATAAACTTTATCAAATGACATACCTCATTAATGAAACTGCTTGAACTCAATTGGCGTTTTCATATCAACAACTTTGTATGTAGGTAACCTCACTATTAGTCGGTGGTGTCGTATGGACTAGTGATTCCATACGACACCACCGATGGTGTTGTTTTGGTGGTGTCGAGTGTAAGGAAGGAAAACTACGGCATTATAATTGTGATTCGCGTATTCTGGTCATTGGATTGAAACGGCTCTAGCTACTAAGACTTATCATACATTCTGCTATTATTATAAATGCAAAAGTTTGAATATTTAGATGATTGGATGTTTGTTGCTCGATCCCATCGGAACATGGCATTGAAATTTGGAAGACAGATTGTAATCTGAAATAACTTAAGCTTCTTTTCATCACGAGAGAATAACGGGAACGAAAACTACTGGAATAAAAACAAAAGAAACCATAACACGAGTTTCATCTAAGTTTAAACTAGAGAATGAATCTTTGTCCTTTCTTGTTTTATTAAAATTCATTGCGTCTGTTTCTTTGAGAGCGTATAAACTTCTACTATTAAACGTAACAGCCTTCAAGTTTACGCGTCTCGCGACTTCTGCCGCTTTTTTAAACTTTCCGTTTGTACAGATTCGCTTTACAACTATGATGTCGGCGTTTCTTTCTTTACGACTCACTGTTGGATCTTGAATCTGTCGTGGCTCATTGTCTGAAGTTTTAAATATATGTTTTACTAAACATTTTTACTGTTGGGAGTCAGGGTCATTTGGCATGTTTTCGGTCACTGTTGGGAGTCAGGGTCTCTTCGTGGCTTGGTCTGTTCTTGGTCAGAGCTTGGGATTCGTAGAGACGAGAGACGTTCCAAAAGACTTAGGTATTTGATTTTGTATTTGGGTCGTGGGTTCCCCCACCAGTGAAATATTTGTGTGATGAAAAATGTTTGCACTGGGTAAAAAATAATAAGTATGAAAATCACTATATAACTGAATCAAATCCTGCCATCCGAGCTTTGCTTAGTTTGACGCGACGCGTGACCAAAATGCTAGCGTTTTATTTGGCCTCCAACGCATACGCGACGCGTTGCCATTCAGCGTGGTTTAGCCCAACGCATGCCGCCATTCAGCGTGGTAATGCATGCTGGGTACGCTTCCGATTGGTAGTGGGCTTCAACATCTTGATTATCTGTAGACCTATAGTGGTCTATGGATAATTCAGGTGTGCTTAGTGTAAGTAGTTAGGTAGGTTTGTAGTGTAGTGTTCGCATTGTATTTTAGTTTTGTTAATAAAAACTCTGTCCACTGAATATTAATAATAAATATGCGAGGACATTTTACACACAACACTATCTGACCTCAAACTAATCAGATGGGTGAATATTTTATCAGATCGCGTCACAAATAAGCGCAAAGAGTTTACATATACTACGTATAGAGTTAGATTTTCCGCACGGTTCCTTTGGGTCAATGGTAAGCAGATGACGTGCATACTTTTGACTTATGGCAACAGAGTGATGTGCAGCAACAAAAGTATGACACTTCCACAAGAGCGACGAGACAAGAAAGTTGCTACCCGTGCTTTCGGTGTAAAGCGTTTGTGCCAACTCTATAGTTTATAGTTCTTTATTTATAACGGTGTTGTTACATGTCATAAAATTATAATTATACATCATGTGTAATTGTGTAGGTAAATATCATCAACAACTATAAATAATGACATTAGTGTAGTTCGTTAAGATTTAGCATTAATGTCCAATTATATATGTAATCAAATAAATATCAATGTCAAAGAAAGTAATACAAATAAAAAAAATATATACAATTAGTATAGTCAACTATATAATACAACAAATACATAAAGTTAATTAAATACGGAACATAGTTATATTATAAATTAGATATGAGTCATCAGTAAACAATAAAAAAATAAAAATAATCAACTCAATTTAATTTCGGTCAGATTAGGGTACTGGTAAAATGCCTGCTCGATAAGCCAATTTTTAAGTTTGTGCTTGAAAGATCCGAATACGTAGTATATATACCTAAGCTCTTTGGTTACTACAGACTAGATGACCGCCCCGGCGTTGCCCGTTGTACATTATACAGTACTCATCAGGATCCCGTACATATACAACGGTGAAAGAATGACTGAAATCGGTTCAGTCATTCCTGAGAATATCGCTTTCAAACAAAACACCTCTTCAGCTACCTGCTACGCCACCTGTCGGAAATGGTTGTACCAAATCAGATTTAGAAAAAAAAATTGATTAGCAAAGGTTTATATTCAAGAGGTATGTAATCTGTGATATTCAATGACGCAATCTTAAAGACATGCTGTCATGTGTCATGTCAAAGCACGAAACGTACGAAAACTCTCAATAAGGAATATTTTTTCCTGATTTTGTTACATTCTTGATTCATGCTCCGCTTCTATTAATAGTAGCGTTATGTTCTATAGCCTATAGCCTTCCTCGATAAATGGACTATCCAATAGAAAAAGAATCTTTCAATCCGGACATGTACTTCCCGAGATCCTAGCGTTCAAACAAACAAACAAACTCTTCAGATTTATAATATTAACTAGATGCCCGCCCCGGCTTCGCCCGTGGTATATTATATAGCACTCATCGGGATCCCGTACATATCCAACGGTGAAAGAATGACTGAAATCGGTTCACTCATTCCTGAGAATATCGATTTCAAACAAAAAACCTCTTCAGCAACCTGCTACGCCACCTGTCGGAAATTGGTCGTACCAACTCAGATTTAGAAAAAAAAATTAGCAAAGGTTTATATTCGAGGCACAGATTACTAAAATTCAATGACGCAATTTTTGATACATGCTGTCATGTGTCATGTCAAAGCACGAAACGTACGAAAACTCTCAAAAGGGGAATATTTTTTCCCGATTTTGTTACATTCTTGTTTCATGCTCCGCTTCAATTAATAGTAGAGTTATTTTCTATAGCCTAAAGCCATCCTCGATAAATGGACTATCCAATAGAAAAAGAATCTTTCAATTCGGCCCAGTACTTCCCGAGATCCTAGCGTTCAAGCAAACAAACAAACAAATAAACAAACAAACAAACTCTTCAGCTTTATAATATTAGTATAGAACTCATCGGGGTCCCGTACATATCCAACGGTGAAAGAATGACTGAAATCGGTTCACTCATACTCGTACCTGAGAATATCGATTTCAAACAAAAAACCTCTTCAGCAACCTGCTACGCCACCTGTCGGAAATTGGTCGTACCAACTCAGATTTAGAAAAAAAAAAAATAGCAAAAGCTTATATTCGAGGCACAAATTACTGAAATTCAAAGACGCAATCTTTGACACATGCTGTCATGTGTCATGTCAAAGCACGAAACGTACGAAAACTCTCAAAAGGGGAATATTTTTTCCCGATTTTGTTACATTCTTGTTTCATGCTCCGCTTCAATTAATAGTAGAGTTATTTTCTATAGCCTAAAGCCTTCCTCGATAAATGGACTATCCAATAGAAAAAGAATCTTTCAATTCGGACCAGTACTTCCCAAGATCCTAGCGTTCAAGCAAACAAACAAACAAACAAACAAACAAACAAACAAACTCTTCAGCTTTATAATATTAGTATAGATATAGATACGCTAGTGTTCAATTTAAATACATTGTGGTTTAAATATAACAAGAACACTCAAGAAGTTAACATCAAAACCGAAAAATAAAAAAAATGCAAATCTGAGTCCTCGGTTCGAGTAAATGGATTCACTAATATATTCCGAGCAACAACAGTAAATCATAACCAGTACATAGCTCACGATCTCGCGAAACACACAAAGGAGTTTCTTGAAAGAAATCCGAAGCAAAAAAATATTCGAGAAATTTCATAAAAGCGACGGATAAAGGGTTCAGTACGGATTAAGAAACTAAATAAGAAAATCTTGTTTTACGATGGGATACAAAAGTTAGGAAGTGATTCTTTGTTGTCTGTCAGTGTTGCCAATTGGGATATTGTCCGCTGCTAAAAAACTTTTATGGTGCAGTGATAATAATAATAGAATACTTTATTACACTACAAATTAACAATAAACCTAAATGCTAATACAATAACTTATAAGAACAAAGAAGCTTGCAGAGTAATCGGCGACCTTATCGCTTAAAGCGATTTCTTCCAGGCAAGCTTATTATGGAGAAACGTTTAAGTGTACAATTTGTTTTAAATGCTATTGTGATTGTAAATTAAGTATATACTAACTTGTTTTCTTTTTGTGAACCAAATAAACAAATTTCATTTCATTTCATTCATACTTATTTTGTAGTGTGGGTGGTGTGACTAATCATACCAGAAATATGCATACAAACAAGAATATTAATACTTGTTGTTATTATTAGTGATTGAACTATTATTAGTCATTATATTCGCTTTTATCGCGTGATGGTTCAAAACCTGCATGTATCTCGAAAACCTTCTACACACGAGCTCTAAAATCAGAGGAAATGACGTAAAAGTAGTGGGGAGGAGCCTACATCGCACCGTAAATCACCAATCATGTGGTGCGATGTAGGGTCCTCCCCACTACTTTTACGCAATTTTCTCTAACTTTAGGGCTCGTGTGTAGAGGGTTTAAGTTTTTTTATCACATAGAGCACAGGAGATTCAAGTTTGTCTTTTTTAAACTAAATAATTTTATGTGTGTAAAAAACAAATTTTAATTATACAACAGTACGAAAACAAATAAAACACTTTCCAAAAAAATAAAATTGCAATAGACAGTATTTAAGTCTATCGCGGTTTTTATACGTCTTTATTTACCTTCATAAATACTTGTGTTTACTTGTGAGAATGGTTCATGACAGTTTTTTAAAGTAAAAACTTTTTTAGCGCTTAAATTTTTTTCGGTGGGATAATAATGTGAAGGTCTCGCGTGACCGACTTCCAAATAAAAAATACTTGTATTTTGACGGATTTGAACGTATCGTCGTGAGGTTCGCGTCAATGACATGCAACGGCGCAAATATGCAACCCTCGGAAGTGGTTACATATTTGAGCCCTTTCGGGTTGAGACATTGGGCCCGTGGAGGCCGGGAGCTTACCTCATCTTCAAAAGCCTATCCGAGCGCTTGGTCGACGCGACACGTGACCGAAATGCTGGCATTAATTTGGCCCAATGCACAAGCATTGTCATTCAGCGTGGTAATGCCGCCAGCATGTTGGTAGCGGGCTTAAACATCTTGATTATCTGTAAACCTTCATTGGTTCATGGATAATTTAGGTGTGCTTAGTGTAAGTAGTTAGGTATGTAGCGTTGTGTAGTTCTCATTGTATTTTAATTTTGATAATAAAGGTTCTGCTCATTAAAAAAAAAGACATGCATAATAATAAATAAGCAGTACCTAAAGATATACCGATGACGTATTGTCCAACATTAGGTAGTGCTTTAGTATACAACAATGCTGAGTTCTATCTTTTCTATTCTATCGGTCGCTATGACTGGCTTCTATCTTTGGTTGCCTGTAAAGTCGGTATACGGGCGAAAGTTTTACGTGACAACGACTTTGAGTGGTAAAATGGAAGGGACGCGTGCCTTTCACTTTTTATGTCTGTCTCTCTCGCTCTTAGGCGGGCTAAAATGCCCGAGTGGAAGGACGCATGCCTCTCACTTAATGTTTAACGTGAGCGGAGCGTAACGCAGTTTCTTGAAGTGACCCGGCAAACTTTATAAGACGTTGACGTCAAAATCTGTTTTAATGTTTTTGAAATCACATTTAGATCGGATCAGATAAATACAGATAGAGTAAATTAACCTATTTGAGTTAAATTATAGTCTGAAATAACACACAGCCTACTTGTTATTTCGGGAAAATAACGAGAACTGAAACTATGCGAGGAAAACCACGTAGCGGATCTAGGTTATTTCTCTATGTTACGTAATAACTTAATAATACATTTTATTTTACTAAAATGGTAAAACCCCGTTTTAATACTAACTACGAAACCATAAATAGTACAACTATTTTATTATTGCAAACTCTGTGAATACAACAGACTCAAGCAAACAAAATTTGTACAAAGATTATACCGTAAACATAAAATACATTCGCAAAACAAATGTGTGAGCGTAAAAAGAGAACAGAAAAACTGAATTACGGCAAACATGTCGCTAAAATTACGATAAGTTTATTACACCGAGAGAACGGTTTCCAAAACGCTTTCGACGGGGTCGGTCACATCCCCTATAAAAGAAAATTTGGTGTAAATTCTCGAATGTTCCTGGCTAAAGTGTTGGTACTAGTGAGGTTAGTTAGTGGTTTTGGTCTAGCGGAGTAGTGACGAGACACCATACACGTCATTGTTGAAATAATAGTACAGAGGATAGGGTAAAAGATTGACGTTGAATATATTTGTAAAGTATCTTCTTTCTACGGTGTAACTTTTTTGTAACCCTTTTACTTGTTAGATTATTATTGTTTTGATAGAAGGTCACTCTTACTAATGCTCGTACTCTTATAAACAAAAGTTAAAATTTACTCCTGGTGTAGTCGGAAAACGTTGACTGCCGATCCAGAGTCCCTGTTCGAATCCCACGCGTGCCACTTTTTTCAAAGCTACGCACGTAATGTCCATAACTTAAAAACCGTAAACGAAATCAACGTGAGGAAACCGGCATGTTCCAAGTCTCTTTCGAGAGCATGCATCATCCACATCAACATCACCACACCACATCAACCCGCACTGCGGCAGCGTTGTGGTTTGTGACCTTGACTTTCTCTTTGCGAGAAAAGACCCCGAGTCTCACCTGTGGGAACATTTGAGGCATGGTGGTTAGGTGCAAGCTAATTATCGATAAAGTCACAAATCACATTTAAATATCTTTTTAGGGTTCAATATAATAATAATAATAAAAATCTATAGTAATATAATAATTTTTAGGGTCCAATATATATTCAATATGGTTTAATACGTTTTAGGCTCAATTATACAAAAAACGGACCCTATTTATACTATGCTATTACAGAGACTGCTGTCCGTCCGTCCGTCCGTCTGCCACCAGGCTGTATCTCAAGAACGGTGATAGCTAGATAGTTGAAATTATCACAAATGATGTATTTCTATCGCCACTATAAACAATAAATACTAAAAATAAAATCAAACAAATACTTAGGACCTCCTATACAAAACACTTGTTTTTTTTTACCGTTAATTGTTAGATACTAATAACGGTGACAGGTAGACGCTTTAACTATTCACAGAATATTTAGCTTTATGTTATCTTTAGACATAATCATTTAAAATAAAATAAATTATTAATGGGTCTCCCATACAACAAAAGAGGTTTTGGCCGTTTATTTGACAATGGTACGGAACTCTTCGTGCGCGAGGCTCACTCGCACTTAGCCGGTTTTTTAATCAACAGATGGTATATGCTCCTAAAACGACAAAAAAAATTTTTCTCTCTCAGTTACTAAAAAGGTCAAATCCACACAAGTAAACCCATTTCAATCAGAAAATTGAATACGTTCTTTTCCCTGTGGTTGGAACAATGCAGGGTGTCACAGCGATAGAATAACAATGGGGAGGGCAGTTTGCGCCAGACGTCGGGGACTCGCAGGGACTTGTACCTCCAGGGTCGTGTGTTCTTGAATGCTTCCCGAATGAGATCGTTAGTTTTACACTTCGTCCCTGCGATTTTGTTCAAGTTCAAAACCATCACCTATTATTATTATGCTACTACAAATGCAAGAAAAAAAGTTATGAGTGATAGCATTTTATGTATGGCTCCTCTTCTATATAATAAGCTGCCAGTGCAATTTACAAACTTAACATAACCATGTTCAAAAGTAGATTAAAAAAGATACTGGTATGCAAACTCAATTATACTGTGAAATAATTTTTAAATATTAGGAAATTAATTGGAATACTGATGTATAGATTTTGTCAAACATGATTACATTAACTTCCACAATAAATTCCATTGTTATCCATTCCATTAGGTAATATATTGTAACTGACAAACACAACGTTTTGTGTTTTAGCAAAACGTTGACGTAATTGTGCTCACCAAACATATCTCACATCCATATCACAACCAAATAGAAGAAACAAACAAATAGAAGATGAAGAATCAGTTGACATACCACTGAATAACACAACTCAATAAAAGCTAGAAATAAAAGGAAGAAGAAGAAGACTTTAATCAGCTGACTATTATTGTATTCACTTATTTTATATTTTTTCATTGTAAAAATTAAGACTGAAACAAATTGTTTTTACCAGACATATTGCATGCCTCTAGAAGAAGATGTCAGTTTGTATGGGTCAACTTTTAAAATGTATTATATCATCTTATCTTACCAGGAAACTGCAAATAAATATTTTTGTATTTGTCTCCTCCGTTATTTTTCCGGGATAAAAAGTAGCATTTGTGTTTTTGCAGGCTATATTCGAACTGTGTTATAAGTTTCAGCCAGATCCGTTCAGACATCGCGACGTGATTGAGCAACAAACATCGAAATATCCAAAAATTGATATTTATACTATTAGTAAAATTAGTGTTCCGCATTAGTTTCTGCAAGTGAATTCGTTTATACGGACTTTTATAAAATACATTTTCATTAGAAACTTTCCATATTTTGAGATAAAAACATGTTTTTTTCTATCTCTTTTTGTATTTGTTTGAAATGTGATAGAATGGCACGGTATAAAACATGTAGAGGCGTGATTTCGATCCCCGTGAACTTGAACCGTCTTGAACCGTCTGACAACTCTTCTGTTCAGCTTCAATATTAGAATATTTTTAACACATAGATTGTTTAACCCAACTATTTCTGAAAGCTCAAATGTATATTTTCAGCTGAGTATAGTCGCAACGTAGTACATCCAAAAATACGATCACTCGTACTCCATCGTTTGAAATCTGTGAAGCCGTGTCCACCCGCAATATTTCATACCATTTCTTTGTGAAGCCGCACAGATTCGCACAATGCTCTGAATTACACAGCGAATGTACCGCTTTGACTTCAAAAAGTTTTTATTAGTAGCCTCAGGCCTGGGACCTTATTTTTAAAACCACCATACGATTGATGGATACAATTTTATGTGTAACTTCTCTCGGTTCAGGTAGATAAGATAATGAGGCTATATTTAAGTACGTACACAGATATACAGCTATAAAACGACATGATACAGTTACCTGACAACTTTGTGTCTCTGTAGAATGAATCTTTAGAATGCACACGCACACTAACACCCAAATGCGACACACTGATGAATTTCAATGTTTTTTCTTGCCAGAAAAATTAGAACATGGAATACCTGACATCCTGTGTATATACTAAGAGTTATAAATTTTGTGTGTGAAGTTGCGGTAAAAAATAAATTGGCAGTCATAGGAACTGTCGAAACGAAAACTTATAACTCAGAATTTGATAGCTTACTTTGGAAACTACGCGGGTGAAACCCGAGGGCGTGGCTATGGGCATATCCATCTAGATCTAGATGGCCAAAAAGGAAATGCTGACACATTTTCAGATGGCCAATGTCATGGTTCTGAGTTTACCCGAAGATATCTTATCATTCCAATTACGACGCTTAGAATACAATTCACAGCCCACGAAAAATCTGTTTGAGGTGCGCGAAAAGAAGTTTTCAGGTCAATAAAAATTATAAAATTGGTTAGTTTACAAATTGGTCTGCTCCAGTGTTAGACGAGTGAGTTTAAAAATGAAAGATCCTGATCTTGAGGAAGGTACTCTCGTGAAGAAAAATACGACAATAACGGCTCGACTGGAGGGCACTTAGACCGGAGCTGCGTGAGAGGAATTTACAAGTGCTTTATTTTGGTGCGAGTGGTTTGGAAACTAGGCGCCTTCGAGTGAAGACCATCGCACATTTGCTTGCGCAGTACAAAAATGTTTACAAAAGTATTTTAAGCTCAGTTATTATATATGAGTACCACTAGTAACGTCCCGCGGCTACACCCACGCATTTCCCGTAATCGTTATTTTCCTGTAAAAAAACCATGTATAATAGTAGTAAGAAAATAGGTAGTAGCTAAAGTGATATAGCAATAGACATCCTAATTTTTACATTTAAACACCCCAGGGGGGGGGGGGGGACAAGGGACATGACTGACACTGGGGGGCCAAAACCGTATAAATTAAAAATCTAAAAAAAATTATGAATATCTTTATTTAACACGGGAAACAATTCAAACGGCAACTACGCAGGCAAAATCGTAGTAGTGTTTCTTATTCGATTCATTGTATTTCTACTGGTGACCCCCTCCAATCTGAGGCTGCGTACTGGTGACCCTTTCCAAAATTCGAAGCTGGGACCGCGCCTGATTCCAAGTGCGAATAATAAAATAAGCCACGTATGCTAATGCATGCTATGCCCAATTTACGCAGGGTCAAAGTTTGAAAACATGCCAGAACCATGATTTTGTTGGTTAAATGCGAGAAAAATATTGAGCGGAAGTAAATAATCTTTTTTTACTTAGAATATGATTGAAATCTCTGGGGATGCAGAATTGACCGATGGACTTCCTTATAACCTATTTTCTGAATTTATTTGTTATTCCGTCAAAGATGGTACAGTCAATGCCACAAAAACTTCCTTATTTTAAAGGTTGCTACATAGCTCATTTTTTTTTATTTATGACAAACAACATATAATAACATTGTAGGCTTAATAAAGGTAATATCGGCTTGCGTACGCTCTCACAAAAATGAAGGGAAATGGCGATCGGATTGAATGAGCGCTTTGTTTGTGATACGGTTACGGTGAAAGTACCTGACTGGAACATTACAATTAACCTAATTTTGTTTAAAGAAGATTTTAATGATACAGTGTGTGTATAAATATTATTCTCTAAAGAACAACAAACAGGGTTCGGAACTTAATTGTAACTGTAAATTCCAAATTCAAAATTCTTTATTGATGAATGTAGGTACAATTTACATGTCAACAAATAAAAAATAAAAACAAGAGAAAGAGGATACAATTTGTATACATTTTCAAAGTTTGAAATAATCACTTCATGTAAAATGGTCAACAATTCCAAAAGGGAGATTGGCTAATTGGATAATGTTATGATTGATATTTTTTTTACATAATGTCAGAAACAATAAAAAAACGTTTATCTACACACTACACGTGTTTTTCTCGTACCTATGTTAAGTTTTCTCAATTATAAAGAACTAAAGGCGAAAAATTTATCTTTAAGTTTTTTACAATAGATATAAAATACACATAAACATTATAAAACTATGGTATAAAAAACTTTAAAACGAGGGTGCCGCCAGCAGCGGGGCAGGACCCAAGCTACCGGTAGTTAGCCCTTCATTGCATCTGGATGGAAATTTCCATCAAACTGCTCACAGGTTAAAAAAGCACACAAATCAGTGGGCGGTCTTGATATTTTTGAGTCTGGCAATTTCTTGAAATACGTTGGTTAATATACTTTAATAATTCTTTGGATGAAACGGAACGCAACTACTTAGAAAAAAAAACAAACGTCAACGTCAAAAGACAATCACAATTTGGTTACTGGGTGACTGTATGTTTTGTTGTGACGGTGCGAAAGTATTACGTTATTTTGATTGCTTTGATTTACGAAAGTTGTTGAAAATAAAAGAATTCATGAAGAAAGCAGTACCAAGGGGCAGTCATGAAGAAAGAACTTCTACATATGATGGAATTGATATGGCCTGTGTTCCATGTAAGGAAAGACAACAAGATCGTGACATTATTATCAACCTATGTTGGGGCAACCCCAGTGTCTAGGGGCACTAGATATGACAAATCGAAGAAGGAAAAGGTAGAAATTCCATGCCCACAAATAGTCCATGAATATAATAAGCATATGGGGGGGAGTGGACTTAATGGACAGTTTTCTGGGGAGGTTCCATATTCCATTGAGATCAAAAAAATGGTATTTACGAATATTCTTCCATCTGCTTGATCTGTGTGTGTGATTAATTCTTGGATCATTTACAAAAAAAATGCAGCAAATAGAAATATACCAAAAAAAAAATATATTTTCGATGGGCAAGTTTCGTAATGAATTAGCTCAAGTTTTGTGCACAATAGGAGCTGACACAGAGATCAGAAGAGGTCGTCCTAGTACCAGCTCGTTAGAGAACGAAATCCTGGCAAAAAGAAAGAGAGGGGACCAGCAGTTGTTGCTCCGCCAAAGGACTTAGAGACGGTATTGATCATTGGCCACAAGTTGGAGGTTCACTGCATTGCAAGTACCCACAGTGTAAGGGATATTCTACAATAAGATGCAGCAAATGTGGAGTCAATCTATGTCTTAATAAAAACAACAACTGCTTTGAAAGTTTTCATAAGAACTGATTATTTTGCATTCTTTTATTTTGTACTACGCTCATTGTTAGTGGTTGCATAATGATGTAAATATCCATCACATGGTTTTTTTATTTAAAAAAATACATAAAATGGTCATAGATTTTTTTTTATTTTTTTTTTTAAATCATGCAACCAAGGGTTAGGGCTGCAGAGGGAGAAACCTCCTGACGATGCGCGCTGTGTCAAGGATGACCGCTTTCTTCATCTGACCCATAACCCAACCGTCTAGTGAAAGTCTCTTGAGATGTTGGTCAAGATTTTTTGCTATCCCGTTTGCCGACACTACTATTGGGACTATGATCGTCGAATCAACATCCCACATGGCGATAACCTCATGAGCCAATTCAAGTGCCTTATTTATTATTTTGATACTTGATCATTAACTTGAATTACATTGTTAAGTGATGTAATGTCCTAATAACGGCACAAAATAATAAATTAAAAAATCAAAGGAATAAAACAAAGTCACATTCACCTGACCTACAAGGTAGCGGTGTACATAACTACGAAGCTGACTGTACAGATCTATTTGGGGAGTTCTTTGTTCTTGTTGCTTGCTTATTTAAGCAAGGGGTGCGTTTCTAAAGGTTTTCTTTAGTTCGCAGTATTTACTTTTGTTTGAAACCGGCGGAGAGAATTCCACGTTAAACTTATTATTCAACTTGCGACTCATTTAAAAGGCCGGTGGCTGACGAGTTTTTGTATATCTATAATTATTAAAATAAACATAATTTTCTTATTTAAATTAGATGGTTATTCTTGAACGGTTTAGTTTGTTTTTGTGTTTTCATGCCTAAAAGGTTAAGTTTATCTTCTCACTGCTTGCCATTGCTGGTAAGTTATTTACCATTGAGAAATTATCTTGCAAAGAAAAAGTCAAGAATAAAATCCACCACGCTTAGGCAACGAATCGTTTTCAGTATATAAATAGACCTGTCGAAGACAGTTCTCCATTTTGCGACCGTTGCCGCCGACTTTTCAATTAGTTAAATTTCACTAACAAAATTCATTCGGCTGGCCTTGTGGCTTACTGGGTAGTAAGTCTACCTGTAAAGCTGTAGGTCGTAGATTAAATTCCAACCCAGTGCAAACATTTGTGTGATAAATACAAATATTTGTATTGTGTCTGAGTGTTTCTATGCATAATAAGTATGTATTTACTTTTTTAGTATATCAGATATCAAGCTCACATAGTACAAGCTTTGCTTGTTTTGGGGCTGTATGATGTTATGTGAACCTACGACGTACCGCTTGTGAAAGGGGACGTTATCGCCACTAAGCCACTACATACGGCTTTCATGTTCTCTTCACTGTATTTTTTATGTGTCTAAAATAGTTCATATTGTTTTTAAGCTTTCGCGATTTAAACACATAATGTTTATAATGTACAGGACTTAGTCACGATTTAATTCATTGTTTAAATACCTCGACGTTTCGGCAGCGTTACAACCGCCGTGGTCACGAGAAGACTGTATCTAATTAAACAATGAATTAAATCGTGATTAAGTCCTGTACATTATAAACATTAAAATAGTTCAATTCGTAGAATTACATAACCATATTTAATGTAAAAATATTTGAATTGCAGGAAAACTTTTACAAAAAGACAAATGAAATTAAAAAATATATATGTTATATACGGTCGAATTGAGAAACCTCCTTTTTTGAAGTCGGTTAATAAGTTTATAATTTTAAGGCTTTTTATCATAGGTATTTAAAAAATAGGATTGAATTACTCTAAAAAGCAGAAAATCTACACGCAATTTACATTTAAACATTTCAAATTATTTTCCATAGAAGCTCTCGTATATATTTCATCTTCGTCTCACAGCCTTATGTCGCCAGATCCCATTTTTCTCGTCCAAATTACTTTCTTGCAAAGATGAAGCATTTCTCGCGAAATTAACGGCTTTAATAAATATTTTAATAAGTTAATGCCAGAAACATTTCCTCAATTTCCTCCTACCTGAGGATTACCTTTAAAAATTAATACATTAATCTCTCTTGTTGCGCTCCTCACTCTTAATTGGCGAAATAAATTAAGTTCTTTTTTATTGCGGCTTGTCGAAAATCTTGGCCACGAAATATTCAGAAAGTTTTGATGCACAACATAGGGAACAGAAGTCAAGCTCATGTCTGTACGTAACTTTCCCGTATACTACGGTCGTGGTAGGATTATCAACTCTAGCTAGGGTATTCCTAGCTAGGGTCCAAATAAGGAAGAATACAGTAAAAAAACTTGAGAGGTGTCAAGGGACACCCGGATGGAACGAAGTTCCTTTCGATTAATTAGTGAAGGAATTATTATTATTTTTTAATAACAAAAAACCTGTATACACTCAACAAAAATAATCGTCGCGACACCACACTGTTCAATGCGAAATAGAAATGAAAATATCTGGCTTGCTTTCTATAAGAGAGAGAGAAACATGCGACGCCGCACAGCTTACAATAGCAAAAAGTGTCGTGACAACTTTTCGTAAGATTTTTTTCGTCTAGCCCCTTTCACAACGCGCGATAAGGAACTTCGTTCCAAAAATAATTAAGTATTTCATAAAACAAAAACCGAATTCAAATACAGTCAGACACTCGATCAAAATTCAAATGGATCTATCGCTACGTCGCGTCGTCTAAATAAACAACATAAATATAAAACAGCAAATTTTAGTTTTTGTTCAAAAGTCTCTCCACTTTTTGTTACAATTATTTGGAACTACCTAAGTAAATTAAGGTAATTTAGTTTTGTTAATAAAGGTTTTTTTTTACTTTTATAGGTTTATACTTGACTGCCATGTCACTCTTGATGTTTAGCATGCAGTCTACAATGGAGCGTGTTTACCTAGAAGAAACCTTGATTTGAAAACACAAAGATTGTAACCATCGGGTAAAACCCACTCAGGCGACGTATTCTACAGCCTAGACGTTCTTATCACAAAAGTAGAGTCAAACCTCTTCACTCGTTTCTTTGGAACACCAACCATAAGACGATGTCGCTTGAAAATGAAAATGAATTTTTTTATTAACACACAGACTAACAACTTTTTTCGAACTACGAGCATTTCGATAAAAAAGGACAAGGTGGAGTTAAGTAGATCATGCAGATCAGTTGAATACTCGACGAAGTGTATCCGATAAAACCTATAAGCGATTTTTCGGCAATGTTCAAAACTTTGAAGTTTTTTTCGCAAAACATTCGCCCATTCAAACAAAAAACAATTATAGGAGCCGTTAGAAGTAAAATCATTTAATTAAGAATTGTATTATTTGAACAGCTCTGATGCAGCACAATACGTTACCTCTATTTGTAGCTGTCAAAGAGTTTACACATACTACGTTTTGTAGTGGTAAGACTCTTAGCAGAGTCCGCCTGGGGAAGTACCACACCTTTACCAGTTATTCTACCGCCAAGCAGTAATGTGCAAACATTACTGTGTTCCGGTTTGAAGGGCAATGTTACCAGAGAAATTACAGGGCTTAGAGATATAATATCTTAGATCTCTGGGTGACGAGCGCAGTGCAGTGCTAGGTAATTATTTGGACTCTTCATGTTCCAATAGCTGCGTGTCACTGTGCTGTTCTGGAATTTTGCTTACTATCAGGCACATGTCCAGCTCGTCTTGTCATTCTAAATTATAAAAAAAAAAAAAAAACGTATTGAATTAGAACAAACGCGTTACACCGAAACCACGGATGGTCTACCGCCTAACTAAAACTGTCTTAGCTTTGATATAGCTCTATCTTTTCGTTTCGCTTAAAATGATAGAGACAGCATTAGCAAAGCCATAGCAGATTTAGTTGGGCGGTAGAGGAGCCGGTCTGTTCGCTCCTATGGAACTGTCATACTTTTGTCGCGACACATCACTGTATCGCCATAGCAAACAAACGCCTCATCTGCTTACCATTGATACAAAGAAACCGTGCGGAAAAACCGGATATATTTAGTTATTCTTTATCTAATGTACATATACTAGTATTAGGCATGTTGGTGACGCGATCGTACGAAATTTCACCCATTCAAAAGGCATCTAACGCCACTACATTTAATTTTGGTAGGGAAGCCCACTTCGGCTTGTGGAATCCTTGGATATTATATCTTTCGTTATTCTCGAATATTTTTCCTTTAAAATAAAATAACCACGCTCGAGAATGTAGAAATGTTTTTTTAATAACTTTGTAGCCCTCCCCTTTCTTTGTGTCACTCTCGAAGTGTCAGATTAGTGGAATATACACTTCTTAGCATGTAATTAACTTACCCTATCTTAATCTTACGTGCTCGAGAATAATTGATGATAAAAAAAAATCCTTATCGGCCTTATATGAGGCTCATATTTGGTTGAGCTATTTTACCAGGTACAAGGTTTCCCACTGTATATTAATCTGCCGCGCTGGAGTAAAATCGAAATCCTCTCTTGGGCTCCCCTACTATTTCGCTACATTCGTTGTATATCAGTGACGCCAATAAGACTCGCTTCAAAAAAAGCTAACCATAGAACTGAAATTATTTAACTCAAACATGATCCACGTGGACGCTATCACGATAAATGTCAGAGTTCAATCGGCCATCTAATATTCCATTAAAATATTTAGCAAAGTCAAACGTCTCAGAATTATTTGAAAAGTTAGCGAAACCCGATAAATTTAAATGGCGTCAGTTCTCAGGCTCTCCGGAAACAAGCGGAAGAGTTTAAACAGGTTTAGAGCAATAAAACGAAACTTTCAGCCGGCGGTAATGAACTTACTACGAAAATATTAAATTACGTAGCCTACCTATTCAATGAAAACCCTTTATTTCATGAGACCGCTCGAATATGACTGTATTAATTCGCGGTTATATGTAGTTCCCCGTTCTAATCTTGTTGTTTTTCGGGGATAAAAGAAGCTTAGTTAGAGAGAGAATAAGTAAATAGTTCAGGGTTCCGCACGGTTCCTTTGTACCAATCGTAAGCAGATGACGTGTACATTAGCTATGGCAACAGAGTGAGGAGCCGCGACAAAAGTATGACACTTCCACAAGAGCGACAAGACAAGAACGATCAGACCCGTGCTTTCGGTGTAAAGCGTTTGTTCTAACTCTATACGTAGTATATGTAAACTCGTTGGTTCTTCCATCCAATAGTATTTCAAATTTCCACCTTATCTGTGAACACGACCTAACTAGCAATGTAACTATCAGAGTAAAAATATAAAACCATCAATTTATAGTATAATGTTGCCATATTCGAAGCTAAACAACTATAAGTTTATGTTACTAGCAGTGCCCCGCGGTTTTACTCGAATAGTTTTCTTTATTTAACAAGGATAAAAATGAGCCTATATGTTTTCCCAGGATCTGTTCTAACTTTAGAAAATGAAAAATGTTTTAGCCTGTTCCGATGTGATTGAGAAACAAACACGATAACTTTCGCAGTTCAACTCTTGGTTTATGGCTTTTATTGTGGTTTAGCCTCACAATTTCGCCACTGTCAAGTATAAATATAATATACTAGATGTCCACCCCGGCTTCGCCCGTGGTACTTTACATAGCACTCATCAGGATCCCGTACATATCCAACGGTGAAAGAATGACTGAAATCGGTTCAGTCATTCCTGAGAATACCGCTTTCAATTGATTTCAAAACCGCGGAAATTGGTCGTACCAACTCACATTTAGAAACCAATTTGATTAGCAAAGGTGAGATATGTAATCTGTGGCAAAGGTTTATATTCAACAATCTTGACACATGCTGTCATGTGTCATGTCAAAGCACGAAACGTACGAAAACTCTCAAAAGGGAATATTTTTTTCCGATTTTGTTACATTCTTGATTCATGCTCCGCTTCAATTAATAGTAGCGTTATGTTCTATAGCCTATAGCCTTCCTCGATAAATGGACTATCCAATAGAAAAAGAATCTTTCAATTTGGACCAGCACTTCCCGAGATCCTAGCGTTCAAACAAACAAACTCTTCAGCTTTATAATATTAGTATAGAATAGATAATCTAAATTTTTAAAGCTTCATTTGTTTCCAAAAAACAACTTTCGCAGTTGTAATATTACTCAGATTCAAATTAAATAAATCAGATGTTCTAACAACTAAGTTTCAACGGTTTATGTCATTTGATCATTGTATAATTTTAAATAGTGGTAGGCAGAGATGCGATTTATTTGAAATACTTCTATTTAAAATGCAAATACAAAATGCAAAATACCTATTTTGTATTTTGCATTTAAATACCTTTTAGGAAAAAGCATTTTGTATTTTATTTGAAATACCTTTTGAGACGTATTTTGCATTTTAATATTCATTTCAAAATACAAAATACTTTGTCATTTAAGTTTAGCCAAAAAAATATGAAACGAACGGATAACGATAACGGATATCACCAAATTTATCCGATAGAGGCGCCTGCTAAAATAAAACTAACCAAAAATAGGGATGTTATAAGTTTGACGTCGATGTCTGTCTGTCCATGGCACAGTAGAGCTCAAACGGATGGGCCGATTTCGATGCAGTTTTTTTTAATTTGAAGGTTAATTTTTGTGCGGTGATTTTTAGCTATGCTTGGTTGATATCGATTCAAGAAGGCCGCCTCCACAAAATAGCGGACAAAATATTTCTTTACAACCTTCCTCAATATGGTAACCAAATGGTCAATAATGCTCAAAGGGCTTGACTAGTAGAATACTATGCACTATGACGGATTTCAAATCCAAGATGGCCACCACCACAAAATGGCGAAACACATTTATTTTTCACTACTCCCTCAATATGGGTAGCAAATTAAAGGGCTTGACTAGTAGAATGTTGTACAGTAAAGTTAATCAAAATTTTTAATTTAGTAAATTTTTAGGGTTCCGTAGCCAAATGGCAAAATACGGGACTCTTATAGATTCGTCATGTCTGTCTGTCTGTCCGTCCGTATGTCACAGCCACTTTTCTCCGAAACTATAAAAGTTATACTATTAAAACTTAATAAGTAAAAGTATTCTGTGAACCGCATTAAGATTTTCATACAAAAATAGAAAACAACAATAAATTTTGGGGGTGTCCCATACTTTGAACTGAAACTCAATTTTTTTTCCATCAAAACCATACGTGCGGATATCTATGGATAGGTCTTTAAAAATGATATTGAGATCTAACATATATTTTTTCTAAACTGTTTAGTTTGCGCGAGAGACTCTTCCATAGTGGCAAAATGTGTCTCCCGTCCCCTTGTAACTTCTACAAGAACAAAATTAAAAATTTTGATTAACCCCGACTACCTCAGATTTGTTATCTACTTATACACCTTTCATTTGATACCCACATTGAGGTAGTTGTAGTTGTGAAAATAGAAATGTATTTCGCCATTTTGTGGTAGCGGCCATCTTGGATTTGAAATTTGTCTTGGCGGCAAAGTATTCTACTAGTTAAGCCCTTTCGTTTGATACCCATATTGAGGTAGTAGTGAAAAAAATTAAATAATTCGCATTTTGTGGTGGCGGCCATCTTGGAATTTGAAATTTATTATAGTGTATAGTATTTTACTAGTCAAGCCCTTTCATTTGATACCCATATTGCGGTAGGTTGTGAAGAAATATTTTGTCCGCCATTTTGTGGAGGCGGGCATCTTGAATCGACATTAACCAAACATAGCTAAGAACATCCGCACGGATATTAACCTTCATATAAAAAAAAACGGCATCGAAATCGGCCCATCGGTTTGAGCTCTACGGTGCCACAGACAGACACACACACAGACAGACAGACAGACAGACAGACAGATATCGACGTCAAACTTATAACACCCCTTTTTTTGGTCGGGGGTTAAAAATAAGAGAATGACAAAAATAAAAAAAGGCATAATAATGTACATTACCATGTAAACTATGAACAAAAATTGGTTTGAATAAGATCTAGTACATAAGTAGTTTTATTTTAATACGATAAATACCTAAAATAAAAATAAATATATTTGAGATTTGGTCAAATGGTATTTTATTTTGAAAAGGTATTTTGAAAATACCTATTTTGCATTTAGCATTTGAAATACAAAACTCAAAACTATTTTGTATTTTGCATTTGAAATAGTAAATCTGACAAGTATTTTGCATTTTGTATTTAAATGCTTTTTTAAAACCATTTTGTACATCTCTGGTGGTAGGACTCCTAGCAGAATCCGCCTGGGGAAGTAACACACCTTTGCCAGTTATCCTACCGCCAAGCAATAATGTGCAAACATCGCTGTGTTGCGGTTTCGAGGGCAATGCTTCCAGAGAAGTTACAGGGCTTAGAGATATACCACCTTAGGTCTCTGGGTGACGAGCGCAGTGCAGTGCTAGATAATGATTTGAACTCTTCATGTCCCAATAGCTGCGTGTCACTGTGCTGTTATGTGGCAGGCATGTTGCTTGCCAGGCACTTGTCCTGCTCGTCTTGTCGCTATTTATTTAAAAAAGAAAAAAAAAGTGCGTTAAACGTTTAATTCCTTCACGTAGTCATATCAAATAAAGAACCTCAAATACTTGGTAACCCACTTTAGCTTTTACGCCGAATTGGGCACAGAATAAAAAGTGAATTGATTCAGATTTGGGTGAAGTTTCGCTGAAACCCTCGTATCGATTTCCCCTCGAGTGGTGGAATCTTATTGTGTTCTGTATACTATTTCACAGGTGGATGGAGAATATTCCGGAACTTTTCCTCGACGTTCCTTTTCACTGGGATTTTATTATTTTTGACACTTGGCCGATGTGAGTCGGAGAGCGGCGTATCTGAAATGCGATTGTACTGGATATATCTGAATACTAGCATCCACCTGTGACTTTATCCGCAATTAATTCAGAAAAATGTTATTCTTTTCAATTCATTGAACAATATAAGTTTGCACTTGCTGCCATCTCACTTTTTTTTAAATAAAGAGTGACGAGACGAGCAGGACATGTGCCTGATGGTAAGCAACATGCCTGACACATAGCAGCACAGTAACACGCAGCTATTGGAACGTGAAGAATCCAAATCATTACCTAGCACTGCACTGCGCTCGTCACCCAGAGATCTAAGATGTTATATCTCTAAGCCGAAAGTCGAAAGAACCGAAGACCGAAGACGAAAGTCTTTAACCAGTGCGTGTTGCCAGTGATGGCTTATGTAACTGAGACGTGGTCCTTAACTGTAGGCCTCATAACGAAGCTCAAAGTCACACAGCGAGCTATGGAGAGAGCTATGCTCGGAGTCTCTTTACGCGACAGAATCCGTAATGAGGATATTTGCAAAAGAACGAAAGTGGCCGACATAGCTCAAAGAGTAAGCAAGCTGAAGTGGCAATGGGCAGGCCACATCGCCCGCTGAACTGACAACCGATGGGGAGGAAAGGTTCTTGAGTGGCGACCACGAACCGGAAGACGCAGTGTTGGACGGCCTCTCACTAGAAGGACAGATGACATCATAAAGGTCGCTGGAAACCTCTGGTTACAGGTTGCGCAGGACCGTTCGTTGTGGAAATCTAGGAGGGAGGCCTATGCTCAGCAGTGGACGTCTTGCGGCTGGTGATGATGATGATAATGATATCCTAAGCCCTGTAATTTCTCTGGAAACTTGATATTAAGCTACAATGGAGTGTAGTACTACAATAGAGTATTTATATGGAAGAATTCGACTAGAAGCCACCAAGATTGAAACCATCTGAAAAAACCCACACAGGCAACATTTGCAACCCTAAAAACTTCACTTGGCTAGCGTGGTTATGGCTTTGACTCCTGCTTGTAAAAGAAGATCCCAATTCCCAGCAGTGGGAATTAATAAAGTGGGCTGTTTGTGCTATGTCAATGGTCAACATAGACTCTCTTTGTAAACGGTACTTGTCTAGATGTTGTGACAGAAAAATCACTTAATATTTGTATGCTTTTTGTTCCTTTTAGATCCCAAGTACACGGCGTATTGTAAACGCACAAACGACGCGCGTTTCAGGAACCTGATTATAGGAAGCGCGTTTTCTGGTTAGGTATTCTGTATATATAGATAGATAGATAACTCTTTATTGTGACACAAAACAGGAAAAAAAAACAGTAACACACAATTATGAACTAGCGCCACAAATGGCGGCCTTATTGCTGAGAGCAATCTCTTCCAGGCAATCAACTTAAAGGAAAATCGCCTAGAACAAGGTTAGGCGAGGCGACGTGACATTTTCCTTAATACTATTACTAATATTTAATTATACTATTACTAATATTTAATTATACTATTACTAATATTTAATTATACTATTACTATACTATTAAACAAAACAAATTAATATATATATTTACTACAAAAGTGAGTTTAATACAAACAAAAATGCTGGAAATTATAAACCTACTAATCAATATAAATTTTTGAACAATTTTTACATGATGAATGCAACATCCAAGATAATGTAATACAGCCGTACAAATAGCAGTGGACAGCTATACAACCACTTACGATATTAGGTTACAAGTTTGCGTTCGAATCTCATCAGAAATGCGCGTGTCATTTGTGCGTCGTCTTCTACGCCGTCTTGTAATAAATAAATCACGTATTTGCCCATTAGACACATGGCCGCGTTGATTGTCCCTCAGAATTCGATTGCGATTGCTGGCCGCCGACAATTTCCAGTCGCAGTGCAGCAATGGACGACAAAAGCAAGCGTGAGACAATTATTGCATTGTGCTCACGTTTTCGCAGTTCGTGGACAATAGGTACAGAAAAGTAGCGAACCGAAACTGAAATATCAGAAAATCCGTTTTTGAAACGTATTTTAATGGACTCATGTTATCACGAGAACGTAACAGGAATGACAACGGGTATAACTTAGAAACGCTGCTAGTTCTACTAATCTTTACTAATATTATGCCTCTAAATTCGAAAGTTTGATGTTTGAATGTTAAGATGTTTAGATTTTTGTTACTCGATCACGTCGGAACGGATCAGGTTGAAATTTGGAATACAGTCTGGTAAAACACATACGAGTACTTTATGTCGCAAGAATGGGAACGGCAGCTGCGTGCGTGAAAACTGCGAAGTTTTTTTTTTTTTTAAATAAATTGTGACGAGACGATCCGGACATGTGCCTGATGGTAAGCAACATGCCTGACACATAACAGCACCAGCGACACGCAGCTATTGGAACATCAAGAGTCCAAATCATTACCTAGCACTGCACTGCGCTCGTCACCCAGAGATCTAAGATCTTATATCTCTAAGCCCTGTAATTTTTCTGGAAACATTGCCCTTCAAACCGGAACACAGTAATGTTTGCACATTACTGCTTGGCGGTAGAATAACTGGCAAATGTGTGGTACTTCCCCAGGCGGACTCTGCAAAGAGTTCTACCACTACTAAAAGTACTGCTAGTAATAAAAAATATTGCATTCCTTTAAATCAAGCCCCATAAAATATTTTAGATTTAGTTAAGTAAACATGGATAGATGGAGTAACTGATGGTAACAGCCAGTGGAGCCATTAAATGTCTAATTTTACAGCTGAGCTGCGCATTGTCGTGTGATTTCCCCCGGGCGAGCTAAGGCGGGCCGCAGACGCCGAGTTCAGTGGTCGCTACAACTGTGGTTTCATAGTTTTATTACTTTGCACTGAGAAATGCCTTTGTAGATTCATGATAATTAATTTAAATTTGCTGGAAATTAAACATATTAATGTTATCTCTTTGTCAGATATAAACCTTCAAAGTTTCGATGAATGTTGCAAAATTAAAAGTATTATAGTTTTATACAAAGAAACTAGCCAGCAGCGCTCAGCAATTTTTTACATGCGTAATTTCCGCTTCCGTGATTAAAAAAAATAGCTTCACAACTATACTTATTATATTATATTATATAGGTAAGCAATATACATTTTTGCATCTTTTTGTTGTAAGTGTCTTTTAGCTACAGTGGCAGATGGAAATTAAAGCTAAAGCGAAGGTTAAAAGAGGAATAAATGATTTTACAGAAATCAACACAATTTTAGACATCATTTACAAATGGTTCGATGCAAATAATCTGGTACTTAATCCAAATAAAACTAAATGTATAAAGTTCACTCTCTGCAATGTACTAGGTTGTAAACTTGATATTAGACTGAAAGATAAACTCATTGAACCTGTACAATCAACTCTTTTTCTGGGAATTTCAGTAGATTCGAAGCTTCAGTCCTCACATAGAGAGACTGGCTGAGCGACTCAGTTCAGCTGCCCATGCCGTTCGACAAATTAAGAAGATATCAGACGTAGCAACAGCCTGATTTGTTTATTTTGGTTACTTTCCTAGTATAATGTCCTACGGGATCTTATTATGGGGATCTGCTGCGGATAGAAATTCCATTTTCATATTACAAAAGCGAGCAATCCGTGCTCTGTACAATCTGTCAGCTAGAGAATCGTTACGGGACATTTTTAAAACTATAAATATACTAACAGTCCCGTCATTGTATGTATATGAATGTATGATGCATGTAAGAAAAAAATTGGTTGCCTGTAAAGTCGGTATACGGGCGAAAGTTTTACGTGACAACGACTTTGAGTGGTAAAATAATTTTACGGAAGGGACGCGTGCCGTTCACTTTTTATGTCTGTCTCTCTCGCTCTTAGGCGGGCTAACCATGCCCGAGTGGAAGGGACGCGTGCCTCTCACTCGCTCTCGTTGTGAGCGCATAACGTGAGCGGAGCGTAACGCAGTTTCTTGAAGTGTCACCCGGCAAACCAATTTATAAGACGTTGTCACGTCAAAATCAAAGTCGACTGAAGACATTGTCTGATTTGAATCCAAAAGCACACCATAAACATAAAATTGTGTTTCCTAAATGCAGGCTGCAAAAAACAAATAACTCTTTGAAATGTAATGGTATTCGTTTCTATAATTTAATCCCAGTACAAGTGGAAGGTCTCAATGAAACTAGGTTTAAAGCTGAAATAAAGAGCTACCTAATGGGCAAAGCATATTATACTGTAGATGATTTTGTAAAGGACAGTAATGTTTGGAAAAGGAATATGTCGAAATTGGAACTATTGAACAAGGTTAAATAATACTGGACATTAATGTAACTTTTTACAAGTACTGTATGTATTAATTATTTAGATAATTGTATTTTGTCATAACAAAGCCTTTTTACAGCTGCATCTGATTGACAAGGCCCCTTTACAGCTGATTAGTTTTATTTGACATTATTTTTTGGCATTATTCTATTACAAAGATGTTTTATTTATATAGATTATGTACACTGAATAATGATCTATAATTGAATTGTAAGTGACGTTACCAAGTGTTCTTTTGAAATAATGGTTCGAATAAATAAATTGAATTGAATTGAAAAAAACTTATTACACAAAGAAAAAAATATACTTAAAAATAACTTAAGCGTGTACCTACATCCAAAAAAGTTACAGGTGGTCTTGTCGGGAGTACGGCTCTTGAGCCTTTGATTCGAATCCCTTGCGAAACACCGTAGGGAAACCGAAATGTTCCTAGAATATTTCGAAGTCATGCCTCATCTACCCGCTCACACTGGGGTAGCGCAGTAGATTACGGGCTTGACGGGAGTCAAGTCAAGTCCTTGCGTGAGAAGGCCTTATCTTTTTTTTTGTACGGGATACATCAGACTATGTTTTATGCTGGCCTGGTGAATTAGTTGGTAGTAAGTCTGTCTGCGAAGCCGTTTGTGGGTTTGAACCCCACCCAGTTCAAATATTTGTACTGTGTTTAAAAATATATAAGTATTATATCAGCTATGTGGTTACCATAGTGTTTCCATAGCTTTGCTCAGTTTGGGGTCAAATGGTGTTGTGTGTAAAATGTCCACCCAACCCATATTACATAACAATACCTGATGATATACATGGCTAAAATCATTATGTACAAAGACAAGCCCTGTTAGTGTTGCAAAATAGGACGTCAACACAGAGAGGTATCCTGCTACTAAATAGTATTATACATTTCGAATGCTTTTATGTTTGTCGCTCAATCACGTCGAAACATCTATACGGATCGGGTTGAAGTTTGGATGACAGATAGACTATCGTATAAATTAACACATACTTTTTACATCGACACAAAAACGAGAATGAGAACTACGCGGATGACACCGTGGAAATGAACTCTTACTTTTAGAAAATTATCGTGGTTATTACAATTACACACATTTTATACTAACATAGGTACGGGTAGCTCACGTATGATAATTATAGTTAGTCCAGTCCAACTTAAGTTTCGGCCGCGTCTGGCTGCCTGTTTGTGCCAAGCAAGTAGCGAACACTCTCCTTGAAAAAGGCCGCCGGATGCGGCCGAAACTTAAGATAGACTGGAATGACTATATCAAACTTGAGTTAGCCCGTATATTCATTTAAAACTCTTAATTTTTATATCCAGTGTCATGAATTTGGTCGCCATTGAACTATTTACCAATTTAACCGATATTCACGAAACCTGTCATTTATGTAATATTTGATTCAACTTTAAATTAATTTAAGCTTTAAAATAAGTAGTTAATTCTAATAATAGTCGAATCTTTAAAACTATTAGCTTATTAAAAATATTGTACGAACTAATAATAAACGACTGCAAAATATTTTTTATCAAAAAAAAAATTTGTTCAATATTTTCGCCAGAAGATTGGAATGGGGGCTTGAGAAGTCTATTTCATATCTCGAGGATTTTCCTGAAGTATAATGAGGTTCCTAAAATTCTAAAATTATACTGAAATAAAATAGAATTAGGATACTGGAATAGTGTCTTAAAAGTCGTCTCTATAAATAAAAATCTATCAAATTATTTCTATGACCAACTTATCTGTAGAATGTACTAATGGCGCCACGATCGCAAAAAGTTGTCAGCTATAACAAAATTAGTCAACTTTTGTGTTCTTTTATACTCGTAACTCAGTAGTTCTGAGTTTGTTCGTTCTGCAGATAAGTTGGTGGCACGTTACTTGACGTCCATGGCCGCTTCTGATGATTTTACTGTAGGGTTGCCTCACGTCATACCTGCAACAAAAGAAAATATTTATAATTATATACATATGATATGTAGTCTTGTTTTTAGTTTTCTTTATAAATCTTATACAATATATTTATATACATATGTATATTAAGCTAGCAGTGCCTCGTTAAATCCTCGTGGAAGTTTTAGTCAGTAAGAGTTCTATGTTCTAAGAGATCGTTCAATTTAAAACATGTATGAAGTTTCACTGGTAGTGATAAATTTAATATTATAATAATGATATTGGTGGACAATTCACACACAACATTATCTTAGCCCAAACTAAGCAAAGCTTGTTATATGGCGGCCAGATGTATGATGATTGTAATTGTGAGATAACCCGGAGTGGAGTGACTTAATTAAATAAAAAAAAAGGAACGCAGCGAGCGACAAGCAGCATTAGAACATGAAGAGTCCAAATCATTACCTAGGACTGCATTGTGCTCGTCACCAAGAGATCTAAGATATTATATTTCTAAGCCCAGTAATCAAACCGGAACACAGTAATGTTTGCACTTTACTGCTTGGCGGTAGAATAACTGACAAAGGCGTGGTACTTTTTCCAGGCGGACTCAGCAAAGAGTCCTACCACTACTACCTAAAACCACAGTCTAAAACCAACACGCCGGGACCACCTCGGAACCAACCAGTAAGTGAGTGCCACACGAAATAAAAAATATCAAGCGCAATGTAAATTTATACACTAAATTTTACCAACAGACTACTAATTGTTCATTTTAATCCGTTTATTCACCAGCTAGTAACAATTGTTTGCGCGCTCAAAATATTTTCAATTGTTGAAAACAATTCCACTAATTGAACAAATCACTTAAATAAATTGCTGCAAACGGATTATAATAATAAATTTTCACGCCATCTGTATTTCGGCGGGAAATTATTATTTGCAGTACTGAATAGACGTTACTGTTAAATTAAGTTTTAAAATAGTTAACAATAATAACAATCATTTCCACGAATAAAATGGTTCCATTACATGTTTACTTTATATTATTTTGTAGAGATAGGACTTTTTGCAGATTCCATTTAGGATAGTATCTGTCATCTTTGCCAGCAAATTTACCGCAAATCCGTAAGTTACAAACGTTACCATGTTCCTGTATAAAGGGCAATGATTCAAGAGAAATTTAAGGGCAAAGAGATAAATTTATCTTATAACTCAACGTGACGAGTGCAGATGCAAGTAGTAAAAATAGATCCTACATGCTCAATAGCTAGGGTACAGTACTGTAATGTTATATACAGGACTCTTGCTTACCTCATGAGTACCTGGTATCTCTTATTCTATCCATTAGGTACTTTTATCCAACTGCAACAGTTAGAAGTGAAAACAAAAAACTCAGAATTTGATAGCTTTCTTTGGAAACTACGCGGGTGACACCGGAGGGAGTGGCCATGAGCATCTCGATCTAGAACTGCGTTAGCAATGGGAAACGCTGACGCATTCCTAACTGGCCAATGGCCATGGTCTCAAGAATTTCTTATCATTCCCGAGCGTGAAGCTGGAATTCAATTCACAGCCCACGAAAAATCTGTCTGTGGCACGCCAATAGAAGTTTTCATTTCAATAAAAATAACATTTATTTCTTCGGAGTCAAAAATAAATGCAGAAGCCCGTCTCCCGCGAGAGGGGTCCACAGAGCCGCGGTAGAAGGCGAGGGTGGTCTCTTGACTATTTTTTCACTATTATAACACTTACAGGAAAGGAAAGGAATGTAAAGGATTAGATATTTTGAAAAGCAATAAACATAATATTTTGGTTATAACATGTTATTTTTTTTTAAGTTACACAATATTTACAGCGTAATGTAAGTATACGTTGCATTAAATGTTTTCCCGCTTATATAAAATAGTATATTATACTATTTTGTAAGGCGGGAAAACAACTGGAATGGCAACTACGCGAGTCTTTTTTCCCGATTTATTGTATGTCTACTGGTGACAACCCTATCTAAGGCTGCGTACTGGTGATCCAAAATTCGAGGCTGGGACGACCGGCAATTTCCTGAGTCTTCTCATGCTGCATTAGTGGTTAGGTTTTCTCTAGTATCCGTATAGGAATAACGATATCAAATTCGTGATAATAATATTATTCTGAGGATTCGAGTTCACTAAGTAGTCACTTCGCGAAAATGAGGTATGCCATAATCTAAAGACAACATAACGTGGCGAAAATTTGTTTGAAAATTTTGAAAATTGAATTGTCAGCGAACGTACACAACTCCTGAGACTGAGACTAAATCAGGAGACGTCACCTGATTTTGCATCGCCATAGTAGAAGCGCGTTTGCCGCTTCTGCGTTTTTAAGAGTTCGATGGTAGAATCAGCACTTTTATCTAATGACACTCGAATCCTTAGAATTTTACAAAGTTGCAAAAAAAAATCCAAGCAACAAAATCAGGGCATCGCAGTCAAGAAAGCGGAACTCCCCTAATTGATCATTAAGCGTCCCCACATACGGAACCCGCGGTGCGATATAGCACCTAACTGACGTATCTTAACAAACAATACGCAAGTTAAGAAGCTTTCTCGCTTTAATACTGCACGTTTGGTTTAAGACATGAGCGATGTCAGGGAAAATATTTTTGAATTGACATGTTGTGAATTTTTGAAGTGAAAACTTGTATTGGCGCTTCACAGACAGATGTTTCGTGGGCTGTGAATTGAATTCTAGCGTCACGGTCGGGAATGGTAAGAAATTTTCGGGTAAGCTCGGGACCATGGCCAATGCTCATGTTCCCGCGTAGATTGCAAAGTAAGCTATCAAGTTCTGAGTTATAAGTTTTTACTTCTATGGACAGTTTCTATGACTGCCAATTTTGTTTTCGTAGAATATATTGACGAGACCCGCAGGCCATGTGCCTGGTGGTAATCAACATGCTCGCTCATAACAGCACAGTGACACGCAGCTATTGGAACATCAACGTTCTAATTTATTATGTAGTACTGCACTGTGCTCGTCACCCGGAGATATCAGGTGTTTTATGTCTTAGCCCAGTAATTAATCTGGGAAAAATGCCCTTCAAACCGGAACACAGTAATGCTTGCATTCTACTGTTTGGCAGCAGAATAATCGACAAAATGTTATTTCCCCAGCCGGAGTCTTCAAAGAGTCCTACCACAGTTTTTGGTAGGGTAAAATGTAATGGGCTGGCATCACCGACATATGAAGTTGAGGCGGCAGCAGCGGGGCGTAAACGTTTGAACCTTTTATATCTAATATCTGGACTATCTTGTGAGTTCGGGTTATCGACGTGCGTAATAGTGGTATACTGGTCACTTATTAAAACTCTAAAATATAAGTTTTCACTTCTTTAGGCATTTCCTTTACATTTGTACCATCAAGAATCATACATATTGTCACATCATCAATACAAACTTTCCGTCATTTTGCACATTCGCATCAAATCCATTAGTTCACGAAATGTAGGCACCCAATGCGTACATGAAAAAAATATACGAGTGAAATCAAGATCTCTAGTGTTCTTTTCCTGCTTCATCAAGTAAAGCTTCATATGTAGTGTGCGACGTCAACAAGGATACAACATTACATTCATACAACATTAAATCTAGATAACCTTAATGTAAGAATTGTTGTGACTCCCGGCCAAAACGAGAGCAAAACGTCAATATCTGTCTGTCTCTGTGTGCTGTGTGTGTGTTTATCTGTAGCACCGTAACTCTCGAATGTATGAACCGATTTTAAAGCGGGCTTTTTTAATTTGTAAGCCAGTTTTTAAACTACGTTTGGTTAATATGAATTCAAAATCACCACCTTCAAATCTCCAAACCCCCAACCTCCCTCAATATGGGTATCAAATGAAAGGGCTTGTTTTATAAAATATTATACACTATATCATCAGGGGATAAATCTAAATTTTTAATTTTGTTTAATTGGTAGCTGTATTTCTAATTTTAAAAGGTAATTGACATAAACTATTATGGCCGTTACAAACTTCAGAAATGTTGAAACATTCGGACATAGAACAACTAAATGACGGAAAAAGTTACAATCGCTTCCTCTCATGGCCGGTTCCGCGCAAGAAATTTCGCCCAAGCGCGTCGCATTCAGCGCGAAGATTGAAATTTCGTCTAAATGAAGAACTCAGGTGCTACGGAGCGTGGCGTACGCACGACGACTTACTGCGTATCGCCAACTTTATGTTCGACGAATTCGAAAATGTTTCGTTTTATACGTAAAAAGGCAATTCATTTAGGATTACAGACCAAAAAAGGTGTAAGTTTGACGTTGATGTCTGTCTGTGGCACCGTAGAGCTCAAACGGATGGACCGATTTCAATGCAGTTTTCGTTCAAAGCTAGTTTCCGTGCGTTGGTTCTTCGCTTTGTTTTATTGATTCAAGATGGCGGCCTCTACAAAATGGCGAGTAAAATAGTTTTTCCCATCGAAATGAAAAGGCTTACCTAGTAAAATACTGTACTAAATTTAAATCAAGGGTAGTCAGGCGGGAGTGTTTTTTCATTTTGTTCTTGTTTAGCAGCGATAGGACTACCGGTTCGCTTGATGTAAAGCAACGATTCAAAAGAAAGAAGACAAATAAAAGTAGTCTAGTGCAAGTTGGACTCGCCCATGAACGGTTCCATAGCAGGAAGCAAGAATTGCGGGGGCACTGCTAGTGCTATATATAATTATTAATTAATGCTCAAATATGGCTATTATGGACAACTTCCTACATCCAAACTCGCTGATATAGCCTATTATTAGTTAGATGGATCGCCAGATATTCCGCTCACTACATTATCCAAGTTATCGCACGAAAATAACGGCTATTGATAAATCAGCGTTTTCCGCCCCAATGACGAACTTACCGAACTGCCGTACTGAAGTTACGCGATGGAAAAGTTGAACGACGCAATTTAAGGACAATACTTGTTTCCGTTATGGCTGGTCTAGTCGCGAGAACGGCGGCGGCCGATCCGGAGCCCCCGGGATGAAATCCCACGCACACCACTCTCTTTTCGAAGAAGTTGGCTGCTTAGTTGGTGGTTGTGGGTTGTGGGTTCGATCCAGTGCAAATATTTGTGTGATGAATTCAAATATTTGTACTTGTAGTATATTCTAATATTTGTAATTTTGAATTTAAATATTCAAATAGTTGTCTGGGTGTCTATGCATCAGAAACTTTTTTAATATGTATTTAAAAATAAATAAGTAATAGATCAGCTATCTGGCTTTTCATGGTACAAGCTTTGCTTAGTTTGGGGTCAGATGGTGGTGTGTGTGAATGTTCGCCAATTTTTTATTTATTATTTATTCATGTGCACAATGCCGCTAAATTGAACATGGTGAAGGAACATCGTGAAGAAACTGACGTGTACCTAGATTCTTTTGAGGTAATATAACCTTCACTGGATTAATGCCTTGACTCCCTCCTTGCGTGGGAAGACCCTGAGGTGACTATTTTCTCATCTGTGTTCCAAGTCCCAGCAGTGGGTATATTTAATGGGGTGCTTTTGCTACTTGTTTCAGGATCAGTACATGTGATTGCAGCGTTGCTGACTCAATCATTTGGAGTGGTGATTAAGATTACATTGATTTTATGACTCCTCTTGTGTATAATAAGTTGCCACATGTAATTAAGACCGTAATAATACCAGATTTGTGTGCTGTAACCTGTCCGTACCCGGTTGCCTGGTAGAGGACGCGATAAAGACGCCAATCAAGATTCTTAGATAATAATATGATTTTTTTTGTAACTTGTGTTCTGATTTGTAACTTGAACTTTTAAAAAGGAGTTATTGTGCTGTAGCTATAATAAGTTGGATCTCGCATTCCATATCGCCTGATGAAAAGCGACAATGCGGTCTACGATGAAGCATGTTTAGTTTACTTACTTCGAAGAATGGTTTCTCTCGACTCTGAACTCAAAGAAGCCAAGATATTATTGAAAATATTTTGCATAAAAATTACACCAACAATATATATATCATCTACCAGATATTCCGACCTCGGCAAGCTCGCTAACATTACGCAATCATACAAGTAGGTAATATTTCTACGTAGTACCTTCCCAAACCCTCAAAAGTATTAAAATAGTGTACATTACTTCCCTTTCACATTTCATTAATAATTCAGGGCCAAGTCCTAAATTCTCCTTTAAAATACGTGTGTGGCCACTGGAATATTCACTCGCGCCAGCCACTATCCTGATGAGCTGCTGGTTGCGCCAGTAACACAAGTTTAATAATTTAGTCAAGATTATGAGTTTGCATGTGTGATATTTTGGTAGGAGTTAATGTCTCCATTCTACATCATCATACCGTTAGTATGTAGGTGTGTACATACAAAATACATACAAAAATAGTAAAGACACCTGCAGATGGGCCAGATGTTTTATATATATTTGAGATACACAATCTATTGTTTAAAATTAACATAATGGCATCTCCTCTCACTGTTTTGTAAAAGAGATTCGATTTTTTTCTGTACCTTGGAAGTTGCACATGTAGTTTAATAGAGCTATAATTTATGATATCATACTGGCAGTGCCCCGTGATTTTTGTAATGAAAGCCTGGGGAAGTACCACACCTTTGCCAGTTATTCAAACGCTACACAGAAATGTGCAAAAATTACTGATTTCCGCTTTGAAGGGCAATATTTTCAGTGACATTACAGGTCATAGAGAAAAATATCTTTTATCTCTAGGTAACGAGCGCAGTGCAGTGCTAGGTAATGATTTGGACTCTTCATGTTACTCATCATCTCACACAGTCGTTCGACGAAGCCGTCTAGACGGGGCAATGATGTGGTGCGTGCGGGGTGAGACGCGGGAAGCGCGCTCCTGCATTGCCTACATTACAATGTTAGTATTGCAGGAGCGCGGGTCAGGGCGGACGTCTTCCGTATGTTTTAATTTTATTTTGATAATAAGCATTTTTGTTTGCGACAACCCTACCCGTAAATATTATCGGCGTTTCTTCTAATATCAAAGGCGATGAACTACTGGTAGTATTTACTTACACTGTGGTACTACTGAGTATTATTTGCAGGCGTGTTACTATCCATCAGCCACATATCCTGCTCGTATTACTCTTGACCACATTATTTTTTCTGGATAAAAATTGGCGTATGAGTTATTCCAGACTGTAATCTATTTGTATTCCAAATTGAAACCTGATCCGTTCAGGTGTTTCCGTCAGTCTTGCCCGATTGAATGTTAGGTATACGCAAGAACGTATAAAAAAGTCGGACATAGTCTCGCTAAAACAAATGCTGTGTCCATCGAGCCGGCCACATAACATGCACGTGTGCGCTGTCACATACAGGCTGACACGCACACATCAGCGCTACTTGTGTATATGTGTGCGTGTCAGCCTATCAGTGGCAACCTGATAACGAACACGTGCAAATGTGGCCGACTCTAATGACACAGTTTTTGTTTTATCCAGACTACGTCCGATGTTTTTATACGGCCTTGGGTATACGTAAATCCATTTCCCCAAGTTAGACACAAAGAAATGCCGTTACCGTTCTCCAACTTTAAATTTTGGAATAAATAGACGATTCGCCGAAGTTGCTTTACTGTTTAACGCGGATAGACTATAAAAATAGTGAGTTTGTTTTATTTTGACGAGTCCTGCAAAGCGTGCGCGGAATATATTCTGAGTTTTTCAAGGATTCTGCGCGGTTGGTAGTAGTAAGAGCTATAGAAGTAATTTGTAAGTTTTTAAACTACTTACAGTGATTAAATGAAATACTTATTATATGTTTTGAAGTTTTTGTTGCGTAAAAACCTTGTTTTTTTTTTTTAATAAAGTGTGACGAGACGAGCAGTACATGTGCCTGATGGTAAGCAACATGCCTGCCACATAACAGCATAGTGACACACAGCTATAGGAACATAAATAGTCTAAATCATTACCTAGCATTACACTGCGCTCGTCACTCAGATATCCTTTTTTCAGGTTTTCCGAAGTACTCAAAATATTTTTTTTTTTAGGGTGATACACTTGACCGTCACTTTGCCTCAGCGACGTTATTTGTGTAATAATAGTGGAACGACTTTTTGCAGAGTACGCCCGAGGAAGTAGTACCACACTTTTGTCAGTTAATCTACCGCCAATCAGAAATGGGCAAACATTATGTATTCCGGTTTGAAGGGCAATGTTTCCGGTAAAATTATAAGGCAAAGAGATAAAACATCCACCTCTGGATGACATGCAATGCATTGCATGCGTGAGTTCACTGAAAACAGTGCCCTTCAAACCGGAACACAGCGATGTATTCACATTACATTATTGTTTTCAGCATTACATGTTGATTGAAAGCGGTGAACATATATTATTCCAATATCTACTACACAAAAAAAGGTAGTGTTCTCGTAAGATGGGAATTTCATACAGAGAGCTATGAACCCGTCTCACTAATGAAAATGCACGCAAGCATGAACGCCAAGATAGAGTTCATCTCAAAAAACCTTCCATTAGCCAACTCATTCAATCCTAGATATCACCCGCGCCTGATGACAGCGCCCGGATTTGCATGAAAACTGCACGTATTTAAAAAAGGAAGAAGTCAAGTGCGTTTCAAATATTTGCATCGAGGATTCAGTAGCATTTTTCACCAAGCCACTGACATCAACTAAAAAAAATAAAACTCACACACTGAATCATTAATATATATTTATATTGGTGGTGGACAATTCACACACAACTCCACCTGACCCCAAACTAAGCAAAGCTTGTACTATGCCGGCTAAAATAGCTGATATTATACATTTATAATAATTCCAGACCAATTAGATGATCCGTAGAATCCAGTGAAACAGCGAGTCTTCCGACTTAAAAAATGACGAGTTTCTTTTTCGGTTGTTTTTTTCATTGATTGATTGAATAAATAAATAATTGTGTGTATGTGATAGCTCCGTCAATTGTCAATCGATGCTTATGGTTTTGTTTTTTTGCTTGGTAGATCATAGCTCAGAAGTGGTCCCATATTCATTCAGGCGAACGGCCTACCGAAATCTGTGTTGTGTTTTATGAAATATCTACAAAAAACAAAAATTTGCTTTCATTTATCTGGACGACGCGACGCGACGTAGGTTTTCATAGAAATTTGGTCATTCGAGCAAATTTCTTAAGCCTGAATTTAATTTTATTTTAAATTGAACTCGGTTTTTTATTAGGTTTTTATTTGAGTTTGAAATGTGGGGTAAAATCGTGTGACGCTGCTAGTAAACAATAATATTAGGATAGTTTAATCTTTCAATTTGTCCCTACAACTGAAACCAACACGACATTCGAAGACCGCTGTATGGTACGGTACCCTAAAAACTCGAACCAACTAAATATCCTAAATGACAGTAGCCTGAGTTACTCGAGTCAACCGTAATATAGCATGGCATGAATAATTCAGGAAATTCCAGAAAATTCCGGGAAATTCCAGAAAAACCTGGAAGTTTCGAGGGCCTTCATAAGGTGGGGCGACCCGAGCCATGAAAAATTCATGCGAATCGTTAGCAAAGTTTTTTTCAACTTGTGACAAAGGAAGCGTAAACACGGTTTAAACAGTGTATTGGTGTGGCAACTAATAAGGTCAGAAAAAGGGATAGTTTTTTCAACGAGACTTTACCATATATATATTTTTTTTTAAGTGAGAACTCTTTTCGTGCATTGGATTCTTGGATTCCTTCACGTTCTTGAGAGCCTGTGTTAGTTAGAGTTTTGCAAGGCTCTGAAAGCAAGGGGTTCGTGGCTCTGAAACCTCCACGTGGTGCACCCTGGGTATCACACAACAACTTGCCTCGGTGGAATCTTGTTGTGTGTTGGTGAATTCCGGCCGGCGCTGGGAGCTTCTACGCGCGCTCCTCACCCCCTTGAGCAGTGTGTGTAGAGGTTGGGGATGGGGACTGGAAGACTTGGGAAGGTTACTCGGCTGACATATCAGGCAAGTAAAATTCCTAAGTTTTCCAGATGAGGGTCCTCCACGAGCATTCTTATTATCAAAGTGCTCAGAGGAAGGACAAGGGCCGCGGTGCGGCCAAAGAGGCGGAACCGCGGGTATCCCTCGCCGCGGTGGTGAGGATGGACCTCTCGCTGCTGACCCTTTTCACTGTCCTGCTAGACTAAGCACTTGAGCTAAAGGCTTGTTCGCATTAGGTTAGCAAATTAGTCTAGTAGAGAGTAATTTAGTAGCTAAAATACTCGCTACTATTCAAAAATCGTTCGCACCGTGCTTTAGTACAGTTCACAAGTGAGTAGCGTTTCGCAACATGAAGATCCTACAACGCAAAAAAATAAACGAATGAATAAGCTAATCTTATCGAATCGTAATGGCTATTTTAGAAGAGGTGATTGAGGAAATTTGTGTGATCAATAAAATAAGTTATTCCACAGACAATTTCGTATTTGGAAAATTGTTTGAAGTTATGTTTCTCTCCAGACTAATTCGACAAGTTCGAACCTGTTTAATCGGCGAGCCAATGAGCGCACCGCTCCCAACGAACGCGTGGTGGGGGGTGCTACTCGCCGGTTGAAAATAGAACAAAATGGATTGACTCGACTAAATCACTTCCTAAACTACTCGACTAAAATTTCACTGTTCATACACGTTTAGTTGCTAAATTACTCGCCACTTGGCTAAATTACTAGCCTAGTGCGAACAAGCCTTAAATGCGGGGTTACTAATGCCCCCCGCGAGGATGGTCCGTAAGGGCGATGGCCAGGGTCAGGGTCGTTGACGGGAATGCGAAAAGTGACCGCACAACTCTGACCCTTGACCATGTAGGAGAAATCTATGGGGTTTTTAGTCGATAGGGGCACCAAGTCGTCTCCCATGGTACCGAGTCCGACCTACCCGACCATGATCCTGCATCGTGGGTATACGTAAATGTATTTCCCTCACATAAAAAGTCTCTGCGAACAGAACTGGCATATATGCTGAAGCAATTATGTATTGAGAATATCTTATGAGTTCCCGTAATCGATATGGTAATGTCCGGGGGGTGTTGGCAGCGGTGGTAGCGTAGAATCCGAAAGGTGGTGGAGCAGTTGATCGAAACTTACACTTTAGGCCTTTTTTGAATAAACAAAGTTGTTTAACGCCCCATAAATGAAGAGCCGATTTGCGTAGAGCTAAACAGTGCTAGAGAGAATAATTAAAAACTATTTGGTTTGAATGTTTTGGGTTTTAACAAAATTTGTTTATTTAAATATAATTCTGTGTATTCAAATAAACAACTTTTGTTGACCATAAATGGATGCAGGCTGATAGCCAGTTACCCCGTATTTTCTAATCCGTATTTATCCCCAACTTCTATTCAAGAAACAAGAACCATGAACGACGTTGTAAATATAACAGAATCGCAGTATGTACATATTACAGAGTTCTTCTAAACATTATTGACCGTTTCATCACGACTCTATTTTATAAAAGTAATACAACAATGAGAGCTTGGTATTTTTACCTACGGCTAACATTTAGGTAATACCGAGCCTATCTAAGTGGGATAAGAGTAAACATATGGCGAAACAGACAAACCTGCGGCACTCGCTAGTTATGACAGCAAAACAAACAAATGTATCTATGTTTACGGCAGAAGGGAAAAACAACAGCATCCTCACACGCGTCATATTAGCGGGCGAGTTGCGGCCGCGGTGCCTCGGCTGACACACTATCAAAAGTAAGGGTACTTGGGATGCTAGAGAAATGACACCTTTAGGAAAATACGAAGTTTTTTAAAATAGATTTAAGCAACCGAAATATTTACTATCCGAAATATAGAAATTACAAACAACGGCTCACGGTTTCACCCGCATAGTATCTGAATTTCCTTCCCCCCTTAGTTTTTCGACGTCAAAAATACTGTACTTAATGCTAAATAAATAGTCTATGTGCTATTCTAGACTATAATCTGTGTTTAAAATTTCAGCTTGATCTATCCAAACATTTCGATGTAACTGAAAAACAAACATGCAAACATCTAAACTTTGAAATATAAAATAGAAGTATGTTTACAGATTAATTGAAAAATATCGTGAGATAACTTGACATATACCAAGAATAACAGACTTTGAAGGCTTGTGAAATCCACTAACTAGCCAGACAGTACAACCGCGGTGGCTTTTGAAAAAAAACCACCAAATACCAGCAGTAGGAAGATAAATCTTATTTGATTACGACTGAAAAAGTTTACATCAGTTAAATTCAACCTAACCAACGGCCCAAAATATCTTACACAATATTTCGTACCCACTACTAGTCAGAAGCGTGCCCGATTGGTAGTGGGCTTGAACAGTAATTTGAGTGAAGTGAGTTGATTATCTGTAGACCTTTATTGGTATGGATCATTCAGATTTGCTTAGTGTACGTACTTAGTTAAGTATATAGCGTAGCGTAGTGTTGTAGTTCTTATGGTATTTTAGTTTTGTTTATAAAGTTTAAAATTTTTTGTAACTTTCTTAAAGTTCTATATAATAGCCCATACTGTATTACCTCCTGTAAGAAGTTCTCATTGTTCTAATCGACGCCATTATTTCACGACCAAACGGCGTACAAGGGAGAATAAAACTAGAGATTTGTACAACATCCCGCAACCGCACACGCAACTCAAACCTTACCACCTGCGATATAAGGACGATAATAATTTAGCAACAGAAAATACTTCATCAGAAGTTTTTCAGGGTCTAATAATGAGTTGAATTTATTTTCTAGGTTTTGTAGATCGCGTTTTGTTTTTGTTTCGTATCTGTTTTGAGGTTATGTTCTTGGAAGGATTTATAAGAAAACATTATAAAACATATTTAAACTAACAAAGATGAGGAAAGACGGGATTTTTTATGATCTAGAGTAATGGAACGAGCAAGACATGCGCTTGAAAGTAAACAATACTAACTAGCCTTCAAATCGGAACACAATTGTGCGTGCATATTCCTGCTTGCCGGCACAATCGCTGGCAAAAGTATGTTCTTTCCACAGTCGGATTCTGCAACAACTACCTACAGACTATATACACTACATTATAAAATAACAATTGAATAGGGCTGGAAAACATTGCGAAGAAACCGACGTTTACAATGAAAATTCATCTGTATTCTATGACTATGACGATTTGTATTTTACAACTAATTAATAGACTAACCTCAATTTCACTCTTTATCCTGTTAAAACACTTTCATATAGAGGTATAAAGATAGCTTACAAAAAAGCGATTCGTTGCAAAAACCCCGAAATTGCGATCAGTGGTCAGTGGGCAATTATACGGCGGGTGTCGTTACTCGGTAGTGTCGTTATTCGGTGGTGTCGTTATTCGTCCGCCGTTACTCGGAGCCGAGCGCACTCGGCAGATTGTTATCGTAGAATCGATTCCATCTGTCTAATTACGTATCCCATCTCTATTACATTGAGTATACATTTTGCAGAGATATAGGTACAATATTTTTGTTAAACTTGACTTTTTTGAAGTGTAAACTTCCTCAGCGACGCAAGTGAAACTAGCATCTTACAAGTGCAACTAATAAGTGCTGCAACTTACAATTTACAAATGTCAATGATATTACATTGAGTTACTCGTAAATAGGACGTCAATATTTTGAAGTGTCCAGTGAGACAGACAATCTTAATAATAATGGATTCTCATGAATTCTGTATGGCTTGTAGGCAACTAAACCCTTGTTTAAAAGTATTGAACATCTCCTTAAAATTGCTAGTTTTTCGGTTTTTATGGGATACGTTTTGGAAATCTTTTGCTGAGATAATACCTACTTTGTAGTTTTTTTATCGAACTGCTAGTAGTAACTAGAAAAAAACGATATCGTTTCAAAGACTCTAGCAAAGATATTTGTCTCTATTTCTACGATAAAAACGTCTAGGCTGTGGAATTTCTTGCCTGAGTGAGGTTTTCTCGATAGTTACAATCTAGGTGTCTGCAAATCTAGAGTAAATCGGTTTCTTCTAGGTAAGCACGCTCCATCGTCGACCACATCGTTGTTCAACATCGGGGTAAATAGGGGTCAAGTGCAAAACATGTAATAGTTAATAATGAAGCAACGTTGAACATAGTTAAAAGTTTAGTACCTCAGATTCACGATATTCACGTTAAATACGCTCCATCGTAGACCGCATCATCGTTTAACATCTGGCGAGATGACGGTCAAGTGTAAGCTTATAAAAGTAAAAAATAAATATAATATATCTCCATAGCTTTTACTAGTACATAATATCGTGTTAACAATTTATCTGTAATTTTTTTCCTCGCCACCGTTAAGATGGAAGGTCACAGAAGAAACAGTAGTTACAGCCACAGTTCCGACCAAGCAGTAGGTCCGGTCCAGATTGATTGACTGTGGCAAACCATTCCAGACATGACTTGTTAGTTTTACAGCGCCGTTCAATGCATTCCCTTGATTTAACTCGTATTTCTGGTCAGTGAAGTACATTTTGCTTGTAATTTGAAAATTTATCTTTTGTATTTCATTTAATTGGTTAAAACGGCTTGACTTATAATTGATTTTCTCAGATTAAAAATTAAAACAAACAATTTGTAAAGATAAAAGAGTGAAGTCTAAGTAACACGAATAGATACATACGTAGGTAATACATTAAATAAATTTCAGTCAAAGTTACAAAAATCTATAACTGTACATAACATAAATAAATCTTAAATTAAACGTCAACAGGATAGAAGTTATTACAGCCCTCGAGTGATTGTTTCAATATTATCAACATTCCACGAACTGACCCGCATAGATTCCATTCTATTTCTGTAAAATGTATCCTGTGTGCCATTCCAGACTATAGTCTGTTTTTCAAATCGTCCCGATCTATAAATACGAGAATTTCAACATGATTGAGCAACAGATATCCAAACATTATTTTTTTTATAAAACAAGCGGGATAGTTTGGTTAATTTGAACATTTATTGTTCTATTTAACGCTGATGATTTTTTTTTTTGTAAATTTTTAAACATTTTTTTTTGTGTAAATCGATGTTTAGTTTTTGAATATTAATTTATGGATTTATACCAACATTTGATAAATTATTGTTAATTATATTTTAACATACAAGTTAATGTCGTGTAACAAAGTGTTTTAAATTAAATCTGACTAATTGAAAGGGGTATTTTTGAAGAATAAAAGAAGAGTTATTTTATCATGGTAAAAATTCAGACCCAGTACAAATTGTTTTCAAGAGACCACTGTGTATGGGTCAACTTTAAAATATTTTGTACTGTTTTATCTTACCTCCAAACAGCAATAAAGATTTTTTGAAGTGAAAACTTTTTTAGGCGCACCACAAACAGATTTTTCGTGGGCTGTGAATTGAATTCTAGCGTCACGCTCGGGAATGATAAGAAATCTTCGGGTAAACTCGGATGCTCATGGCCACGCCCTCCGGTTTCGCCCGCGTAGTTTCCAAAGTAAGCTATCAAATTCTGAGTTATTATAAGTTTTCACCTATCGGCGGTTCCTATGACTGCGTTTTTTTTGTATATGTCTCTCGTCGTCTTAGTTTTGTACTGGTATTGGGCAGGCGTAAATGGGGCAGGTCTGGCTTGTGACTTGCCATTTTGGGGAGGGTTTGCCCATAGTCGCCACGCTGGGCATGCGGGTTGGCGACCGCAGGGGCGTAGTTTCTTGTACCGATGACGCTGCTGGCCGTCATCGGCCGGAATTTAACTACGCCGTCTCTCGGATGGTTATACCGCCATCAGTCGGTGTTCTTCCATTAGTGGGCTCTTACCACAGAAGAATTCAATGCATACAATGCATACCACAGGCAGGAGGAGAGCCGGTGCCGCATTCTATGCCCAGCACCAGGGTACGAAGTAACTATTTTCTGATCTGTGACCAGGGCACCAGGGCCCTAATACAAAAAATCAAACATCAACTTTACTCACACTAATATTACATGCTATGCTTAAGCCTTATGTAAGCAAATCGGGGTTTCATTTTTGATAAAAATATAATGGCTACGATCGTTTTTCACTGATGTTTAAATATATTTTAAAATGACACATTTGAATGATTGCAGAGAGAATTTTCAATACGACAGCTAGTGCATTATTTTGCCCCCAAAACATCCAATCTCCAGGGAGTCCCCGAAAAATTTGACTTCGACGCACATGTAAAAGATTTGATGACGTCAGATCAGGAGAGTGTTGAACTAGAAGGAATGCAGGCAAGCCTTGCCGTGTAGCAACCTCACAGTGATACAGTTTTTGTATTAATGCACAGATAATAAAATTTAAAGCTATGTTTTTTTTTACTTTTATAGGTTTACACTTGGCCCGATCTCGCCTGATGTTAAACGATGATGCGGTCTACGATGGAGCCTAGTGTTTGCCTAGAAGTAACCGATTCACTTTTTGAAGAGACAAAGATTGTAACTATCGGAAAAACCGCACTCAGGCATCGTATTCCACATCCGTGATGTTCTTATCACAAAAGTAAAATTAGTAGGATTATTTTAATGATACTAGTGGTATTATAACTAGTGAAGCCCCGCGGCTTCGGCCGAGTAGTTCCTGGTACCCTAACTATGTTCCAATTTTCAATCCAATTCGTTACGAGATTTGAGCAAGAAACATCCAAACATTGACACGAGGCAAAATGAATCCATACATTTTTTTAGATTTTTATTTAATTTTTGTTCAAAAAATAATATGCAATTTTTGAAAATATGTTGTAGGTTAATGTTCAAGTAATAATAAAATATTAAGCTATATTATTTAGTCGGAAGTTTTAACATTGACAGACGCGTGCAAAAATATAAAATGCGTATTCGAGGCAATCTGAAATTTTAATGCCTACTATTTGTGACTAACAACTGAGATTCTCTAACCTAACGTAAATCGAAAATTCAATTCGAACCAGCCATCTATCATTCAGGTTCTCAGGCTCTCCTCTATGTAAGGGTATAATAGAAGGTATGAGACAAGCTTTCAACTTAACTCTCCAAACCTATCCAAAATTAGTTGCCAGCTATCTCAATATAACCGACAATACGATAGGTACAATAAAGCGCATACCCAGTGGAAACCACTAAACTGTTGTTAAAACTAAATTTTCAACAGCAAATTGATACTCAATTATTATTTTACAGAAGTTGGCATCAAACCGACGGAACAGTTCACGTGTGTCGTCCCGAAGCCGACGTAACAACTCGGAAAGAAGTGGAAGGAAGTGAAATGAAGTGAATCAATAAAATCGGGCCCAGGGAAGTTCCGCACTCAATCTAATTGAGGTTGTAACTTTCACTGGAACCGTTCAATGTTACAACATTATTTTTGATACTTTTATTTTTGCGAGAATAAATATAACGGTCAAATGTTGGTCTGGTACTCTAGATCTCTTCGCAAGGTACTGTGTTACACTAAGTTTTAGTTAAGCTAAGGCTAATTGTCGCTTTTAACTAATAATTAATTTAGTAAAAAGTACCTAGTTCTCATATTTATATACCCAAGAAAAATTTAATAGATTCATAGACTATTTTGTTTTATTTTGTTTAAGTATATCTTTTGTCTATGTTTTTTGTTAAAACAGGTATCTGGTATTTGTATTTTTTATTACCTAAACGTTGATTAGTTTTTAACCGACTTCCAAAAAAAGGAGGAGGTTATCAATTCGACCCCTATGTTTTTTTTTTTTTTTTATGTATGTTACCTGATTTCTCGAGAACCTCTGAACCGATTTTAAAATTTCTTTTTGTGTTCGGATGGGTATGCTTCCCGAATGGTCCCATATAAATATTTTTGAAATCGGTCCAGTAGTTTTTGAAATATGAACCAAAAAGTGAACATTTGCGTATCTGGATGACGTAGTTGTAGATTTCACAAAAGTTATGAATCTCGACCCTGTCAATACAGAATTGCGTAAATGCTTTAATAAAAACTTGTTTTTAACCCCCGACCAAAAAAAGGGTGTTATAAGTGACGTCGATGCCTGTCTGTGTGTCTGTCTGTCTGCTGTGGCACCGTAGTAGAACTCAAACAGATGGGCCGATTTCGATGCGGTTTCTTTTATATCAAGGTTAATACCATAGCAAATGTTCTTAGCTATGTCTGGTTAATGTCGATTCAAGATGGCCGCCTCCACAAAATGGCGGACAAAATATTTCTTCACAACCTACCTCAATTTGGATATCAAATGTAAGGGCTTGACTAGTAGAATACTATGTACTATAACAAATTTCAAATGCAAAATGGCCGCCACGACAAAATGGCGAATTATATTATATTTTTCATTACTACCTCAATTTGGGTATCAAACGAAAGAGCTTGACTAGTAGAATACTTTGCACTATGAAAAAATTCAAATCCAAGATGGCCGCTTCCACAAAATGCCGAAATACATTTCTTTTTTCACAACTCCCTTTATATGGGTATCAAATGAAAGGGCTTGACTAGTAGAATGTTGTACAGATAACAAATCCAAGGTAGTCGGGGGTTAATCAAAATTATTAATTTTGTTCTTGTACACTAAAAAGAGTAAAATAAACTATTTTCGTACAAAAAATTAAACCGACTTCAAAACCACAAATAGGCACTCAAAAGCGAAAAATAAACTAAAATCATTATTATAAGCGCTACTCACTCATCTATTTGAAGTCGGTGCCAGCCAGGTCAAAAAGTTAGTAGATTGATGCTATGTAGGCACAGGTAAGTAGTATCTATCCTATACCTTCAAATAGATGAGTGAGTAGCGCTTATAGTAATGATTTTAGTTTATTTTTCGCTTTTGAGTGCCTATTTGTGGTTTTGAAGTCGGTTTAATTTTTTGTACGAAAATAGTTTATTATGTATTTTTGATTTGTTTGTGTTTTATGTGTAGGTAAAGTGTGACGTCGAAAATTTAAATTGTTATTAAGTTATTTTTATCATGTAAGCGACAGAAATGTCTTAAGTGATAAATAAAATTCTTTAAACATAATTATAAACGTCGCGCCGGCGCAGTTGATGAATTACTTGCGTTTGTAGTAGCTAAGAACTCTTTTACCGCCAAGTTATGATGAACACTGTTGTGTGTTACGGTTTGAAAGGCAATGTTTGCAGAGAAAATACAGGGCAATGACATAAATTATCTTATTTCTCGAGACGACAAAAGCGGTGTAGTGCCTAGATTACACTGCCAACGTAGTTCTGGAGTCTTAATATTCAATGAGCGATAAAATTTAGATAAGCCACTTGGAAATAATATCACAAATTTAATGTAAAACATTTTTTTCTAATCGGGGCAGGCATTTTATTTTCATCAATAAACATACATAAAATGATTGTAGCGAGTTGAAAACCTTTTTATTTGAATTCGGTTGATGAAAATGTAGTGTAGTAAATTTATATAACAACAAGATTCTGAATGCCAGGAAGATATTTATCTCAGCCACATACATCACTTGTCCATAAGTGTTTCACTATAATTTATTTCTAAGCGCTTGTGCACAATAAAGAGTACTCCATGTATCTAAATTTAAGAATTTAAGTACAAAAGGCGAAAAATTTCTCCAAAAGCAGAGATTACAAGCATTCCAACACAAAGCTAAAGGGATAAAGTGGGGGTTGGGAAGGTGCAGGGTTTTTTATTGATTCCTTAAGTGTGGCTCGTAAAACGGTTATTAGGTTTCGGGGGACAAAGATAAGTGGCTCGAATTCGAGACCAAATGAGAAATTGCTGATTTAAGGCGACCGAGACTCGCAATTTTCAAAACTTTTTTATTTTATATTCTTGGAAATGGACATAGGAAGTGTATACAACTATATGTTAACAATTATACACTAACATGTTATAATTATAATCAGCCTCTGTAAGACACAAAACTAACTTGTAAAATTAACTAATTTTGATATTTTATAATAATTAATAATATTTTATGATAATTTTGACTAATTTCGTAAAATTCTTGTGTCTGCACCATATTACTCCGGTGTTTATAAATAAATATTTAGTTTGTTTTGTGGTCCGTTTTTTTTACCATAGATATGTTTACGCTTCATCGGCATCTTGCCTAAAGTATAAGAGGGGTCAATCTACGATGGAAAGGGTTGTTTTTAGAATAAAACAAATTTACTCACGACTAGAAGACTGCAAAATTGTAAAACTGTGTTGTAAATGAATGTGAAAACTCAGTGAATGTTTTACACTCTCTAGCTGTTCGTTTAACAATAATTACATCAATGCGCTCGGTAGGGGTACAGAACATGTCAAACATGAAGCGAGCAACCAGCCGAGTTGAAGATAAGTACGATAACGCTGTCAAGAGTGATAACAACTTAAGGTAACGGTTCGCGCCGAGACCGCGACAGGAGAGCGCGACACGAGACCGCGACAGGAGACCGCGACACGAGACCGCGACACGAGACCGTGACAGGAGACCGCGACACGAGACCGCGACAGGAGACCACGACACAAGACCGCGACACGAGACCGCGACAGGAGACCGCAACAGGAGACCGCGACACGAGACCGCGACACGAGACCGTGACAGGAGACCGCGACACGAGACCGCGACAGGAGACCGCGACACGAGACCGCGACACGAGACCGTGACAGGAGACCGCGACACGAGACCGCGACAGGAGACCGCGACACGAGACCGCGACAGGAGACCGCGACAGGAGACCGCAACAGGAGACCGCGACACGAGACCGCGACACGAGACCGTGACAGGAGACCGCGACACGAGACCGCGACAGGAGACCGCGACACGAGACCGCGACACGAGACCGTGACAGGATACCGCGACACGAGACCGCGACAGGAGACCGCGACACGAGACCGCGACAGGAGACCGCGACACGAGACCGCGACAGGAGACCACGACACAAGACCGCGACACGAGACCGCGACAGGAGACCGCGACAGGAGACCGCGACAGGGGACCGCGACAGGAGACCGCGACGGGATACCGCGATAGGCACTTGTCATTGCGGAATCGTGTGGGCGCTAGTTCGCGCCGAGACCGCGACAGGAGACCGCGAGACCGAGACACGTATCGCGGACTCGGCGCGAACTGGCGCCCATACAATTCCATATTGTCAAGTGCCTGTCGCTGTCTCCGGTCGCGATCTCCTGTCGCTGTCTCCGGTCGCGGTCTCCTGTCGCGGTCTCAGCACGAACTTGTACCTTTAATATAGAAGAAAAATATCGGTAGGTACCTAGAATTTTTCCAGGTCATGTGTCATCGCCACCTGCACTGAGCCAGCGTGGTGGATTTTGACCTTGACTCTGTCCTTGCGAGAGATGTCCCAGTCCCAGCAGTGGAAATAATTTAGTAGGCTGCTTATGCAGGCAAGATTTGAACACACCTCACGAATATGAATCGCATGGCCCAGTCAATAGGTCGCTAGGGCTCACAAACTTCATGGTAAAAAAAGTTAACTTTTTACCCCCCGTTCCGGGTAAACAAAGTATTTTCGAAAGTGGCGGCCGTTTTACACGAAGCCGCTGGCAATTAATAGCGTTCCCAGTTTTTAATAAAAGCCTCCGAGTGACCGCTGGGAAACAGTACGTAACTTAGTTCCTACACGATAATTTATTAGGGCCTTTGGGCTAAGGGATTGTGCGTTAAAAGTATCATCATCTAAGTCATTTGCCAGGTCTCTAAAATACAAATAAATAAAATTAATACAAAGTTATACACAACTTCTGTGTTGAAACGAAAATATGATATTAAACGCAACATCACCAGCAATCGGAAGTGGGCCATGCTGGTGGCATTATCATGCTGAAGGGCAATATATTGGGCCAAATACACACAGTTGGTAGTGGACTTAAGCACCTTGATTATCTTAAAACCCTCATTGGTATATGGATGATTCATGTGTGATTTGTAAAAAAGTTTGATGTATGTTAACTTTACTATGTGTTACATATTGTTAGCTAAGTTTTTTTTAAATAAAGAGTGCAAGATGCATGTGCCTGATGGTAAGCAACATGCCTGCCACATAACAGCGCAGTGACACGCAGCTATTGGAACATGAGGAGTCCAAATCATTACCTAGCACTGCACTGCGCTCATCACCCAGGGATCTAAGATGTTATATCTCTAAGCCCTGTAATTTCTCTGTAAACATTGCCCTTCAAACCGGAACACAGTAATGTTTGCACATTATTGCTTGGCGGTAGAAAAACGTGCAAAGGTGTGGTACTGCCCCAGGCGGACTCTGCCAAGAGTCTTACCACTACAGTTTGACATAAGATGGTGTTGTGTGTTTTTCACCCATTTTTAATTTTTATTTTTCGTAATTTTATTCATTTAGCCTCTCTGTATTGTAATAGAACTGCCCTATGGCAGTTGTTCTGCGTCGACTTCCATTGCCTATACAACTTGGGGCTAGCACAGAAACTTCACCTATAAACCCGCTGTACTGTGTAGTGCAGGGTAGGCGAACCAATGGCACGCGACACAATATTTTAGGCACGTCGCCGATCATAAAACATGTGTAAAAATGTGTTAAGTAGGTATTTTATGACGATCGAACTAATCTGAAAAAAATAATCTGAAAGTCAAAATTATTTGATGGCACGGCAATGACCCCATTAAACAATTTTTCAGAAAAAATGGCACATTGATGCACAAAGGTTCGCCTACCCTGGTGTAGTGTGTATGTTGGTACTCCGCAGACCAGCCTGCTCTTGTGGCTTGTCTCCAGCCTCCGAAGTGTTGACTTACTGCTGCTTCGATTGATGGCTCCTTTTGAATTAGAGAACTTTTAATGTAGGGAACGAGGACTTTGGCGTACTGTTATGAAGTGGATTCAGGGTGCTTTAAAAAATAAATCTTGTATATTGTACAAATTGAATATTACATTAACCTTCTCCAAAAAAACAAAAAAGAGACTTCAACTTAAGATTAAACTGAGACACTCGACTGAATTTTATACTTTTTTTTTGCTAAATCTACTATAATGTTGTCCAGATCAAGGTTAACAAATTTTAGCTTTCTGTTGATATTGTTTGAAATGTTTGTGCCACCATCTCTAAGGTATTTTCTACCAAATAAAAAGAATCATCAACATTGATTCACAATTGGCGGAGTTATTGCGTAACATAATTACATAAAAAATACATCATCATCATCAGCCACAAGACGTCCACTGCTGAACATAGGCCTCCCCCCTAGATTTCCACAACGAACGGTCCTGCGCAACCTGCAACCAGCGGTTTCCAGCGACCTTTGTGAGGTCATCTGTCCATCTAGTGGGAGGCCGTCCAACACTGCGTCTCCCGGTTCGTGGTCGCCACTCAAGAACCTTTTTTCCCCATCGGTTGTCGATTTTCATAGGGCGGGTGGTCCATTTAGGACTGGTTTTTTAATGGATATACCGCCATTGGTTCGGTCGTCAGAGCCTCGTTAGTTGGCAGCAGGGTGTACCACGCGCAGGAGAGGTTGACATTTGGGGAAGCTAGGTGTTAAGCGCTTCCCCCTTACACCCTCAAAAAATACATCGAACAATAAATACATCGAACAAAAAATAATGAGAACTCGAAAAACTACCGAGTTGATATGGATGAAATTTGTTACAACGGTAGATTATATTCTGGAACAATACACAGATTTTTGATTGCGACAAATCGGGATCGACGCTGGTAAAACCACGGAACCCTACTAGTTTGCAATTAAACAGTTTTGATGGAAAGTTCATTTTTCGAAATGCACTAAAATGAAAAATTTTTGGCCAAAATTTGCAGAATTCGAATATTATAACTTTATTTCTAAAACAAAATATCACCTAACTTAAATATCCTTTTATACCTCGATGTGTTAGTTTACATAAAGTAGTCAGGAAAGTACGCTGAAGTTAACCCTCTTGCCCACCAGTGAGATAGTTTATAAACATGACCGAATTTAATTAGTTGTAAAAATAATTTCAACCCGGAAGGTTAACTAAAACGAAACTAGCCAGCCACGCCGCATTTTCATAATCATACTATTCCATCCTTATCAAACGTATGCAACCCTTGTAAGTTCTCCCTCGAGGTGTGGCCACAGGAATAGCGATAAGCGTAATTGTGGTGCGGCGGTAGCAGAAGCGGGATTGGCACGATGTTGCAATTTTGTCGTGGTAGACTATTGACAGTAGGGAGAACCGTGTCCCACTGTGAAAGTGGGGTCAACAATAATAGTTCTAAATGTATTATTATTTAATTTAATATTTAACTATAATATTTAATAAATGTAATAAAACCTGTTGTATTAGTGTTTTTGTCACAATAAAAATGACTTTGATTTGATTTAGACATAATGTCCAGTAGTGTGCGAATATTACTGTATTCCGGTTTGAAGGGCAATTTTTCAAAGAAACTATAAAGAAAGGGTAAGAAGAAAGAAAGGAATTATAAAGGGCAAGAGATAGCACGGGTGGCAAGCGACACGCTTGCCTGTACGAGTGCAGTATTACTTATATGGTATCACGCAGCAATTCAAATCGTTGTCATCCAGAGATATTAAATTTGTGATAAATACGAATTTGACAATCAACATTGTCGTAGGCTCAGATAAAGTATCCTCTTTGGTCGTAGGTCTTGAGGAAATGTTTTAAATACGTCGTCGTATAAATTAGGAATTCTTGATGTCTTGATCGCTGTATATGTGGCCACATCTTTACGAGCTCAAGGGAGATGAAGTCCTCCCCCTGTGTGACCACAACATCATCCCTTATTAAGGCTCTATCTATTATAACTGCGGCTGTAAAGTTCGTACAATGTACCCGCATGTAGTATTCTGCCCTTTGCTCCACACTCGCACTAAACTTGAATATCCCTACACGGCATATTTGATGGAATTCCAAGCAGTTCCTTTGGTTGATTAAAGTGGCAAGAGAAACATCATCATCGGCCTCTATTCGACTATTTACTTTTCTAGCCACCACCAGCTGCCATTCGTATATCGTCACTTCATCTATTCTCATGGTGTCCTATACTACATTTACCGATTCGTGGTCTTCACTCCAGAAGTCCAGAACCAATCTACCCCAACCTCAGGTCTGCGACAGATATGACCAGCCCACAGTCATTTCAGTTTACTAATACGAGTGACGACTGATCCTGGAATTATATTAAATTATTTGATATAATGACAGACTTTAAATAGAATAAAATATGAACCAACTTTAATTTTGATAATATCTTTTTGTTTACTTTATTACAGTTAACATACAAACTTTACGCGCGACGCAAAGAAAATACTTTTATTTTTTAAATAAGAAGTGACGAGGCGAGCAGGAAATGTGCCTGATGGTAAGCAACATGCCTGCCACATAACAGCACAGTGACACGCAGCTATTGGAACATTAAGAGTCCAAATCATTACCTAGCACTGCACTGTGCTCATCACCCAGAGATCTAAGATGTTAAATCTCTAAGCCCTGTAATTTCTCTGGAAACATTGCCCTTCAAACCAGAAACTTCAAACTTACGACACAATGACGTCCCACTTCTGTAGTGTGTTTTATTGAAGCGTTTTTGGGAGAGTCCAAACTAGTGATTTTAAAATCATGTATATAAAAATGTCTTGTGATATCATTAAAATGATATCACAAGACATTTTTAAGATAATGAAGTAACTATTTCACCTATGTTTCAGTTATTGAGACGCCTTTTGATGGCACATTAAATAAAAAATGAGTCATCATGCCTATTGTGAATCTATATTGATAGTTATTTGGTAGATCATAGTTCAGAGGTGGTTCCATATACATTTTATTGAAATGGAAATGGTTTCTGATACACGAATAAAAACTAAAATTTACTTTCATATACCTCTATGACTTTGTGAAATTTGATCAAGTGTCTAAATTTAATTTGAAATTGAAGTCCGCTTGGTTTGGTTCAATATTTAACATAATTTATGTAATATTGAAGTGGCTATAGAGTAGCTAGTTATCAATACGATAGCAAAATCTGGGGCTGAAAGCGGAGACGAGACGAGCAAACATCCATTTGTCGGACGGAGATATTTCTGGAGATCGGCCAATTTGTGCTGGAACGAACGGGGGGGAACCGGACCGTGAGGGGGTAGGGGTGTAGAAGCAAATACGGGTAGGTAATTAGGAAACCAAGTTACGCTCACTAAGCTGGACTACTTTTGTGGTAAGAACGTCTAGGCTGTGGAATACGTTGTCTGAGTGGGGTTTTCTCGATGGTTACAATCTCGGTGTCTTCAAATCGAGAGTGAACTTGTATCTTCTAGGTAAACACGCTCCACCGTAGACCACATCATCGTTTAACATCAGGCAAGACATTGTCAAGTGTAAGCCTATACAAGTCATAATGGTCTAGTGGGGAGAACGGCAATTCGTTATTTTCATTATTAAAAGTAGCCTACGATGTGATTGAGCAACAAACATCCAAACATTGACATTTATAATATTAGAAGGACGTAGAAAGTACATTAAAAGACGCTAGCATTAACAGAAAATACAGTCAGTGACACACGTATCATTTCCACAAGCCCCCGAGCAGAGAAGCCGCGAGCACACAGGGCGGAACAAACACCCCGGATAAATAGAACAAGCGTCGCAAACACCACAAACGAACAAATATTTAGGGCAAAAACAAAATATAATGGCCACATAGGAGGCTTTACATATATCATTTTATTAAAAAGGTGTTACCGTTGCGTAGAATTTATTGCAGAGGTACAGTTATCTACGGCTAGATACTGTATGGCGTTAAGCCAAGTCACACCCCGGACACTCCACTAAAATTCCATACAACCGCCGCTGTAGAGCTACCTACTCTTCACACAACTACGCAGATGTCGTTCGTACACACGTCGTGAATGTGTGCGTTAGCGCTAGGGCTACTGAATCGTTTTATTGAATAGTTGTGCCCCTTGAGTTCACCTGGTGACGTAAAGTAGTCTATAAACTTGCTATAATGTTGAGTTACATAAATAGAATGGAGCCAAATTGTACTATTTTAATTAAAAGAGTGTTAGTACAGATTTCTTCATTGTTTCAGAAATCTGTGGGTGTTTGTATTGTCGCGTAAAATGAAACGAACCCGATGATAGATTAGATCAGGTACCTAGATATCTATTTCTTTTAGTAGGTACACATTCGCATTTTATTTTACACTTACACATGAAGGAAACTTTATTCTGTCACTATAATTATTCCTCCAGGCATTATCAATCCGTGCTTGGGCACGTAAGTTACTGGCTGTGTGAGTTACGAACTTTGAGTTAAAAAATGACTTCGTTGTTATAAAATCAATATTGGTAGACAATTCACACACAACACTAACTGACCCCAAACTAAGCAAAGCTTTTAATATTATAAAGCAACGTTATTGAAAAGTTTCTAATCTTACGTTATTATAAAGCTTTTAATCTTGTCCCGTTTAGTTGACGGAGAGTCGTAAACAGCACAACAACCCACCATGATGATATTTCGTTAGGAATTAGATGTTCGATACCAGCCCTTCGTTGAGTGCTCCTAGCGTATCCGAAACGGCCTGAGGGGTGAGGAAGCTTGAAATTGGCGGGGGTGGGGAGTGTCCGTTCTATCTATATTATCTATTCTATGGCCAAGTTCAAGTGGACTGGTGATGTGTGTGTATCCTATTATCCTACTTCCTAACAACATCACGGACGTCAATCACTCAAAAAGGCGGTTGAAACTGAAATCGGACTGGATCATTCATATCACAAATGATTTACGCGTGAATTTATTAAATAGAGATACAGTTACCGATAGGAAAAAAGTGGGCTGTATTTAAAAAACTAGATATTAGATATATTAGATTAAGTTTAATTTGAAGCGTATGCATAAGAAACTAAACTTTCTCATGAGTAAAACGCGGGGCTTTCCCCTCAAAAACTCAATGGGGTAATTCAACATGCAGTCAAATTAGATCTGGCAGAAGACACGTGTCAAATGATATCTTTTTGTGACATGTCGGTTTAATCACATTGTTTTCTTATTCGAAGATCTTGTACAACTGCTCTTGGAAAAATGCTTAGATGCTCTATATGCTTTGTCAAAGAAACTGTATCTCTGTAGATGTTCTCCTCTCGGCTGTTAGTACACTCCGCTCCTGATTCCTGATATATGTGTACGTGGGACGGAGAGGTCGGCCGAGTCAACAATCATTAAATTCTTGTTAAGTGTGCATCCATGCGCACGTGCCGGGGTTCCGTATATTATGTGATTAACTTATCCCGCGATTTCTGCACGTCTAAACTAATTATTCGTGACGCGTAGAAATACGAGTGTTGTGGATTTCAACCGACTACAAAAACGAAGGAAGTTCTCAATTTGGTTGTGGGTATTTTATTTATTTATTCATTCAATGAGCACACAAAACAGAATGTAATAAACACAAACTATAACATAAGAGTATACTGTACAGAACTGTATTACATTCCAAACTATGTGGGCCTAGAAACAACATTTGTTTAAATACAGTGGTACGATAATAACAATATAAAATTAGAGATAAATACATAAAGAAAATTAGGCCAATAGATCTGAACTTGAAACTAAAATTTTTATGTAAGTTACGTGATAGCTCCGCTTACTGTAAATCGATTTTGATGGTTCTTTTTTGTTTGGTAGATACTTCTTGTAGGCGGTTTCATACAAATTTTATCAAAATCTGTGTAGCAGTTTTTATCCACGAATACCAACAAAATACTGGAATTTGCTTACGTTATATCTGGACGACTACGTCGTAGAAGTAATAGCTCTAAATTACGCGCATTTATTTTAAAGTAATTTGCGAATACTGTGTTTAAGCTCAGTTAATTCTACCCAGTTCACGTAAATGATACAAAATGCAAAAAAATGCGATCATAAAAATCATAACAACCCCTTAGCAATAATATAAGCTAAGCCCATAAACACAGCGCGAACGGAATCATGCCTTAATTAATAGATCAGCCGGGATTAAGCTCCATTAGGAAAACGTTGACCACTGAGCTGGGAGCCATGTTTGTTTTGTAAATATTGAAAGCATTAAAAATACAAATTTACGCAAAATTGGCCTGAGCCGTTATTGTGCTACGCAAACGTTGACACTTTTTGTTGCCGGCACAACGTCACACGACAGGAAACTGTAGTTGGTGTGTCCTGCTTGTAGCGTAGATCGGACACAGCCACCCGTTGCTGCGTGGTTGTCGCCATCAATGCTTTATTTGTTGTATTAAATAGTATTATTTATCAACCCTCACTAACGTGAGTGTAGCAAGACTTGGCCCGATTCCTCACAATTGTGAGTATCCTGAAAAACCCATTTTGAGTTCACCTATAATTTTTTCAGTCATTTCAGATTTTATTTTTTAGCGCCCTTTATTTAGCTAGAAATAATAACTTTCATTTTAAAATATCTTCCCGTTTAACATCAGGTCTGAAAGGGTTATACAAAAAATCAACTCCGATCATCCCAGCCGCTCAGTCTGCGTGTCTAAAGCCGCGCTCCTGAGACAGCTTGATGCTTTGAGAAATGTATTCAAAGAACTCGACTTCTTAACCTCACTTGTTTATAAATATTTATACCATAAATATCAGTACCTATAGTTGCAAACCAACATAGAAGCCATTTTTTTTAACCCTTGACCAAAAAAGGGGTGTTATAAGTTTGATTTCGATGTCTCATATCTCAGAGGTCTTTGTGTGTGTGTCTGTCTGTAGCACCGTAGAGCTCAAACGAATGGGCCGATTTCGATGCGGTTTTTTTTATCTGAAGTCAATATCCGTGCGGATGTTCTTAGCTATGTTTGGTTAGTATCGATTCAAGATGGCCTCCACAAAATGGCGGACAAAATATTTCTTCACAACCTACCTCAATATGGGTATCAAATGAAAGGGCTTGTAGTATTCTACTAGTCAAGTCCACTTATTATAACATATTTCAAATCCAAAATGGCCGCCACCACAATATGGCGAATTATTTTATTAATTTCACTACAACCACAATATGGGTATCAAACGAAAAGGCTTGACTAGTAGAATACTTTGCACTATGACAATTTTCAAATTCAAGATGGCCGCTACCACAAAATGGCGAAGTACATTTTTTTTTTCACAACACCTTTATATGGGTATCAAATGAAAGGGTTTGACTAGTAGAATGTCGTACAGATAATAAATCCGAGGTAGTCGGAGGTAAATAAAAAATAATAATTTTGTTCTTGTTAGCACATCAAGCAGATCCGACCTGTTGCGAACTAAATATAAAAATAATAGTTTTGTTTCGCCGAAAAATAACGCACTCTATGTATGATAAAACCTCATTTATCACAGCCATCAAATTTATAATATTATCTTCCATCTAAAATAATACTGCTGAATGGGACTACCTACATTCAAACGAGAATTGAAAAAAATGGCTCCTAACAAAGGCATTTTACGATTTAAATGAGTATTTTAACGACGGGAAATATGACTATGTACATCTATTTTAGTATATTATAGTTAAGTATGTGACTGATAAAAATATTTTTTGTTATTGAAAACAGAATTACAAGAACCGAAAAGAAAAGAGTACTTACTACCTACTACTACCTATCTAAACTTGTTAATGTTGTGCGTCCGTCAAGGGTACACTGTTGTATCTACATATTCTACAGACGGATGGAACGCAACTCATCCTTTGCACATCTCTTACAATGTGCAAACATTACTGAGTTCCGGTTTGAATGGCAATGTTACCAGAAAAATTACTGAGCTTAGAGATCCTACATCTCTGGGTGACGACCGCAGTGCAGTGCTAGGTAATGATATAGACTCTTCACGTTCCAATAGCTGCGTGACACTGTTATGTGACAGGCATGTTGCCTACCATCAGGCACATGTTCTGCTTGTCTCGTCACTCTATGCTATAAAAAAACATGTAAATATTATTAACTACGAGCACTTTGCGGTTTCCACCGCGTAGTTTACGTTACTTTTCTGGGATAAAAAATAGAAAGATATTCTTAGCTATTCCAGACCATATTCTAACTGTGTCTAAATTTCAATCCCATCGATATTGCAACGTGATTGAGCAACAAACATTCAAATATTTAACCATCCATACATCCATCCAACTTCGCACTTTTAATATTGTGAGGATATTATAAACTACCGTGGTACATAAATGTTTTTAATAAAATTAGTGGGGTGTTTCAAACGAGTTTCGAGAACAAATTCTAATATTCATCTGATCGCTAAGTAAGTACCCTCTAGTTGGAAATTTGTATCTTCATTAGCGAACGTTCAACCCCTTTTCAATGGAGAAATCTTTCAATCACGTACACGCTCAACATCAGCTCTGTAAATAAAAATCAATACAAGCGGATTTTTTGTGGAGCTACGAGCAGCCCAGTGGTATCAGTGGACCGGCGACAGTTCAGCGAGCCAGGAGCCGTGTTGACAGCCCCCGGGACGTCAGGGATAAGGAAAAATCACCAAAAATACCGGACGAACAGCCAAAAAACAAAGGTTAGTTTAGTTTCAACATCACAAGATCGCAAAGTTGTATTTGGACAAAAGTCACGTCCGTTGACAGCGATCTGGTCGGTATAGAAAACCTTCGCCTGACACGTTCCTATCGCTGCACGACCGACCGGCGCCGGCGACCGACGCACGTCATTGATTGGAAGAACATCATCATCATCGCCAACCCCTGTGGAGAAACTGATTGCTGGTGACTGAACATCTACTGGACAGCCCGAACATCATCTAAGTCAAGCGTGTACGTAAGAACACTGACAAATCTTAACTTGGAGAAGAAGAAGAAGAAGAGGAAGAAGAAAAGGACCATACGCGAGTAGTATAAGTTTGTTACCATTTAATCTGACCTAATTCTGTTAAAGTACCATACAAAATGTCCGACATAAACAAGAAAGCCGCCCCTCCACCTCTGCCTCCTCCGCCTCTGCCCCGTCATCGCACCAAAACGACCAAGGGTGCTTTCTGTGAGGTCAGTAGCGTCAAACCTACATAAGCGAATCTTAAAAAAAAAATGTTAAGGCCGGCGGGTCAGAAGTGATGCAGCCGACGCGGCAACATGGGGAGAGCCCCAGTGAGGCCATAGATATTCCCGTAGTAGATTCCGGTCGCGTTCAGTCTCTCGGCAATGTGCCGTCGCCGCCACAGTCAGAAACAGCTAGTGAGACTTCGGCCCCGGCGACCTCGGTGCCCGAAACGAGCTCAGAACAAGTGGCGGCGGTGGACAGAATCGAGAACTGGAAGCAATGCGGGATATCACCGCCTAAAGAGCTGAGGACCGATGACGAGACGGACAGCGTGTCCGAGTTGTCTTCCCGACCTCCGCCCGCAGCACAAGGGTCAGCATGCTGATCGGAGATTGCGCAAAGCGGACGGGGTCGAAATGGACAGCGCTACGAAAGTGGCAAACGACGCGCTGCTCCGGGGCAAGGACGCTCTCGAGTCGTCTCATAATGTGAGGCGCGATATAAGGCAAACGGCGATTGAAAGCTTACAAACGCTTTACGAGATCGTCCTTTCCCTGTCGGAGTCCAGACATCGTCACATCGCCTCGCTCGAAAAAGAAAGGGCTCGACACGCCATGGAGCTGCTCTCAGTGGAAAGGGCTCACACAAAAGCAACACAAAAAATATTCTAGATCTTACAAAGGAGGTAGCTCTGGCCAGAGAACAACTAGCGGAATTACAAAAGAGACTAAAGCCGTTAGAGACTGGCAGAGCTTCGAGTCGAGAGAGCCCCACCAGCACATAAAAGCAACAGCGGAAGCGGTGAGGGACATCGGCAGTTACCTAAAATCTGTACCGTGTGAAAATACCACTGTCAACCTAACGCCGCTGAGGAATGATTGTCTCGGCATAAAAACTGGGATAGAAATTCTTCAGAGGCAGGTCGACGAATTCCGGAGACACTCCAACACACATAGTGAACAAGCCGCCGAAGTCCTTAATCGAAACACAGACATGTTGCAAGAGCTCGCCTCGACTCCTCCACCTGCTACTCCCCAAATTATTCGGATAGTCTTAACAAAATAGAAAAATACTTACAGAAAAATGCTGACGAAACTAACGCCACCACCATCCTCCGCCCCAATTAAAATAAATATTGACGAGCACGTGCTACCTATCACAGAACGGTTAGAAGCTGTATCGTCAGAACTCCGGACGATGCGGCAGGAAAATTAATTCTTCCCCTACCAGCCCTAAGTATCGAGGCCGAAATCAGCCAAGCGGAGACGGGCAAGCCATCTAAGCCCAACTACGCAAAAATAGCGGCTAAGCCAATTGTGCCAAAACCAAACCACACTCTCATCGTGACAACGGCGAACACCACATCTCCCACTACTGCCGAAAATCTAATAGAGAGGATAGCGGTAGCACTGGACACGAAGAAAACTGGAGCAAGGGTTGACCGAGTGCGAAAAGGTCGAAACAGGAAAGTTATCCTGAGTTGCAGCACAGAGGAAGACCTTGGTCTGGTTAGAAATCGTGTGCAGCAGGACAAGTCTCTGAAGGTGGAGACCGCAAAAGCGGGTAATCCACTAATCATCATCCGAGACGTTCTGTCTTACCACAAAGACAACGAGATTGTGGAAAACCTTTTGGCGCAGAATAAACATCTGCTTCAGGGGTTGATTTGCAAGAGAGCACGATGAGAGTGCGGTACAGGAAAAAGCGCGTAACCAGCATGAGTGCCATCCAGTGATCGAGGTCTCACCTCGCATTCACAGAGCGTTTTGGACGCCGAAAAGGTCTACATTGGGCTCCAGAGGAGACCAGTGGCAGACCACTCGCCTTTGGTGCAGTGCACCAAGTGCTTAGGTTTCGGTCACACAAAAGCGATCTGCCGGGAAAGGGATGAATGCTGCAGTCATTGCGGAAAACCCCACTCCTGGACCCAATGCAAGGCAAGAAAAGAAGATCTGCCACCCAAATGCAAAAACTGCGCGAATGCTCATCCAAACAGCCCCAACAGAGAACTCGCTCACAACGCTTTTAGTCGCGAGTGCCCTGAAAGGGTAAAATGGGATGGCATAGCGCGGTCCCGAATATCTTATTGCTAAGGGCACTCATGAGGAACATGGCTCAATCTCCCAAAGAGTAGGCAAACTAGGTTTGCGTTTCATCCAAGCAAACCTGCAGCGCTCCCAGAATGCAACGACAGAACTCCTGAAGGTCGCGAGAGAAAGGGGAGTTTCAGTTGCCCTTGTACAAGAACCCTATGTGGGAAACAAAGGCGTGATGAAACAATATCCTGGAACTCGCATTATTCAGTGCAGTTTGAATAGGCAAAAACCAGTTAAGGCAGCCATAATAGTCTTCGGCGACATGATGGAGGTAATCCATGACCCCCAGATTGTTACCGAAACGGAAGTGGCTGTCCTATTGGTCGGTACAGGCCTAAAATTGGGAGTGATTTCTGTCTACTTAGAAGGAGACCAAAAGTCGACCCCTACCTCAGCAGGATCAAAGCATTCAGCGAAAACTAGCTACAAAAGACCTTATTGTTGCTGGTGACGTGAATGCATGGTCCCACTGGTGGGGAAGTACGTCTCAAAATGAGAGAGGAGAAGCCGTAAGCTCTTTCTTCAACGAAATGGACTTGTACATTCTCAACTCCGGCGATACACCAACCTTTGAGATCGTCAGGAAGGCAAACTCTGCACAAGTGTAGTAGATGTAACAACGTGCAGCGTGTCTCTCCTGGGAAAAATCGAGGATGGGAGGTTGACAAAAGTATCACAACATCGGACCACAACGCAATCACCTTCACTTTGCGTCTAGTTAAGGCTCTCGAACAACAGAGGCCAATAACAACACGCAAATACAACACCAAGAAGGCAAAGTGGCCAAACTTTATGTCACGACTAAAATCTTCCCTTAAAGAAAGAAACATCACGCCGGAGTCAGTGGGGAAATGTGAAAGTCCTCTAGAACTCGAGTCGATGATTACGAGCTACACATCTAGTATACACGAAGCCTGCGAACACACTATTCCATTAGTAAGCTCGCCGAAGGAAATCCAACCCCCATGGTATACCAAAACGCTCGAAAATCTGAAGAAAGAAGTTCTCAGAAGAAAGAGAAGGATCAGGAATGCCGCCCCTGACAGAGTTGAACTTGTAGTCGAAGAGTACCAAATTGCTCGGCAAGACTACAAGGAAAAAGTCAAACAAGCTCAGACGGAAAGTTGGAAGGAGTTCTGCACGAATCAGGAGAAAGAAAGTATGTGGGACAAGATCTACAGAGTGATGAGAAAAACTTCGACGAGACAGGAAGAAATACTCCTAAGAGATACCGAAGGTAACACTCTATCCCCGCAACTATCAGCAGAACTACTTGCCAAAACTTTCTATCCGACGACTCTGAGAGCACAGACCAACCGTGTCATGCAGAGCTACGGGAGCAAACGATGGAAACGCCTATAGGCTTACCGGAAAATGATCCACCATTCACATCAGCGGAACTGGAATCAGTATTGAGAACTCTGAAACCGAAAAAAGCCCCGGTACAGACGGGCTAACCGCTGATATTTGCGCAGCAGCCATACGTTGCGAATGGGAGGTTTTCTTGGCGATAGCAAACAAATGCTTGTCACTGAAACACTTCCCCAAGCAATGGAAAGAGGCGCACGTGGTCATATTACGAAAACCCGGTAAGACAGATTACACATCCAAAATCTTACCGCCCCATAGGTCTTCTGTCCGTTCCCGGAAAATCGTGGAAAAGCTTCTGGCAAACCGACTCCAAAGGCATCTCCTCCCAACCATCAGTAGGAAACAGTACGGCTTCATGCCCCAAAGAGGCACCGAGGACGCCCTCTATGATCTGGTAGAGCACATCAAAAAAGGAGTAGACAGTAAAGACACCGTACTCCTAATCTCCCTGGATATAGAAGGCGCTTTCGACAATGCATGGTGGCCCGCCCTCAAAAATCAATTAGCGAAGAAGAGGTGCCCAACAAACCTCTACGACATGGTAAACTCATACCTCAGCGGCCGTAAAATCAAGGTCAACTATGCAAGAGCAGTCTATGAGAAGGAAACAACCAAGGGATGCGTCCAAGGGTCCATCTGTGGACCAACCTTTTGGAATGTGATCCTAGACTCGTTACTGCGAATGCTAGAAGCTGAGGAGTATACTGTCAAGCATTCGCGGACGACGTCGGTCTCGTATTTACAGGCAGTCCGAACATCATCGAACAGCAAGCGGGCAGGGCGCTGAGCATGACAGTGGAATGGGGTAAAATCAACAAACTCAACTTTGCAGCGCATAAAACCAACGCGATGCTTTTCACAAAAAGTTGAAGTACGAACCTCCAAACATAGTCATGTCTGGCGTCCGGCTCAACCTGGTCGAGGAAGTCAAACTGCTAGGCCTACTGATCGACCGACGGCTCAACTTTAAAGCACATGTGACCGCCCAATGTAAAAAGTGGCGAACATTTATAAACAGCTAGCATGTGCAGCGAAGGTGACCTAGGGATTAAATGGCGAAATCACGAGAACTATCTACGTCGCTGTGGTGGAACCTATCATCATGTATGCCTCAAGTGTATGGGCGCAAGCGGCAGACTTCGAGGAAAACAAGTCTCAGTTGAACGCTATCCAAAGAGGTTTTGCCCAAAAAATCTGTAAGTCTTACCGTACTGTTTCTCTGAAAGCAGCACTTGCTCTTTCCGGACTGCTTCCCCTGGATCTGAGAATACAGGAAGCGGCAAATTTGTACAGAGTAAAAAAACCTCTCCCAAGACTACCTCCCACCAGAAGTGGAACTCGAACGGAATGTTAACTGCCTGGACCAACCTCATCCGTCAACGCAGTTTTCCGTAGAGTACGAGCTCCTAGAAGACACCTCCAATCTTCCACAAGGGCCTCAAATTTATACTGATGGCAGTAAAATTGAAGGTAAAGTCGGAGCTGCTCTAACATGGTGGGAGAATGGCAGAGAGGTCAAGAACTCGACCTTCAAGCTCCACTCCGAATGCACAGTCTTTCAATCGGAACTTTATGCTCTTTACCGGGCAACTCAAATGGCGTTAAAGAGCAAGGACCCGAAGTCAATGTCCTGAGTGACTCCCGATCTTCACTCGAACTGCTAAGTAACCCAAAACGAGCCACCCCTGGTTAAGTGCGTAAAGGAAAACATTGGACAGATAAATGCTGAAGGAGATCTCTTCGTCTTTTCTGGGTGAGAGCGCATGTTGGCACCGTCGGCAACGAAAGAGCCGACGAACTGGCCAAATCGGCGGCACTCACGGAGTCACCCAGGGACTACGAGGGATCCCCTGTCCTACGTCAAAAGGAAAATCCGTGAAGAATCGGTCAAGAAATGGCAGGATCGATATGAGACCTCGGACACCGGAAAAGTCACCCAGACGTTCCTCCCCGATATAGCAAACGCATATCGGATGATGAGAACCACGAAACTGACTCCTTCCAGGTACAAGCGTTGACGGGACACGGAGGAATAGCAGATTACCTGTACAGATTTAAGCTCAAGAACAGTCCGGCATGCGAGTGTGACCCCGACCAACCCGAAACGGTCTGGCACGTGCTAGTCGATTGTCCCCGATTCATGGTCGCAAGACATGAGCTCGAATCTATGATCGACAGAAGGCTGGTTGTCTCGGATCTCCACAACATCTTAGTAGATCCAGACAACAGAACACGGCTCCTGTCCTTCATGGAGAGCTCATTCCGCATAGCGGCCATGAGAAACTCCACTAACTCAAATACGCGCCCTCCATCGCCACCACACCCTGCCCCGCTGTCTGTAGACGCCACGTGGCATGCGGTTTCCGCCCAACATAACTCCTCGAAGAGCATCTCCGTCAAACAACTACTGGAGAACGCAGACCGAGGAGAAGCAGGGATCCGTATCCGCGGAGTGGCTCTCTTCATGGACAGCAACAAAGAAAGATTCGGAATAAGCTTTTGCTTCGCCTGGGAACGGAAACGAGCCCGTTTGTCACCTGGATTGTCTTGCCTGCTCAATGGGAGTACCGCAAAAGTCACAATGAAGCGGAAAACCTACGACGCCATGCCGGTGTGCGAGGTAGACGGCCACCGATTTCGGTTGGTGCGATCGAAAAACAAAACGATTGCACTAATAGAGTACTCGGAAGGTCGGACGCCTTTCACACAGGCAAGTGCGCTGCTCGCACATCTGAGCAGAAATGCAGGTGAAGCACCCCGGTGATAAGCGTGGATGCGATGGCAATCGAATATTCAAGAGCAAGAGTCGCAGACCGGCTGGGTTGCATTGAGGCCTCTAAACATCATGAGATTGTCGTATACGAAGACAGGGGAGAAAATCTGAGCTTCCTCAGAGCCTCTTCGCACGACCAAACAAATGCAACCGATAGCTGGGGACATCCTGTTCCTAGTTCGACCATCCAAACCGGCTCCGAAAGAGCACAGCAGAAGGCAGCCGCGGAAAAAGCCTCAGCCAATCTAACTGGCAGCCGAGGCACCAACACGGCGTTCGTGACTGCCTTCAACGCAGCAGCAAGGAGCGTACTCCGAATCACATCCCATTCATCACCCCTTGACGTCAAAGACCCCAAAGCAGCTTCACAGCAACAAATGAGCCGAACGAGAGCCGACATGGGACAGGTGGAACCGCCCCGCTATGTCACGGCTTCGGAGCCGCGGAGCCATGCACGTAACGCCTTCATCGAATTCATAGCCACACTGAGCGCGACACGACAAGTCAACCTCAAGACCTGCGAAAACATCATGCAGTCCTATAGGCTAGGAAGTGAAAGCCTTTTAAAGGCGAAACTCGAGGAGGCCGAAGCAGCCATTTACAATAATGTCACTTCCCGGGTCATCAAGGGAACCATGACAGGACAGTATATGGCAGCTTACAGTGCAGAAAATGGCTTCGTGACACTGAACGAGAGAGAGACAGAGCGCGCGGGAGTGCCTGTTTATGCGACACCACCAAACGACCCAATTGTAGTTACTGCCCGATGCACCAAGATTATGCTGGACGATAAGATCCTAGAGATGGCCAAGACCATCGAAGGGAACGGAAACGTCAAAGCAGGTTGGGAAAATTGGGAGGTACCAAGAATACAGTGGGTCAACGGAGTTCCAGGATGTGGAAAAACAACATGGGTGATTAGACACTTCGACGTGGACAAGGACGCCATCATCACTACAACAACTGAGGCAGCAAAAGATCTAAGAGAAAAGCTATCGCACCGAATCGGAAACCTGGTCAAAACCAGAGTGCGAACCATGGCTTCTGCTCTGGTAAATGGTTTCGGTAGAGAAAGTTTCAGCCGCCTCATGGTGGACGAAGCTCTCATGAACCATTTTGGAGCCATTGTGATGGCTTCAAGGCTGTCTGGTGTTGGTGAAATTGTCCTCATTGGAGACGTCAATCAGTTGCCTTATATCGACAGGGAAAATCTCTTCGAAATGAGGTATCATCGCCCGAACCTGGTAACAAAGATCAGCCAGGAGTTGCTCTGCACACATCGAAACCCAATGGACGTCGCATATGCGCTGAGGGAAATATACTCCGGTATGTACTCCTCAGCGCCCCGAATAAAGTCCCTAGAGCAGAGAAGATATAAGGGAGCGCAAATACCCAACAACATACCAAACACCCTCTTCTTGGTTCACACTCAAGAGGAGAAGGAGACCCTGACAAATCAGGGTTATGGGTCAGGCACCGGGTCACGCATCCTTACCATCCATGAAGCTCAGGGACTAACATACGAGTCGGTAATCGCAATCAAAACCAAGGCAAACATGAAGCTGCACGAGCGTACCCCATGCGGTTGTTGCAATCTCACGGCACACGGGGACCTTCACATACTACGCTGACGACACCGACGACGCCATCGGTCGTTTCGTGCGGCGAGCGTGGGCTGCATCACCAAAGACCATCCGAGATTTCAACCTACAGATGGCCATCAGGGACAGAAATGCGGCCGTTGTGGAGGCTCTGGGCCGGGAGGAGGCAGCTTAGGCAAATGGCAAAAGGCAATTAGGCAAACACTCGATGTCGAGTCGATTACTAGCGGAATCCCAGCCGGTAGTGATCGGCTCTACAGACGAGCACTAGAATTAGATATTAAATGTACCCAACTCCCTCCTATTTTCCTCTTCTTCTCCTTATCCAAAATATGTGTAAAAATTAATAATATATAATTGTAATGACAAAGATCACGGACCCCGGAGTCTGTGGAGTGGCTAATTTAAATAAAAAAAAAAAAAAAAAAAACCTTTTCAATTAAGGGTTGCGGCACACGATGTTACTTACGACGTTACTGTGAACGAGTAAGTTGATATATTAGTAGATAATTAAAAGTGGCCGACATAGCTCAAAGATTAAGCAAGCTGAAGTGGCAATTGGCAGGTCACATCGCTCGCAGAACTGACAACCGATGGGAAAGAAAGGTTCTCGAGTGGCGACCACGAACCGGAAGACGCAGTGTTGGACGGCCTCCCACGAGATTAATTCCGTACGCCCAAAGTTTGGGAGGGCACATCTATTGATTTACATCCATGGTCGTAACCTCTTAAAACATAAGGCAATTTTGATCCAATAGTTTTTTTTCTATTTTTTTTTTTTAGGTTTTGGTTTGTTCTAGATTCCAAATCATTAACTATCACTGTACGGCGCTGTTCAGCCAGAGATGTTTAAGAGTTTTAAGATCAAGATGATTTGTCTCTATTCCTTGTTATTTTCATGAAGACATTGCCCTTCAAATTGGATCACAGTAATATTTGCACATTTTTTTGGCTGTAGAATAACTGGCATAGGTGTGGTTCTGTTAAAATGTTTACTGATTACCCCTGGGCATGATAGAAATTAAATTGCATGGAAATATTATTACCCCTCTTATAATTATAAAAATAGTAAGGGCTCGTTTTGATGTATGAGAAGTACTCGCAATTGATTTTATTACACAACGACCATACACATAAGTATTACGACCTTGTAAACGAATTAACAAAAAACTGCTATGTAGTTAATTTATACGCTGTAGAAGTGGGAGCAAGAGGTATACCAGCAAAATATTTCTATAACCTGCTGAAAGACCTTGGCTTGTCAAGAAGTACAGTAAGTTCTATACTAGAACGATTGTCTAAAGCTGCACTAGTAGGCTCATATCAGATTTGGCTGGGCAGGGAGAGAAACACGAGTAGTGAAGGTAAGTGTTGGTATGTACGTCAGAAAAGGACCCCTTAAGCCTAGTCCGTGTCACAACCCAACCGTGTCACAAGTCTCGGGATCTACTCGGGATTTCTCTCTCTGCCACACGATGGACCCGGCACCCGCACGGTGAATCCATGGAATGCTAAGAAGATCATCAATTGGTATTTATTTATTTTTATTTATTTATTTATTTATATAATCAGTCAGAACGGCACATCGCCAATTACACTAACGAAATTTAAACATTAAAAACATTTATTAAATTATTATACATTAAAAACATATATTAAATTTAAACATTAAAAACATTTAAACATTAAAAACATTTATAGGTATTATTTTTGTATTAAGTATCCTATTATTCTACTAATATTATAAATGTGAAAGTAAGGATGTCTTAATCGATCACGTCGGGTCGTTTGATCACATATGATAGAAATTTGAAACACAAATAGATTTTTGTCTGGAATTTCAAAATAAAAAAGAGACAATGACACGAACGGGAACTAAGCGAGTAATATTGCGGGGTGGTACTAGTGATTATTTTGGAATCAATACTATTATATTCTATCTGGCTCCCATAGCATTAGCTTTGCTTAGTTTGGGGCTCTAGCCCCAACAACACCATCTATTTTATTTTGTGTGAAATGTCCACTAATATTTATCATTTTGTTTAAAAAAATCCGCACCGCAGCATCACGTTTGACCAGTCCCTTACGTACTGGAAAGTTGTGAAACTCCGAAGTTTACCGGAGACATCCGAAGCGTGAACGTTGAATCGAAATTCGACGGAAATTAAAAACGTGACGATTTTCCGAGTGACAGACATTACGCAGCTCTACAGACGGAATATTCGACTCATACCGAGCTGAACTAACTGGGCGGTGCAAGGATGCATCGCTGAAATTGCCACTTTTTGCCATGCCCTTATAGAGCCATATATGTAAAAATCACAAATAGCTTTAACCACACATGCATGTATTATACATGTGACGCAATAAACATTTGAGTATTGAGTATTGAAATCTTTTACATAGAAATCTAGTAATATGATCTTTCTTCCACCAAGTTAACCGAGCCGATATTCACCAAAGTTGTCAGTTATGTGTAATTTGGTTTAATTTTAGAAATATGATGGTTTTTTGTCGATTAATGGTCTTAATATGTCAATATTCGAGCGAAGTCGGAACGGGCCGTTAGTGTGTATATATTAGATTATAGTTTGATACGTGACATTATAATCTTACGATAGGTTAGGTTTGTTTGTAATCTGATGGTGTTAGAAAATAATCTGACCGTTTTTACGGTGGGATATAATTATAACTTTTCTAATGTTACAAATTTCAAAGTTTGAATATTTGGAGCTGTTGCTGGATAATGGGACGTCACAGTATGGAATGAAACACTCAAAAAAATCGCTTCTAATCAGTTGCATCATCCACGCAGGCTGAAGTATCGCTAGAAGAGAAGCACAGTGACTGCCATGGGTGAGACGCAAAGAATGAGCGCATTTCGTCTGAATTCGCTGACTTGTACTGCCACAACCGCCGCGCCGGCGCCGGTTGGGATCGGGTGGATGGTAGATGGACACATTTTAATCAGATAGTGGTAGGTATGACTGCCGTTACATGTCTTTTTATGGTACGAATATTTATCGTTAGTTTCACAAATAGATAGATAGATAGATGGATAGAAACACTTTATTGTACACAACACAAAAACAAAAAAATAATAAACAAAAAGGCAAATTCCTAAATCTAGTGAAACAAATGGCGGCCTTATCGCTAAGAGCGATCTCTTCCAGGCAACCGGTTGACGTTCCATTATTGTTGTTCCATATCTTGCATCTATGTGAGAAGTATGCATCCAACCCAAAATGTTTCATCAAAATTCTATTTCTAACTAAAATCACAGAAACATGGCGAGCGGCGCCGAGTGCGCGAGCTAAGTAGACGGTGTTGTTTGTTTGTAAACAAGTTAGTTGATCGAGACGCACTTGACACCTCGCTGTAAACAAGACGAGAAATGTTTACATAAACAACCCATTGTATGTTCTAGCTGCTAGGATCCGGAGTTTTCTCTCGTAAGAAAAAATCGAGAGCATAATTTACCACATTGACTGAATGCTTTTATTTGCGCACACCATTTTCTGGCTTGTCCACATATTGTTTTCCATCCTAAGGCTACCTGGAAGAGGTTGCTTTTAGTGATAGTGATTTAGGCCGCCCACTGTCGCACTAATTTACTAATTTTTTGCTATGTATCCTTTTTTTTGGTGTGTCAATAGAGAGTATCTATCTATCTATCTAGCTATCTATCTATATATCTATCTATCTATCTATATATGTATCTATCTATCTATCTATATATCTATCTATCTATATATCTATCTATATAACGAAGGGCTGGTATCGAAAATCTAATGCCTAACGAAACATCATCATGGTGAGTTGTTGTGCTGTTTAAGGCTATCCGTTAACTAAACGGGACAAGATTAAAAGCTTTATTTAATTTCCTAAGGATAAAATAACGTAAGATTAGAAACTGTTAAATAACGTTGCTGTATAATAACGTAGTCATTTTTAACTCAAAGTTCGTAACTTACACAGCCAGTTCTGGGCACGGATTGATAATGCCTGGAGACATAATTGTAGTGTAGTGAATAAAGTTTCCTTCTTGGGTAAATGTAAAATAATATGCGAATATATACCTACTAACAGAAATAGATATCTAGGTACCTATCTATCATCGGTTTTGTTTGATTTTACGGGGCAATACATACACCCGTTTAATTAGAATAGTATAATTTGACTCCATTCTATTTATATAACTTATCATTATAGCAAGTTTATAGACTACTTTACGTCACCAGATGAACTCACGGGGCACAACTGTTCAATAAAACAATTCAGTAGCCCTAGCTCTAACGCACACATTCACGCGTGTGTGTGCGAACGTCATTTGCGTAGTTGCGTGAAGAGTAGGTAACTCCACAGCGGCATTTGTATGGAATTTTAGTGGAGTGTCCGGGGTGTGACCGGAGTAAGAAAGTCGCGAGTTTATTTCAAAATTATAAATTCGTTCGTATAAATGTTCTAACATTTAATTCTGATACAGCCTAGATTTTTGTGTCGAAAACTAATGTTTTAAATAATTCACGGGTAACTCACACTTGAGGTAGACGTCCAACCATCCAACTCAACTCAAAAGACTTTACGCACATGATCGCAGCTGGTCTAGCCTTCTCTTGCAAAAATAATTGAGAGTAACCAAGGAGGTATTAGTGGATGACGCGTGACCTCGAAAGATTCTAGGAGCATGTCGGTTTCCTCACGATATTTTCCCTGTTTTTAAGTTGGCTGTTTATAGTTACGCTGGGTGGGAATCGAACGGCTCTCAGCTTCGCAGGCAGACTACTGAATAACACAGGAGCCAGTCAAATTCACACGTAAGTTACTCGTGAATTAATTAACAACCCAGATTGTATCTACTTTTATCCTAAGCGTGTTAATATCGCGTTCTATATCCTGCTTACGAAACCCCCGGCGCAAAGGGACCCGTATCAGGCATTAAGTGAATATTATTTTAGGTTCGTAACAACGGCGTTATAGCACATAATTGCGAGACAAACGGACAGCCACGGTAATTAGTTTCCTTTTGACCCGGTATAGTGGAGATAGAGCAGTGGATTAACTTGTAAAATTTTTATTTTTTAGTATAGAGTGACAAGACGAGTTGAAAATGCCTACGTAAGCAAATTACCAAGCACTACACTACGCTCTTTACCTAGAGATATAAGATGTTTTATTTCTATGGCCAGTACTTTCACTGGAAACATTGCTCTTCAAACCGGACCATAGTGACATTTTCGCATTGCAGCTTGTCGGTGGATTAACTGGAAAAGATGTGGTACTTCTTCAGATGGACTTTGCAAAGATTTCAGACCAACTTGTTTGAGGTACTCGTAATAACGCTAATTATATCTATACTAATATTATAAAGCTGAAGAGTTTGTTTGTTTGAACGCTAGGATCTCGGGAAGTACTTACTGGTCCGAATTGAAAGATTTTTTTCTATTGGATAGTCCATTTTTCGAGGAAGGCTATAGGCTATAGAACATAACGCTACTATTAATAGAAGCGGAGCATGAGTCAAGAATATAACAAAATCAGGAAAAAATTTTTTGAGAGATTTCGTAGGTACGTTTCGTGCTTTGACATGAAACATGACAGCATGTGTCTAAGATTGCTTCATTGAATATCACAGATTACATACATCTTGAATATAAACCTTTGCTAATCTGTTTCTAAACCTGAGATGGTACGACCAATTTCCGACAGGCGGGTGGCGGGTGGCGTAGCAGGCTTTTTGTTTGAATGCGATATTCTCAGGAATCACTGAACCGATTTCAGTCATTCTCCCTCCCAACCCATAGTGCACCTCATTGGTTCACCTGGGTGGACCACAACCAATTTCTTTCACCGTTGGATATGTACCTACGGGATCCCGATGAGTGCTAAATATGTACCACGGGCAAAGCCGGGGCGGACATCTAGTGAGAAAATAAAAGTGCAGATTACACAATCAAGAGAATGTGTATATTATAACAATGGATTGATTATGTCAGCGAAAAAAAGAATGGATTTTTTATTTACCAATAATACGTCTGAACTGGACCGCCATCTTGCCTGGTGCTTGCTTTAAAAAAAAACAAGTTTTTTGTTTGCTTTGATTTGGAAGTTGTTAGATAAAAACAATAGTCATATTATTATACACGTATTATTTCAGCTATCTGGCCGCCATATTACAAGCTTTGCATAGTTTGGGGTCAGATGGTGTTGTGTGTAAATTGTCCAATATTTATTATATTACGTTTCAAGAAAATGAGGACGTTGTCAGTTCCAACAACGTCCTCATTTTTTCATTCAATTTCAATTAGTTTTTAACTCGATTTCAAAATTAGTCCCAATGCAAAACTTGTTTAAGGTTTGAGGTTTAAAGACATTTATTCTCATTTAAGATAATTATCACTTCCATGGGAAAACGTATAAATAAAAAAATACATTAGGTAGCTCGTCGCCGCAGAGACCTTAATAATAATAAATTTACAAAAACAGTAAATGATATATATGAAACCCATACAATAACAACAATACACGTTCAACAAAAACAGATTTAGATTATGCAGTTAGGAACCTATTTTAGCTACACTTGCGTCGTATCGTAATTGTTTATAATAATTAATATTATATTAGGAATTAAAATCTAGGATATGGAATGCCTTGTCTGAGTGGGATAAAAATTATATTAGTGTCTTCAAGTCTTGACGACTTTTGACGTTTAGCTCTAAAACAATTAGATTTTTATCTAATAAACGATTTTCAATAATTTACAGCAAACTTATTTTGCATAATAAAATAAATGTCCACCTCATGGGGTTTAAGGTAATGTATCAATAAGGTACAAAATAGCTCAAACGTCTTTGCGCATCTTGTTCTTACTCAAACAACTTACATTTTTACGAGGTGTAAAATACTAAGTTATTTACAGTTACAACAAAGTGAGACTACTGCTTTTACACTGTGGCACTCGGATAAAGGGCTGGGAGCAATAAAATTTTAGAGGATTGTAATTAGCTGACGGAATTTTCATTACTGACTGTCTTAAAACGGACTTGAGTCAAATGAACGTTGGAATACGAATTTGATAGCTGATATTATTCATATCTTTAAAATTTTGTGGGTGTTGTGACAGAAAATGGGTTCACTGTTTCAAACTGTCACTTTTTGTATATAAAATTACGGACAAAAGTAAAAGTAAACTTTCTCCGCAGAAACAAAGAGCGACTTCAATTTAAAATTAAATTGAGACACTCGACCAAATCAATCAATATTGTCCTATTTCATTCAGTCTTGGGGTACTGCAGCTAAAACGCACTTAGTAAGGTTGGACATATCTCAAAGAGCATTACTAAAAGTGATGGCTTTCAAACCAAGATTATTCCCGACAGATGAATTATTCAAGGTGTGTACAGTGCTGTCCGTTAGACAACTTTTCATCCGGTCAGCAGTCACCAAACAACACGGCCTAGTCACAGCAGAACTTTGGGAGGAAAGGTCGACAAAAAGAAGAAAAGATCAAATGTTCAAAGTTCCATTGAAGAGAACAAATACTGGAACAAGAAGCTTACACTTTCTAGGACCGGTATTATACAATAGACTCAACAAATTCTTAAAATTCGACAATAAAATAAAATTTCAATGTAACCGTTTAGTAACAACTTACCTTCAAAGTCTAAACTACACTGATACAGAAATATTAATGGTCTCGCATCTATGATTGAAAATGTAAAACTGAAGGCTGTTTAAATAGTTTGGTTGTCTGGGTAGGTATCAGATTAAACCCCAATCACACACATACGCGTATACACCCTCACACATGCCCTATTCTCACATTTACATAACAAACCGCTTCATAACTTCTTTTTCCTTACTCCATCCCATCTTACTCCATCACACACTAAAATACACACTTACGCTTGCTTACACATTACACCACATTGCACAACAACTGTGCAATGACATGCATACATTCACCCATTCACACATATGAATACAACGCCAACTTCATAATGGACGGCACTGCACCCCACGATACAGGTAATTACCTAGTGTGGCAGACAGAGTTCCCAAAAGTGAAGTCACTCTTTCACCAATACACATCTTTACTAACCTTTTAAAAGATTTCACAAAATATGTATTCTTATATGTACAATAAATTTAATTTTCATTTCATTTCAAATGTCATAACAAGTCATCGAGATATAAGGAAGTAAATTCTAGTTTTTTGTTCATATTTCAAAACCCGTCGTATGTTCGTGCCGTATAGTGGCAATCTCTTAGTGAAAGCGGGCGTATCCATTAGGTATATCAACAAAAACAAACCCCCCCCCCCTTTACCCCTGACTATCTCGGATTTGTAATTTGTACAAAATTCTACTAGTCAACTCCTATCAGTTGATACCCATACTGAGGGAGTTGTGAAAAAAGAAATATATTTCGCCATTTTGTGCTAGCGGCCATCTTGGATTAGAAATTTGTCATAGTGCATAGCATTCTACTGGTCAATTCTACTTCTATTCTACTGTTATAAAATTGTTAGTATCACTTTGACTTTAATTTCTGCTAAAAGTTTGTTTTAACTGTAGAGCGAAGATACGATCATGAGAAGAACCTGCGGTTAAGCATCATGTATGCCCATAACAACACAGTGGCACGCAGATATTGGCAGAATAAAATAATTTATTTATTTATTTTATTATGACCATAACAACACAGTGACACACAGATATTGGCGTAAAGGGTTCAAATCATTACCTAGCACTGCACTGCGTTCGTCACCCTAAGATACAAGACGTTATATCTCTATACCCTGTAATGTCACTTGAAACGTTTGCCCTTCAAACCGCAACACAATTATGTTTCCACATTACTGCTTGATGGCAGAATAGTTGGAAAAGTTGGAAAACTTTTCTGACAACTTTGGAAAGACCACTACCACAGTTCATACCACAGTACATTCCACAGTTCTAAAGATTTTAGCATCACTTACTTTGTTACTGCTAAAATCATCAAAATAATATTTATTCTGACAACAAACACCCTAGCCCATATATCACGGAGCGCTTATCGCTGACAACTACATTTCTCCCAAGATGCGATACAATTAATACAATGGTAACACTGAAATGTTAATGTCGGGAGTGCAGCTGTCTGCAGCTGGCAACACTATATCATACACCAGCTTCATGGCGACAGTGGGAATTGAGACAGAGCGAGAGGTTCATTTAAAAATATAAATATTTTAAGCGTCTTATAAAGGAGGAGAAAGATCTCAACTATGTTGTTTGTTTTTACCTCTTTTATGTAGGTATTATCGACTTTGATGTTTTTTTTCTTCGGAAAAGAATACTGCAAAGGTAGAATTTATGTTAGAAATCTGTTTTAAAAACCACCATTCTCGACTTGGGCCGCCGTAACTTCTAAACTAGCCGTAACTTTTGAAACCAGCCGTAACTTACATGGAGTGCCATTACGGTCCGGAGAAGTTATACAGTTAAATTAGAAAGATACTTGTTCAGTGTTTCTTTTAACCTAGTATTATAACTTCAAAACTGTTTACTGAAGAATTAAAGGATTTTCGTTTATTTATTTTTATAATATAGAGTTACAAGAGGAGCAAAGCATGTGCCTGAGGGTAAGCTTACCATAACAACACAGTGATACGCAGCTATTGAAACAAGAAGAGCTCAAATCATTGCACTGCACTGTACAGCGCTCGTTACTCAGAGATTTAAGTATATCCAAACAGTTTACATATACTGCGTATAGAATTAGATTTTCCGATCAATTCTTTTCAATCGTAAGCAGATGACGTGCATACTTTCTATGGCAACAGAGTGATGTGCCGCGACAAAAGTATGACACTTCCACAAAGCGAAAAGGTAAGGAAGATGCTACCCGAGCTTTAGGTGTAAAGCGTTTGTGAGAACTCTATACGTAGTATATGTAAACTCTTTGGTTATATCTCTATCCCCAATAAATTCACGGGAAAGTTTACCCTTCAAACTGGAACACATCAAATTTTGCAGATTACTGCTCGGCGGTAGAATAACTGACAAAAGTGTGGTACTTCCCCAGGCGGACTCTGCCAAGAGTCCTACAAAAACTACTTATTTATTTAATTGTGGAAATATCTAAGCTACTGTATTATATCGAAGTTAGCTTATGTAAACGTCTTGAACGTAGGTATGCCGCAAGTCAGTGAACCGAGATGATTACTGTGAAATTGTCTGCACCCAGTCACTATGGTAACTAGTACCTACCGCGGCGGATACGGCGAGGTAGCCGGGAGGATAGCTCGAGGATTGTGGAAAAATTGAAGAGGGATGAGTTATGTCGCCGATCGATCGATCTCCCGTCTTAAACTGGTCCTGAAACTGTTATAGACTACAGGCCCGTGAAAAAAATTCATGGGTCACATGATACAGCAGGAGACCTATGTAGGATGATAGAAGTGTATAAAATAATAGGATTCAGCACTGTCCAACTAAGTGCAAATTGAAGAGGATTTCCAATCTTCGCTCTTTCCTTTTTGTCGCATGGTTTTTCTACGGCATTGCGGAATAATGAATTAAAACAGGTATCGAAACTATATGGAACCAATGCCGTACATAATCAAATTACCAAATTTACCCTAAACATTGTCGGAAAATCATGAATTTTCCGATAAAACCAATAATTATAAAAATTTTATAATTTCAATACCTGTTCTTCTCCATTGTTTTGCAATGCCGTACAAAAATCATGCGACAAGAAGGAAAGAGCGAAGGTTGGAACCCCTCCTCTTCAATTTGCACTCAGTTGGACAGTTTTCAAATGCCGGCATAGTGATATATATTAATTAATATTATTTTATACCCTTCTATCATCCTACATAGGTCTCCTGCTGTAGCATTTTGTTCACGGGGCTGTGCTCTATTAAACTAGTTAGTTTAGTTTGTGTTCTAATTGTTGTTACACAGGGCCTTCTTTAACAAGGAGACAATCTTAATACACCACGTTGGCTGAAAATGGCAGTGGTAAGCGCATAACGCAAGTCCTTAAAAGATGAGTTTTGAAAACGCTGGACTAGAGTAGATGTTTCATTTTAAAGAGCCATTTGATCGCATGGGTTGCAATACCTGTGATTGAACTTTTGGCTCAGTAAGTAGTGAGGTAGGTACCAATACTTTACTAAAAAAGGTTGCAGTTGTAGCATTTACGCCAAAGCTACTGAAATTGTTTGAGAAATAGTTCATAACCCAAGTATATGTACTTGAGTACACTATGGTGTATCCAGTGAAATTACAGGGCATAGAAATAAGAAATCTTAATTCTTAGGTGACGAACGCAGGGCTAGGTCATGATTTGGGCTCTTCATGTTCCAATAGCTGTGTGTTACTGTCCTGTTATGTGGCAGGTATGTTTCTTACCATCAGGCACATGTTCTGCTCGTCTCTTCACTATAATATAAAAATACATGACGGAAAATTTATTAAGTTTTGGGCAGGTCTATATTTGGGCAGGCCTGTTCTGGTGTGACTCAGGGCAGTATGCTCGCACCTGGTCAATTTGTAATTTTGACAGCAGGCTGAAATTTTATAGTTTCATGTAAGAATGACTGCTGACAAATTGAAACTACATTTGAGTATCGTTAGCACAGCAGATAATAAAGCTCTACAGGAGATAGTTTATAGTGTGGTGAAGTAGATGATAGTATGGTAGGGATTAATGAATTTGACTATAAAATAATTTCGTAATACCTTTACCGCGAAGTCGCAGGAAAAAGCTAGTAGTATATAAATAAACCCTCAAAATGCAAAATAGAACATGACCGTTTAATCTAGAACTTTCTGACATGTTTCGAGTTGTAAATCCATGCACACGAGTGAAGCACTAGGGTATACCACTATTTCGGTGACAAAACTTTTGCTTTACACTACTCCATAAAATATACTTTGAAAGACACTAGTGGCGCCACCAATTCAAAAATCCACTCCCGTATAAAACTAGTCACGAGCCCGGTCCACTATTCCTGTGACAAAAGAGGTGAACTACGCTACACATATTAGTATATTTTTATTAAATTGAAAACTTCTCTTGGCTCGCCACAGACAGATTTTTCGTGGGCTGTGAATTGAACTCTAGCATCACGCTCGGGTATGAAAATAAATCTTCGGGTAAACTCGGGCATCATGGCATGACCATGTAGAAATGCGTCAGCCAATCGGAACTGCTGAAAGGGCGTGGTCTGGACATCATGGCATGGCCATCTTAAATGCGTCAGCCAATGGGAAATGCGAACGTATTTTTAGATGCCCATGTCATGATGGCCAGGCCACGTCCTCCGGTTACACCCGCGTAGTTTCCAAAGTAAGCTATCAAATTCTGAGTTAAACGTTTTCACTTTCATCGGCAGTTCTGACTGCCAATTTTTTGCATATAAATTGCACTTGTGGCGCCATAATCCAACCGCAGTAATAAAGAGTATAGTATGATGTAGGCGGCGCGGCGCATTTGTAGGACAAAGCATTTGCATTCAAATATAATGCCGCCGGGAACTGTATGGCTTTGTAAACTTACGAACATTAAAATAATTAACACGAACCATGTTTTTCATCCTAATTAACTTGTATTACAACTAATGGTGTCAAGCGGGCTTACTCGTGTAGTTCCTGTAGTGTTTCCAAAGAATTAGTCTTTGTGCTTCTTTAGACTATAATCATTTTTAACTATAAAAGGCTTAAACTTGACCGCCATCTCGTCTGTTGTTAAGTGAGAATGTCTGTGATCGATCAAGCATACCTAGAAAAAACCGATTCATTCTCGATTTGAGCAACCAAAATGGCAACCATCGAAAAATGACCCATGCAACACATTCCAGACAGACTTTCATATCACTAAAGTAGAGTCAAACTTCTTGAAATGAAACGATGTCGCTATTTCGAGCTACGCACTCGCTCGGAAAAAAAATGTGAATTTATCTAACCGGCAGGTCTATCGCCCAGCTCTCCTGCTTCTTGCTATGCTTTGATTTGTGATGTCATTAGCCAATTTGATACCAGCGATGAAAGCAGACAACTACTTTCAGTTCCGCTGCATACGGAAAGCAGATGTACTTATAGTTGTCTGCTTTGATCGGCGTTATCAAATTGGCCGTTGACGTCACAATCAAAATTCATAGCAGAAACCAGGAGAGTTAGGCGGTAGACCTGCCGACGATTAAAGCAAAAGTCGTTCTTGTAAGTTTTTGTAATCGTTTTACTATTTTTTGTCATGTTTTGTTTATGTTTTGATACGTTTGTACTTGACTGTCATATTGCCTGATATTAACCGATGAAATTTTCGAAATATTGATTATTTCAATGTAATTTTTTTTGCAATATTTAAATTATGTTAAGTATTTGTAAGAGAAAAAGGGACCCATGCCGAATTTGAGGGCACAACTTGCTTAAAATCAGTTTTTAACTCATTGACTTACATTTTACTTTAACTTGAGCAAAATCGTTCGAAACTCAACGTGGTCCTAGGGTGTGTGTGTGTGTATGTGTGCCTGTGGTCAATGCAACACTATTACCCAACGCAACCATTGCGGCGATTTCCATTGTACATTAAACCAAACTTATCTAGTACACTAAAAATTGTCGTCACCGTCGCATTTGCCTGACTCTGTCGGTTAAGTTATTAGTTTCTACTTTTCACCGGAGTAAATAAGTTTGTGGTGCACAGAACAACAAGTATTCTCTGCGCTGTGCTGGACTACACTCAAATTGCAGTGATTTCTGCTTCAAGCTGTGTTGTCACCTGTATCGTTTGTACTATATTTTGGGTATAGTATTATATTTAAATACAGGGAGTTAAGTCTAAATATGTGTTAATATAAAATAATAAGTATCTGGTTAGAAATGGATATGACTGGTAAAGTTGAGTATAGCGGGCGCCGGTGCAGAACCATCTACTACTATCCGCCATCTCAAAAAGATTTTTGTAGGGGCTGGGGCTTTAAGTAGATGGAGAGCTAAGCCGGCGAGTGGGAATTCCTTTTGAAACTTTGTAACAGAAAGGTCCATCAGTTGTCAAGCTAAATTCTTATCCCACCAAAAACATTCTGTAAAAAACTAGCCAAGTCTCGATGGAGCTGTATATTTATCTCTAAAAAGTAATGAAATCTAGACAAAGCCGGGCCAAGTCTAGGGTATTCATCGATATACTATTGCATCAATCTGTCGCCAGAACCGCTACCATTGACGATGGAAAATTGCCACTTGGAAAACGTTGATTCAATAACCAGTCAATTGTTTTTGTCTTACTGTTTTCCCTAAATTGTATGTATCCTTTATGGTGTGAACAATAAAAAATCAATAATACTTATGTATGTGTAGGCGAGCCGCTGATACCCTTCAACCACCAAGTGGTTCTGGTGACAGATTGGTGCAATGGTGTCATGGAGCACCTGGTTTTATACCCTTGTGTACCCTTCAACGGCCAAGTCACACAACATTAACTGTAATAATAAAGAAATCGCAGTAAGGAACCTTAGACTTGGCACGGCTTTGTCTAGATTTCCAAAAAATGGAGGAGGTTATCAATTCGAACCCTATGTTTTTTTTATGTATGTTACCTGATTTCTCGAGAACCTCTGCACCGATTTTAATTTTTTTTTTTGTGTTCGGATGGGTATGCTTCCCGAATGGTCCCATATAAATCTTATCGAAATCAGTCGGGTGGTTTTTGAAATATGAACCATAAACTAAAATTTGCGTACAATTTTCTGGATGACGTGGTTGAAGATTCGACAAAAGTTATGAAACTCAATCCTGTCAATACAAAATTGTATAAATGGATTAATAAAAACTTGTTTTTAACCCCCGACCAAAAAAGCGGGTGTTATAAGTTTGACGTCGATGTCTGTCTGTCCGTGTGTCTGTCTGTAGAGCTCAAACGGATGGGCCAATTTTGATGCGGTTTTATTTATTTCAAGGTTAATACCCGTGTGGATGTTTTTAGCTATGTTTGGTTAATATCGATTTAAGATGGCCGCCTCCACAAAATGGCGGACAAAATATTTCTTCACAACTTACCTCAATATGGGTATTAAATGAAAGCGCTTGATTAGTAAAATACCACACACTATAAAAAATATCAAATCCAAAATGGCCGCCACCACAAAATGGCAAATTACATTATGATTTTTCATTACTACATCAATATGGGTATCAAACAAAAGGGCCTGACTACTTTGCACTATGACAAATTTGAAATCAAAGATGGCCGCTACCACAAAATGGCAAATTATATTATGATTTTTCATTACTACATCAATATGGGTATCAAACAAAAGGGCCTGACTACTTTGCACTATGACAAATTTGAAATCAAAGATGGCCGCTACCACAAAATGCCGAAAGACATTTCTGTTTTCACAACTCCCTTAATATGGGTCTCAAATGAAAAGGCTTGACTTGTAGAATGTTGTACAGATAACAAATCCGAGGTAGTCAGGGTTAAATCTAAAAATTTTCATTCTGTATTTGTACACTAAAAAGGGTAAAATAAACTATTTTCGTACAAAAAATTAAACCGACTTCAAAACCACAAATAAACACTCAAAAGCATTAATGATTTTAGTTTAATTTTCGCTTTTGAGTGCTTATTTGTGGTTTCGAAGTCGGTTAAATTTTTGTACGAAAATAGTTTATTGTTCTTTTTTTTCTGCGAAAATCCTATACTTAGAGCCTTTTATAAACGCATTTAATTCGTATCTAAGTAGGTCTAAGTAAGTCATCACTACGTAATTCGTACCTGCCTAAATATCATTTTAAAAACCGAGCAAAGCTCGGTCAACCAGGTACTTATTTATTGTTTGAGTTGGCAGGTCTTTTTTATACAGAGAACAATCATATCTTGTGAGAAAGATGTGGTAGGGGCGTCCCGTGCACTAGTGCCTCAACAGAAATAAATCATTTGCGTAGCGAAAAACATATTTTATCTATGCTTCTAACATTCCGAATTAAATGTAAGGATTACCACAATACGCCGAACGCTAAACCAAAATGGTCACTGAACTCAAACGACCGATTACACTATCACAAACAAAATTACACTTTATCACTTTGAGTTACGACGCGTTATACATGTTTTGCTAATATGAATTAGTTTTGCTAAAATGAATAATCCAATCATTGAAAATTAAACCATATAGTTTTGAATTAAGACTAAATTTCTCACTTCAAGTAATGTTTTTGTTCCACCATTTTGTATCATTATTATTATAAAATCTGAGACTAGTGTGTTAGAGATAAATTGATTGAATGGCTGTAATTTTATGTAAACAACAGAAGTTTAATCCAATCTAAGTCTTAACCCTTGAAGTTAAGAGCTAGTGTGACTGAACAAATATGTTTGTACAGTTAAAATAAAGTCAAAAAGTTTCAATCAATTTTAAGCTCTACTGCATGGAGTTAAACCGCAACGCGACTGCAAGCTTAACTTTGTTGGGTTGCAAGCCAATTTGGCCAACTACTGGGGTGACAAGAGGTTACAGAAGCGTTTTGCCTTCGCGCGCAGTTAAACAGCTAATAAATTACATTTTGTGTCTTATTTCGGAGATTAAGTGGTTCTATTTTGCGTGGCAATGTGTGGGCATTATTTATCGTGCTATGATATAATGGTAGGCGCCTATTTGGCCGGAATGTCGGGCATTTGTGTGTGTGTGGATTTATGAATGTGTGTCGTGATTGTTGTGTGGAACAATTATTTCAAGGATTCAGAAATGGCTTTTGTCACTGGTAGGAATGCTTAGTTAATATTACAACTTTTGTGGTAATGTTATTTTGTTAGACAAAGACAAAACTTAGGGAATTATGACTAGTACAGTTTTTAACCATATCTTTGGGACATAAAACATTTTAATGAACATCCGCCAACGTGATAGTTACAGACTCTACTTCACCCAACTAAAACTACTGACCCTTCCTTGCATGTATCCCAACATATTAACACAAATGCTCGCAGAAAATGTCAAATTCTAGCTCCTGACCCCAAATTAGAGATATTCCAAAAATTTTCTCAATAAGTACATGATTTATAAAATGTATAACGAGTTACTTAATGAACTACTGAGGATACCAATATTAAAAGGTTTAAACTATTTAAAAAACTACTTTATGTAATTGAAAAATCCTACTACAAAATAGATTAATACTTGAAGGACAAAACGTTACAAAGTCTCGTATTTTAAAATATCTCAAATATAAATAGTTTTAATATACTATATAACTAGCGGCCCGTTCCGGCTTCGCTCGGATATTGTCACATAAAGCCCATTAATCGAAATAAAAACTATCCTATCTTTTAAGTTGTATCGATCCTTCACACAGTGTCCAAATTTGTTTAAAATCGGCTAAGTAGTTTAGGAGTCCATCGCGGACAAACATCGTGACAGGAGATTTATATATATTAAGATATGTATACTACTTACATTATGCTATTCGCAACAGGCTGTGCACAGGGTCTTATGTGTATTGTTAAGTATTATACTTATCTACTCATTAAGATGCGAATGTGTGTTCTAAATAAATACTTGTCAACTATTGAATAATAACGCCTAGAAACCGGGTTCGCTCAACAAAAGTGAGGCAAATCACAGTTAGCCATATTGGCTCAGTCCGTTCAAAACTACCATCAGTTGTCAATGTCTAGCGCTAGTGCCGCCTGCGTCTCCGACAGTTAAACACATTAAGACGGTTGTTTGGTCCTTCACTGTACATATCCCACGACATTAAAATTTTGTTTGGCGAACTTCAGTGCATACTGCTTACGCTGAAATCAATCTGCTTTTTGCCTCACTTAGGATGAATCATTTGTTTGAAGATCATCGATCTAGGCTAATATAATCGATATAATCGCTAGGACAATCGAAGCTTTTCAACACTATCTGATTTACAAATTTCTGCCCGATCAGTAGTGCGGGTGATTTTTTTTATTATATTTTATATATAAAAAATATTATTATTCTTAATTTTATTTTTATCTCTATATTTGTTTATTTTTCACTGTATTATAAAAAAAATGGCAGTAATAAAGACGATGCCGATAGAAATGAAAACGTTTAACTCAGAATTTGATAGCTCATTTTGGAAACTACGCGGATGAACCCGGAGGGCACTGCTAGTTTGGAATATATCTTCAAAGCATGCTCGTCTAGATTAGTATTCTACGCGTGACGCTAAAACTTACATAAAATTTAGATATAAATTTAGATAGTATGGCTAATAGAGAGTCGTAGAGCTTCGTAGACACACGTAACACTTTGTGACAGCATAGCGGCTACGAGGTGCTTGTAGCACGTAGCGCTAATTCGAATACTACGAAGAGTAGAGTAGTTAAACTTCAGAGAAATCTTGTTAGCCAGTCTGCTATCTATGTACGTATGTACGTATGCTATATATTATGCTATATAATTAAAGAACAGATTCCACCGATATACTCGTATGCTTTGTCCAATTTCAGATTTTAAAAGATCTGTACTATTTGATATATGTACTTGTATGTTATGAATCATGATTGTTATTGTATTATTATTTAAAAAATCATTATTATTATCTTAAACCTGACTGACAATTTTTATATTTTGCATTTTTTTTTTGTATTGTGATGACATTATTAATGGCTTGACATACGTATTGGCTTGACTGTGAGTATGTTAAGTAGCTATGACATAAATAAATAAATTATACTGCTACGCTTTTTCGCACATCCCTGGTAAACATTTAGCCTAGCTGAGTAAGACAGAACAATTAAAAAACAATACATTTTTTTTAACCATAACCCATCACCATTTTAAATAAATACACGGAAAGCTCACGTTTGATATAGTCAGTCCTGTCCGACTCAAGTTTCGATCGCGTCCGGCGATCTTTTTCAAGGAGAGTGCGCGCGCGTGTTTGCATCTCATTTAGCACTCGCAGTGCTAATGTGTAACAGCCACCCACGTTAGTTTTCATACTAAACCTCATTACCAATACCAGGTAATACATTCAGGCAACGTTGTCCATAATTTGGAATATTTTATGACAAAATAAAATAAATAAAATAAATATTGGTGGACAATTCACACACAACACCATCTGACCCCAAACTAAGCAAAGCTTGTGTGATGGCAGCCAGATAGCTGATATAATACTTATATAGTTTTAAATACATACTTAACAAACATAGAAACACCCAGACACAGTGCAGACATTTGAATTCATCACACAAATATTTGCATTGGGTGGGGATCGAACCCACGACCCTCGGCTTCGCAGGCAGAGCTACTACCAACTAAGCCACTAGGGCAGTGAAATTAGAGGCAAACCTCTTTGTTCGAGTCTTTGGGACGTAAACCATGAAACGATGGTACATTTTTGAGCTATTAGCAGTCTTCTTCTTCTTCCCTCTAGACCTTATCCCATTTACTTGTGGTCGGCCTTCCTAGTCCTTCTTCTCCACTGAGCACGATCTTGTGCTGCGTTCGTGTCGATTTGAGCTTCTTTGAGGTCTTTTTGAACCGTCGTCATCCAAGTGGAAGGTGGTCTTCCACGTGACCGTGACGTCGTAGGCAGTACCAGGGCAAGCTTCACCATGTGATCGTCTGTGCGTCTTTGCTCGTGACCATACCATCGTAAACGCTTCTCTGTGGCTTTATCGACAACGGGAGCAACTTTGAAACTACCTCTGACGTACTCATTTCGAATTTTGTCCAGTCGTGTGACACCCGCTGACCAGCGTAAAATGCACATTTCTGTTGTGTGTAGTTTATTGTTGTGATTCTGGGTTGTTGCCCAACATTCTGACCCGTATAAAACTGCAGGTCTAATGGCCGTCTTATACAGGTGCCCCTTGATTTTGAGAGGCATTTTTCTATCACACATAACGCCTGTGAGTTGTGTCCCGAGTGGTGTCTACAGATGTATCTCGTTCGTGTTGCTTCGCCACGGTGCATTCCCGGTTACAGTACGGAGCCGAACTATACGCACGCGCTGCCGACTGGGAGCGTGCTTTCCGCGCCCAAAAACGTGCCATACGCGCCATCGTGGGCGTGTCGCAATACACATCCGTCAGACCATATTTCAAAGAGCTTGGCATACTTACGTTGCCTGCGATCTTGATCTACCAAGTAGCTGTGTATGTCAGAAACAACTCAGAATCATACGACACGCGAGGAGAGAGACATTCGCGCAATATACGTAACGCTGACAAGCTGTATAGTGTACCCCACTCTCTCGCGAGATCGGAAAAACTGACTCACATTATGGGACCGGAAGTTTATAACACTCTTCCTAAAATAGTTAAATCAGCACCGAGTTCGGGTAGCTTCAAAAACCGATTAAAAAGCTGGCTTATCGATCAAACTTTTTATAGTTACAGCGAATTTTTATATAGTGATGGCAAACTCACAATAAAGTTGTAAAAAATTGACATTGTTCATTACAATTGTAATAAGTACATATATTTTAATTTTTGACACTTATTTGTACGATACCTATTATCGTACAATATAAAATGTATACTCTTTGTATGCTCTTATTTTGTTTTTCTATAAAATTGACGTGTAAATTGTACATTTATCCATAAAGAACTTTGACTTTGACTTTGGCTCGAACGATTTTCATGAAATTATGTATACAGGGGGTTTCGGGGACGATAAATCGATCTAGCTAGGTTTTATTTTTTAAAAACATCATTTTATGCGCGTTTTTATACAATGAAATTAGAATACGATAACTTATTTCGCCACTGTAGTTTAAGTCTAAATGGCTCAGACAAAATATGCTCGCCCTCGGAGTCAACAGGCTCCGGTTCGAATCCTGATGGTTACATTCGGGACTTTTCTTTTTGTTCTTTTTTTCTGAGAAAATCTTATACTTAGAGACTTTTATTAACGCATTTAATTCGTATCTAAGTAGGTCTGAGTGAAAGTCATCACTACGTAATTCGTACCTGCCTAAATATCATTTTAAAAAACCGAGTAAAGCTCGGTCAACCAGGTACTAGAATAAATTAAAAGTGGTGTTACATAATGTACAATAGTTGCACGCTGATAAACTAGCTATTTAACGATGATGGTCAAGACTTTGACTTTCTTTATGGTGTCATCATGTTTACCGCATTGTCGCTTCGTTAGCTTCGCACATCAGACGAGATGACGATCAAGTGTAAAAGACCCACAGATTTCTAAACAGATGAAACCTTCGTGAACGACACAGTGAGGCCAGTAATTAGTTATGTATGCGTGACAGCTCTCACCAACGTTGTCAAATTACTCACGTTGGTGTGCGTGTAATGTTCCCAGTCTTAAGAAAAAAATCCCACTATTGTTGTCTTAGCTTCGGAAATCTTCGCGTATAATAAACACGTATATTATAATGTTAAAATAATTTATTATTACACCGATTATATATTATGCAAGAATTTCTTGTTATTACTATTTCAATCCTATGAAGTTAAGAATTTTGATTTAGCATGCAACAAAAAATACGAATATTCGTGCAGAAAGTTTGGAATAAAAAGACAACGCCGAATAATAGTAAAAGTGTGTTTATTTTGAGTATTCTGTCGGAGCTTCTTGTGAAATTTTGAATATTATGCTTGACAAAAGGTGCAGACAGTTTTTGTCAACTGATTTGATGTTGGGGGGCCAGATCATTCAATTTGTTTACTATCCAATCTTTGTCTGGACGCGTGTCGCAAACGAAAAGTTCACCTTTTCAAAAATGTTGATACAAACAAACGAAAACCGTCTAAGAGTTTATGTTAATCAGTTGAACATTATTCACATCGCCACCCAAAGTTACGTCGTCCAAATACCTAACGTTTACATTGAACTAGAGACGTTAAATGATAGAGCGAATGGCCAGGGCGAAGGTCGCATGCCCGAAGATTCACCAAGTTGATAGCCAACGGAAGATAGCATAGGATTGTTTTGATAATTTTGTGGGTCTGCCATAACATTGCCAAAGAAAATTGTAGAAGTTAAGAATTTTATTCTTCACTTCGGACAACAGGGCTCCACGATCAACCAAATTAAAGGCGTTTTTGACGTACACCTTTCAGCCCTCTCCCCAATTTTGGACAAAGAAAGTCAGGACAGAATGAACAGCAGCCTCACGTCCACTCAGAGAACCAAAATCAAGTTTGTGGGACAGGGAGCTTGAAAGTGCAACGCTTTATACCAACAACCCACCTTGGCAGCAAGGCCAGTATATTATGTGGTGCCAACAGCGATTGGCTTGATCCCAACATCTTTTTTGGGTAAGTATGTACGCACAAATTAGCACCGTATAAAACTTCGACAATGTCACTACTGACTCGACCAGATAACATGAGGTTGATTAAAACGATTAGATCTCTCAAAAGGAACTCGCCTACTTTTTTAAGCTCCACTATACCTACTTACAAGAATTAAAACTTGCTTCATAACTATAGTATTTTTATAAACACTAGTAATGACGTGGATTTGTGCTAGGCATCGATTGACATTAAATTAAAAAATTACGATTATAAAAATAGGGTTTAAAATAGAATAATACAATCTACTTACGTACAGAAATAATTTGGTCTACGAGTCTTCAAAAAAATCATAATCTATATTTTACCTTAACTTTAGGGAAAATAATTTCAGTTTAGTACAGGAACACTAACCAATTTTCGTTGAGGTGTTGTGTTTATATTCATCAATCGAAATGAAATCGCCTAAATTATACAAAAAGCAGTAAAAATATTCAAACGTTCCTATGAAATGATATTCCTCTTTCCTTTTCTTATTTTTGGGAACAATGTTTGCAATGTTTGAAGCCACAAGACGGCATAATCTTGTACAAAACTTAAAATCACACGGGACTCCCGTACGAGACGGAAGTCTGTTACGTACTGACTGGAGTTTGTATTTGCTTTGGGGTTTGATATTTGCTTTCTGGACCTAAGGATCTGTGTTCTGCACGTTCCATCTGCCTTTTGTTTTAGAAATCTGTGAAAAGACCTTAAAAATTAAAATTTGACTTTGTTCGAAAAATCAGAACACACCTCAATTTAAAGTTAACCTCAGACATACCACTAAACTACATAATATTTGGGAAATCGGTGGATTTAGATCTAGGGTAAAGTCCAGATTATCCAAATAAAGGTAAAAAAATAGTTTTTTTTGATGTTTCCAAAACCACCAATCATTTTAGTAAAATTAATACTGGACCGCCTCTAAAATATGAGACACCTACCATAAAAATAAAGAATCATGAAAATCAACCAAAGATTGGCATAGCGGATATAACAGTAACATGCTCGTACATACAAAAAAAAATTGGCAGCCATAGGAACTGCCAATAGAAGTAAGAACTACTCAGAATGTGACAGCTTACTTTGGAACTACCCGGGTGAAACCGGAGGGCGTTGTCATGCCCATGGTCATCTAGAAATGCATCTAGATAGCCGATGGAAATGCTGACGCATTTCTAGATGACCAACGGCAACCAGTTCACCCACAGATTTCTTGAGGGCGTGACCATGAGCATAGCCACAAGCATGGGAAGTTCTAGCGCATTTCTAGATGGCCAATGGGAAATGCTGACACATATCTGGATGGCCAATGGCCATGGTCCTAAGTTTGCCTGATGATTTCTTATAATTCCCAAGTGTGACGCTAGAATTCAATTCAGAGCCCACGAAAAATCTGTCTTAGGCGCGCCAAGAAGTTTTCACTTCAAAAATGTGTGTGTGTTTAAGACCACACGGCAGAAGTGAAAACTAAAATAAGAAATAAAATAAGAAATAACTATTAAAACCATTGATTAATTTTAATAAATAATAATAAAAACGATGACATTTTATACCTCTAAATTGAATTTATGATAATTAGTTAACACAGCGACGCGACAGTGATAGATGTGGCTGAAGCAATATAGGTAGTGGGTATATGGCCAAGAAAAATAAAAGGTGTGTGGCACTCGGAGACTGTCGCGGTAAAGCTATTACATGTTGCATGCATTTTATCAACATAAGCAATAATAGTGATGTTAACAATTTTTCGGAATTGCTTTTATTTTGAAGAGTGACATTTGTTTACCATAAAAAAAATGCAGAGAAGTATACAATCTAGTCAGTCTTCGACAGCTAAGAGCATTTAGCCTGTAAAGCTAATACAAATAAGATTCAAAGTCGAATGACCGAGTGGGAGGACGGCGTTACGGTCTTCCATCCTCTTTCTTGTGAACATAAGAAAGAGATGCACGATCACTAAAATTCGGTCCCCAGGCCCGCGATAAAAGCTATACAATAGCTTAAAATATAAAAAAAAACAAAAGACAAGTGTGGTCTGTGGTCCATCAAAATAAGTTTTCAGTTGAATACAAATCTATCCCAATGCTTAAACGCTGGACATTGGCGAAATTACGGTGACATTACCGAATGGAAGCCAAAAGAAAAGGTTGAAGTTGCAGTTGAATACAAATCTATTCTTAGTGTTTAATTACTGCCCTAGTGGCTTAGTTGGTAGTAGCTCTGCTTGCGAAGCCGAGGGTCGTGGGTTCGATCCCCACCCAGTGGAAATATTTGTGTGATGAATTGAAATGTTTGCACTGTGTCTGGGTGTTTCTATGTATAACAAGTATTATCAGCTATCTGGCTGCCATCACACAAGCTTTGCTTAGTTTGGGGTCAGATGGTGTTGTGTGTGAATTGTCCACCACCACCACCACCAATCTGTGATACTAATGTATCGAGCTGAAGAAGTGTTTGGTTTGAATGCTCTAATTTCAGGAACTACTGGACCGATATCAAAAGATCTCTAAGTGCTATCTATGGGCGTAAAGGCTATCACGGACCCCGTCTGCGGCCCCGCAGTAACCCGAACGAAACTTTCACTTACAAACCTCGACGTCTACTCTCGTCGAAAAACGTTATTTCGAAATAAACTCGCGACTTTCCTACTCCGGTTCTACTTTGTTTCGTTAAATGTCCTAAGCCTACTCTAATTAGAGTAGACTTAGAGTTTTTTTTTTTAAACTTTTATAGGTTTACACTTGACCGCCATCTCGCCTGATGCTAAGCGACGATGCGGTCTACGATGGAGCGTGTTTACCTAGAAGAAACCGATTCACTCTCGATTTGAAGACACAAAGATTGTTACCATCGGGAAAACCCACCCAGTTTAGAATTAGAGTATCCTCTAATTAGAAAATTTAAACGTCAAACAATAATGTTCGATCGGACAAAACGAAGTAGAACTGGAGTAGGTAAGTCGCGAGTTTATTATCGAAATTACGTTTTCGTAGAAAGAGAATTCACGTCCCGACGCTTGAGTTCAATTCTCATCACACGAAAAATTCTGTTGTGGTGCCTCCTTCTTTGACGTCAATCAAAATAGTCCTTAAAACCCAACTTAATATTTCAGTAAGCAATCTTTTAGCGTTGGATACACGGTCGGATAGCGTAGCTTGCAGCGTAGCAGGAAGGCTAACTCTCGCAATAAGTGCGCAACTCCACGGCCGGCGCGGCTGCTCGTCGTAACGCGCACTTAGACCTCGCTACTCGGTTTTATTGCGTTAGTTTGCTTACAATTCTGTGAACTTTGGAAACTTTGATAATCATTTTCCTGAAAGCTGTTCCTGTTTTCAGGAAATCGTATTAAATTAATTGAAACTTTTACAAACAAATTAAATATGGGACATACTTCTTTGTAATCTTTAATTACAAATAAGTAAAATTGTAAAAGTTGGTAAATTTACAAGTGTTTTTTTTTTTTACGAAATGCATTTTTTGCCAGCAACATGTCTGCTCATAACAGAACAGTGACACGCAGTTATTGAAACATGAAAAGTTCAAATCCATTACCAAGCCACAGTAAACATACAGTAAAACCATCTTCATACAAACGTGCCGTTCTCGGTTTGAATGTGTGCGTGCGCGCCGCGCGCCGTGTCGGCACGCGAGTTCACGCACACGCTAGCATAATATATGGGGGAACAAGGTGGCGGCAGTACGGGCTATGCAGCGCGACCCTTATGTATTTACTGTGACCAAGCGCTGCACTGCGCTAGTCATCTAGATATCAACATGACCTAGATACAACGTCACTGAAAAAATTGCCCTTCATGTTCTCACTCCTGCTTATTATACATACTGCTTAGCGGTAGAATACCTGGCAAAGGTGTGGTACTTCCCCCGACAAACTTAGAAAAGAGTCGTAATGGAGGTCGTCGCATGCCAGCGGTTTCTAAGTACTTGAGCGCCAAAAGCCACGTCATAATATGGTCAAGCGTCTAGTGCGGTCACACTTTGTACGTTGTACAAAATGATTTTATAGATTACTAGCGGCCCTCCCGGCTTCGCTCGTATAGTAACCAAAATATCAAGTGCAGTGCCATCAACCGAGCTGATTTGTGAATCTAGTCTGAACCTTCCAGGGCACTGCAAAACCCAAGCGTATACAAAAAAAAATCATTCAAATCGGTCGAGCCGTTTAGAAGGAGTTCACTTACAACGAAAAGTGGCATTGATTTTTATATAATTATATAGATTAAAAACAAGGGTTGGTGATAAGATAAAAATTTAGGGTTGTATTTATTTTTAATGCCACATTATAAAAAATAAAAACAAAAAGATTGACCAAAAATTTAAAAATATTTTTAGGGGTGAACATGAACACAGTTTATCACTTAGGGGTGTGAAAAATAGATGTTGGCCGATTCTCAGACCTACTCAATATGCTTACAAAATTTCATGAGAATCGGTCGAGCCGTTTCGGAGGAGTATGGCAACGAAAACTGTGACACGATAATTTTATATATAAGAAGATATAAACTGGTACATTTGACACATTTCGATTAATTCATGTCTCTGGCAATTGTTTAGTTACGCATACAACATTCACTTGCCCCAAACTAAGTACAGCCAGGGCCAGATAGCTGATAAATTATTTATGCAATATCCGGTACGTGATAAAAGAAACATTGTATAATTGTTTTCTTTGTCCGTCTGTCTGATGGTTCCTTATAGATTGCCCTATGAAACAGTTGGAACGAATTCGAACGGTTGAGCGAAGCTTCACTACGTGGGTAACACCACAGGATATAGCTAGTTATAAATGAAACGGTACACATTTTTCGAAATGTAACAAATTAAACCGTTAAACATGCACTTTTGAGGCAAATTTCAAAACTTCGAAATCTTTTTCGAAATAACGGCTTGTCTAGTCGGAAGAACGGAAACAGCCGATCTGGAGCCCCGGGTTCAAATCCTACGAGCACCGCTTCGAAGTCATGCATCATCTGCCAACTCGTACTGGGGAAGCATGGTTGATTACCGACTTTACTTTCACTTTGCGAGACAAGGCAAAGTTATTTAGTTGGCTGCTTATGCTATGAGATCTTTTTCAAACAAGGCATATTTTCTAGAATTTTTCCGAGAAAAGTATATAATTGAATGAATCCCAACGCCATGTTATCGTTCATTGCTGGCTGTTAGCGGTAAGTGCGGAAGCCTTTTACATAAAGCCTTAGAGCAAAGGTTAAGTAGATATTTAAACGCGTTACCTCGTTGTGCTTAGAAATTATGATTACTACAGGAATTGCGCAAACGTACTTCGTCTGTACGACTTGGTGTAAACGAGTAGGGATGGGACAGACTTGTTTGAGTGCCTGAAAATATAACCGTTTTTTTGTTGTATTATAAATATTTAAAGGAGTCCGGGAATACATTTAGCCTATGTGTCCTTCTAGAACTCTGTGTTCCGAACCTGAATCATATCTGTTCTGACGTTTCGACTTGATTGAGTTACAAACATCTAAACATTGACATTTATAGTATTAGTAGGATAAGCATTAGCTATATATTATCAGCTCACCGGCTCTCGTATGCCCGAGCGACACGAGGCTAGTTTTTCAAGATAGGATAACAAGCTAGTGTTGGCTAGCAAGCTAAGCTTTGAGCTTCATGCAGACAACGCTAGTTTTGTCTAAACGATGCTAGAAGTACTCGTTAGCTAGCATACTAATACTAACTTGCTATCCTAACTTGAAAAACTAGCCTCGTGTAGGTCGGCCATTATTAAAAGCTTTAGTTTTATTGGGGCTAAATAGTAAGCTACCTGTCTAAGAAAGGTCCACAAATTCATTCGCATTCTCGTTATTTTATAAAAATAAAAGTAAAGTAAAATTTCATTTGCCATAAGAATTACAATTAAAGGTTATCCAAAAGACAGGCTTACAAGAAAAGTGATCCCACGCTATATCGCTTTTACAATGGACCCCAAACTAGGAACAGTGTATTTTGGGCGCCCTATATCTGGTTAACAAAATAGTTTTTTTAACAAAAAGAAGCATAATAATATGTCTATTCCTACTACGTACCATATTATCTTATCTTATACCTTTAAACGAGCAATTCTTGTAGGTATATATGTATATATATATATATATAGATTCTGAATTTCGGAAACGGCTCGATTGATTTTCATAAAATTCTGTATCCAGAAGGTTTCGGGGACGATAAATCGATCTAGCCAGGTTTTGTTTAAAAAAACGGTGTTTTATGCGCGTTTTTAGACAATGAAAAATAACATTACATAAACATATATTGTTACATAAACATTAGAATGCGACGGTAAATTTCGAGACGTCGCGCGACAGTATATGATCTCAGTCAGGAAGATGGGCGGTCATAATAAGGTAGGTCCGGGTTCGAATCCAGCCGGCCGCCTTTCTTTTTTCAAGTTCATTGTTTTCAATAGAAAATCCTATTTTAAAACACAGTCACAACACTATTAAGTATGTATGTTAATATGACAAGTGTATAAGAGAATGTAAAAAGCATTTTGGAGTCCCATCGCGCGCGGCGTCGCGTAGGATGGTCTCTAGATGAGCTTTTACAACCTGCCGTAAAGCATTAACGTTGCTACGAAAATTTTGTAATATCACTAACTGTATTATGTGTGTTACAAGTTATGTAGCTGTTTGTGTGGTTTTCTTACCCCACTTCAAAAACAGGAGGTTCACGATGCGGTGGTGTGATTTTTAACTGACTTCAAAAAAGGAAGAGTCTTTCAATTCGATCGTGTACTTTTTATGTATGCTACATAATAGCGACGCCAATCGGCATGACGACTCATTTTTAATTTAAGGTGCCATCAAAAGGCTACTCAATAACTGAAACATAGATGAAAGAATTACTATGTTATTTTAAAAACTTCCCTGATATCACGATTTTAAAATTACAATTTGGACTCGCCCAAAAACGCTTCATACAAAAACACTACAGAAGCGTGACGTCACGAAGCTGTATTTTCTATGCGTTTGTATGGTAGCTATATTAAATATTGCGTTAAGGAAACTAATTTCATAACAAAAGTCACTTGAAATTGAACGGGTTATGCAATGGTAAATACATTTTCTAATATTTAATTAAATATGTGTAACAACCACGTTAATTTTAATACTTCATTTTCTAATAATTTCGTACTTTTAAAATGGACTTGTCCATCCAGATTTTAATGATCATAAAGTAAGTTAAACTAAAAAATATCAAAATTAAAATCACATTACATCTTCTATTCTATTTCAATACTGGCATTATAACAAATAATTAAAGATAACTGCAGAACTGTCGTCACGCCTTTTGTGAATAGATTTTGACGGTTATTTGTTGATTGATAGATATTAAATAATTCAGCGGTAGTCCTGTATAAATTACATCGAAAGCGATGTGGTGGTTTTTGAAATATTAACAAAAAACTAAATTTTACTTTCACGTATTTGGACGAGAGAGACGATCTTCTTAGCATTCCATGGATTCACCGTGCGGGTGCCGGGTCTATCGTGTGGCAGAGAGAGTAATTCCAAGTAGATCCCAAAACCTGTGACACGGGTGTAGGTTTAAGGGGCCCCTTTCCGACGTACATCAATACTCACCTTCACTACTCGTGTTTCTCTCCCTGCCCAACCAAATTTGATATGAGCTTACTAGTCCAGCTTTAGATACTCGTTCCAGAATAGAACTTACTGCACCTCTGGACAAGTTAAGATTTAAGATGTTACATCTCTAAGACCTGTAATTTCTCTGGTAACATTGCCCTTCAAATCGGAACACAGAAAAACTTATTTTGTTTCAACGCGTGGTCTTTAGGTATATTAGTTTCCTACGGTATGGTAAGTTCTGCAAGAAGTATTCGTTTCGAAGCTCTAGAAAAAAGGAAAATGTCCGGTCTCGATGACGAAACACCCACATCATCCTCTAGGATTTTATAGTGATTTTCATACGTGTCCATTACTTAAAATAGTCCTATCAGGTGCTGTACAGTAAGGCTTGTTCCTGGAGTTTGAAGTTGAGCCTTCTTTTACAAAGTTAATTTGTCTTTTGTTTGTCGTCAATTATTTTTGGGCTCTAGCTAATGAAAGGCTCAAGGATTCACGTATGATTTTAAGTACTCTGTCATGGTCCCGTGAGTAATGACCCCTATTAAGGAGCATCTTGCATCCCACTAATATGTGCTTTGCTGTACATAATATCACCTCTCCACAAGTATAGCAACCTTTTTTCAGAGGCTTTTTCACCTTACCAAGTTACTCTGGTTCGGGAGGTTCATTTGAAAAGCTCAAGACAAAATTTTAATAAGGCAGGAGACCAGTCGTAGATCAAGGTGCGCCACTTTAGTGCTAATAAGATACAGAACTCACCTATGGTTAACCACTTTGCATTTCTAAATTCATAGCATGCTCTTTGTAACCGTCATTTTCGTCTTGTTGTAGAAAGGTTTTACCATGTCTCGGTCCTCCCTTTTCTTTCTCGCACCCAACCCAGCTGTAGTTACTTGTGCACCTTCCATTAATTTGTTTATGGAATTGAAGTCTAGATTCAAGGTCTAAAGCACTTTTGTCTTTTTTCATCTTTTGACTTTCCCAAAAGACGTGTTTTTAACTCTTAGGTGTTTGCAGAATTCGGACGGTTTCTTTAGTTTCAGCTCAAAACTATTGTGATTCCTAAAGAGAGTAAGGGATCAGCCGGATGTGCCAATCCCAACCATGACTTCAATATCTTTATAACATTAGTATCTAGCTTTATCAGTACCGATTTATTAGCCATTGATTTTTATGAAATTTGGTCGAGGCTCTGAATCTAATTTGAAATTGAAGTCAGTTTATGTTTTAATGCCAAAAATAAATTACTTGTATGTATGTTACGCGATAGCTCTGCTAATTATGCATTGATTTTGATGATTCGTGTTTTGTTTGGTAGGTTACATTTTTAGAAAAGGTTCCATATCATTTTTGATGAAATGTGTCGGGGTTTTTGAAATACATACAAAGAACTATTAAAATATTTTTTTGGACGACGAAAGTGTTTGAGTTTAACTTTATATTAAAGTCTGTTTTGGTTTTTAACCGACTTTCAAAAAGGAGGAGGTTATCAATATGACCCCTATGTTTTTTTATGTATCTTACCTGATTACTCGAGAACCCCCGTACCTACCGATTTTAAAATTTATTTTTATGTTCAATTCAATTTACAACTTATTTATTCGAAACATTACTTCAATAGAATACTTGGTAACGTCACTTACAATAAAATTATACACAAATAATCTGTGTACATAATAAACTAATACCAAACAGTAATGTCAAATAAAAAATAATCAGCTGCAAAAAGACCTTGTCATTTAGGTGCAGCTGTAAAAAGACTTTGTCATGGTGAAAAAACAAATTATCCAAATAATGAATACGTACAATACTTAAACAAATTTACATTAATGTTTAATATTATTCTACCTTACTCAATAGTTCTAATTTTGATATTTTCCTTTTCCAAACATTGATGTTTTTTACAAAGTCATCTACAGCGTAATATGCTTTGCTCATTGGGTAGTTTTTTATTCCAGTTTTAAACCTAGTTTCATTGAGACCTTCCACTTGTGCAGGGATTCAATTATAGAAGCGAATACCATTTGAAATAGTTGATGGTTTTCTGTAGTCTGCACTTAGGAAATACAATTTTATGTTTATGATGTGCATTTGGATTCAAATCAGACATTTTCTTCAGTCGAGTACGGGTTTTTCTCACATACATTATACTTTCATAAATGTATCACGACGGGACTGTTAGTATGTTTATAGTTTTAAACATCTCCCGTAATGATTTTCTAGCCGACAGATTGTACAGAGCACGGATTGCTCTCTTTTGTAATATAAAAATGGAATTTCTTTCCGCGGCCGATCCCTATAAAAATACCGTAGAACATAATACTATGAAACTATCCAAAATAAACAAGTTTAGCTGTTACCACGTCAGATATTTTCTTAATTTGTCGAACTACATGGGCAGCTGAACGATCTTTAAGATAACAAGAAATAAAATTTAGAGCTGGCGAAAGCTTTAGACTAGTCACAAAACACACCCAGATCGTGTTTTGTTTTCTTGTTATCTTAAAGATCGTGAACAGATAGTCAAAATTGACGGTGTGCAAGCAAATGAGTCCCCTTTAAAATTGGGTGTACCTCAAGGTTCCATTCTTGGACCCTTATTGTTTCTTTCTTGTATATGTTATAACCTTTTATGATAAAAACCATAAGAACGTAGAAATAGTTATGTTCGCTGATGGTACGTCACTTCTTGTTAAGGTAATAAGAAGAATAAATGATTTTACAGAAATAAACGCAATATTAGACATCACACACAAATGGTTCGATGCAAATAATCTAGTTCTAAATCCAAATAAAACGTAATGTGTAAAGTTTCCGCTATGCAATGTCATGATGGTCTTCCCAGCCACTTAATTTATAATTATTCAGTTCAACGCCTGCATCAATAGTGGAACCTCTAATATTATAGCTAACTCTGGTAATTCCTGTAATTTCTATATTGATACCCTTCTATCATCCTACATAGGTCTTCTGGTGGTTCCTTTGACCCATAAATTTTGTTCACGCCCTTGCAGTCTATAATATATAATCAGCTACGTTATTGAAATATTTTATGAAAATATACCTGTCAAAATGTAATCGTATTTTATACCTATTAAATTGTTATCAACATAATATTGTATAATATTTAAAAGTAATATTTTGCTTTCGTGAAATAAAGACGAAATTGCGCGTTATCTGAAATAACAACATTTCACTTTTATTTAAAACTAAATTACAAAGTAAAACATAATTTACACATTCTAGGCTGAGTAATTTACCTGAAATAACAAAAAACATCATTTAAAGCCTTTACCGAGCCTCTCTACCGAGTTTGGTCCCCAAATACATTGTTGCACACTTAACCGGTTGGTCTATTTAAGGTAAATTTGTTTTAATTTCACGCAATGTATCGATTAAGAAGCTTATTTCGATAATTTTAATAATCGGTAGTCGATAATTGGATAATATGTAACTCTTAACAGTTCAATTTATCAAAAAACTAATTAAGTATTCATGTTCTTATTGAACAATAATCGTTTAGAGCTGTATAAATACTGGACTTTTTTCCTTTCTATGCCATTGTGTTTTGAAGTCTCTGCCTTAACCAATAATGTAAGTTTTATCTTCTTTATTATTTTCAATTTCGATCTGTAGGTGTTGCTGGTACTGGAGATGGAAATGAAATCACGTCACTGTATAAACTGCTGATTATATTGTTCTTAACTGTACCAGTGACGCGGGGCGAGAGACTACTCGCTCTCCGCTGTCATCCACTTATATACTATATCTGGCACGTACACATACGTGCTCCTACATACACCTCCTCCTTAAAAAAAGGAGAAAAACATAATTACAACAATCCAAAAAAACATTATTAAATCACAACTTGTTTACATTATAAAATTACGATAAACCTGTGACATGAACATATGTTTCCGTGCTAACCTTGGCACAATGACTTCGAACCGTTTTGCTCACTCAGCGTTCTAGCTTGACCTTTTGTTTAAAGCGAGCTGGCATTTTTACAATTCTGACAGATCGCGTTACTGTAGGTGTATTCACACTAACTACACTATGCGGGTCTGATTTTTCGTTCTACACATCGGCGTTAGCATGCATTTCAACTCTGCTAACTCTGCGTCCGTTGTTTAATCTTTTGCTATTTCCGTATCTTGGAACGCGGATGTAAATATGGTCGATTCTACGCGTGACAATGCATCAGCGATGTATCAGCATATCGCCTCTTTGCTTCAATAACGTGATAAGTCGGAAAATTCATTATTTTTTTTATTTGATAATTGAAACCGCCGTGGCCGATTTTATTTTCTCAAAAAACGTGGTATTTTTTGTGCGTGTAATAGCGAACCTATGAGTGAAAGAGACACCGCAACTGAGTCAGATCGTTATATCACGTTGTCTCTTTGTGCGCGATGATTTCTTTCAACAACGGAACAAACCAGTTGTCACTACGCACATGGACAGGACGGTGCTCTCGAATTTCAGCGAAAATGTGACATCACGACGATATCACTTTTTGGTTGCAAAGGTATGTTTTAACTAAATATTTTTATTTTATTTTATAATGTGGTATGTGGGTTTAACACAGTGTTGTTGAAAACATGTGTGATTTGTTATTTGCTATAAATGCTCATGTCACATTGTTGCCGAAAGAATGTGAATTTTCCTTTGTGTCATCTTATGATACAACATTGTAGATAATAAAAAGTTTTCTAATACAAAAACCAAGTCATAGTTATCTGCTGATATTCTGTTATTGAATAAAAAAATATTAATTTAACCAGTAATATTCCTAAATATTACTTTGTTTTTGCTAAAACAGATAACTATTTCTACTTATTCTTTCAGATGGAATCGCGATGTACAAGAATTGTTAATCTAGCATTGACAACGGAAAATCAGATATTCCTGTCGCAGGGACTAGCGCAGGTATGTGTTTGTATATTAACTATTTATAGAACTACTTAGGAGGGGAAACTTAGCGGCGGACGCTAAGTTTCTCCTCCAGATTTTCGTAATTTGTCTTAATTTTATTAAATATTCCAACCATAACATATTTTGTTTACAGATAGCGACGATTCAGTCAAAGACCCAAACTACGGAGTGGTTGAGCCTCGACGTCGTTTTCAAAATTCTGACGAAGAAGATGCAAATGTTAACACAACCAACTAGGATGGTGTTTTACAAGAAATTACACCTACAGAACACCACGAAATCATTTTAAACAGCCTTGTACAAGAACACGATGCGCTCACAACACATTTGGCATTGGAAAACTTCGTCGAGTCTTCTCGTCACCCATCCCACAAAGTCTCAAGACAAAAATGTACAACCAGTGCGTCCTACCCGTTATGACCTACGGTGCTGAAACATGGACACTTACAGTCAAAATGGTCCGTAAGCTCAAAGTCGCCCGCGAGCTATGGAAAGAGCTATGCTTGGGTTTCTCTGAGGAATTGCATTCGCAATGAAGTAATTCGTCAGAGAACTAAAGTGACCGACATAGCTCACCGTATTAGTAAGCTGAAGTGGCAGTGGGGCGGACACATCTGTCGCAGACCTGATAACCGTTGGGGTAAACGAGTTCTGGAGTGGAGACCGCGAATCGGTAACCGTAGTGTAGGACGCCCTGAGACTAGATGGGTGACGATATTCGAAAGGCAGCTGGTGGCGGTTGGAGACGGAAGACCGAGGATCGGGCTGAGTGGCGTATCATGGAGAGGTCTATCACCAGCAGTGGACAAGTACAGGCTGATGATGAATTAATACTTACGCCAAAATGTGTTTGATCATTGTGATAGGCTATAATTATAAGTAAAATAGTGATGTTATATTCGTTAAGCTGTACTGATTCACACTCCAAGTGCCATTAGTTATATTTATTATTATTATTAATAGTTGATTTATTTTTATTTGAGTATGACGTACTTCTATTGTTTTATCTCAGACAATTTAGATATAAATGTTTTATTCTTGCAATAGTTTTTTTGTTTAGGTAGAAACTCTTAGAGTTTCTTAATCATCTGTCAGGGACTTAAGGCGCTATTGAATAGACGCGATGTACCTAATAATAACATTAGTCAATTGTCAAAGTCTGATTGTTTATAAGAATAAATAAGATAAGAATAGATAACACTTATTCTTTTACTTAATTTTAAACTAATTCATATTTTTTTCCAGTTGAATGTGATTCTCAATAAATAATAAACAATAAAAATTGTGATTATTTGTAATTTAAGTTATATTTTAATATAGAAAGTATAATAAGTGTAGTTTGCAATTGTACTTTTTTCAATAAAGGTTGGTTCTGAAATCTAAGGAATTTTTTTAAACAATGTTTCTTCATTATATAACTCAGTTTCATAACTAAAATAATATCATCAACATTGTGACAATTTAGCTTGTAACATTTATCTTACTATATATTTGCAAGAATAATGTGACATGTTTTCCCCTTTTTTAAAAATAAAGCCAATTTGTAACTAAACTTCTAAATTATCAGTATTTTGATCACTTTTCAGATAGTTTATTTCTTATAATGTACAGTAAATCGTAAATTCACAGTAAAAAAGTTATTCGTTTCATCACAATTATTTTTTGAAAGTTGAAAATCACTCTCCTCTAAAATTTCAATTTTCAAGATAATACATTATTGAAGCAAAGAGGCGATATGTGCTCCCATTACGTGACGTATAAATATAAATTCACTAATAAGCAATAACTGTCGGGCACGTCTCAGTACTTCCTTATTCGACCCTATTTTCTAAAACGCTTATATGAGTGGTTTGTGGTCTGTATAAACCGCAAAATCTCTACCTTCAATTAAATCTCTAAAATAAAGAATACCCGAATAAATCGCCAAATGTTCCTTGTCGTATGTACAATACTTTTTTCTGGGATTCCGTGAGCTTATTTGAAAAATAACCTAGTGGTCTCCATACTCCATTTTCCTTCTGTTGCAACACCGCGCCTATACTTAAGTCTGACGCGTCTGTCATAAGAGCTAACTCTGCCCCTGGACTCGGGTGCGATAACGTGGCAGCATTTTGTAAGTTTTCCTTACACCTTTCAAATCCTCTAATTGCCTCTTCAGTCCATACTATTCTACTCTTATCCTTCTTCTTTGCGCCATGCAAATACCTATCTAAAATTCCTTGCACTTGCGCAGCGTTTGGTATGTGCGTTCTATAAAAATTTAACATACCCAAAACCTGCGTAACTGCTCTACCGTCTCCGGTTTTGGATAGTCCTGAATAACCTTGACTTTATCAGGTAAAGGACTTATTCCCTTTTCCGAGACCTTGTAACCTAAAAAATCTATGTTACTTTTCTCAAACACACATTTTCCTATATTAATTGCCATTTTATATTTCTGCAACCGCTCCTAGTTTTCCGCTTGCTTCTTGCTCCACGCACATGGTTGCTCACAACGCGTAGCATTTTCCTTGAACCGAAAATGGAACCTGCACAGCCAATCTGGATCACCTGGAGCTCTTCTCTTCCACGAACCAGACGAATTCCCGTTCCATATCTGCCGGCTCTTGCTTCTCCCGCGCTCTCGGCCTTGAACCTCGGTGCGTAATGAGGCCACTTCTAAAGCGAGTTTCTTCATCTGTTCGACTAGTCCCGTAAAAGGTAAATGGGGTACCTTCTCGACGCTCCCGGATACAGCAGCAATGTCGTAGGCGGAGGTATTCTCTACGATCTTGTCCACCATACTTGCCAAACTTTCCAGCGACTGGTCTTGACACACCGCAATGACTATTCTGACGGAGGCTGGCATCCTGGATAGCCACAAGCTCTTCAACGTCTGCTCTGAAACCTGCGCTGATCGTCCTAACTCCTTCATACGACGGAGCAGATGCGTGGGCTTTTGCGAACCCAGTTCTAGCTCTGACACGAGCTTCTGGACCTGCCGCTCTGCGCTCTCTTTGTAAACCTGCAGCAATCGGTCCTTCAGAGCCGTATACTTGTTATTCTCCGGCGGCGCTGTCAACAGGTCACTCACCTGTGGAATTGAATCACTCCCCAATTTTGAGATCACGATGTTATATTTTGTCTCATCTCCTTGTTTCCGCTGTGCCATCACTGCTTCAACCTGGGCAAACCATAACCGCGGCATGTCAACCCAAACATCTGGAAGTCTCGTTGACACACCTATAGCGGCCAAGATCAAATCATCGGAATGTGTCCGCTCATCATTCTTGCCCTGTTGACCCGCTTGCTCACTTACTGGTGTCGTTTGCGGAAACATCGTCGTAATTATACAAAAAATTACGCAACAACACAAAAAAAATGTTCTAAATCTTCACTGTTCAATTTCTGTCTGGGGTCACCACTGTAGACCCTCTGTAGATCACGTCGGGGTCACCACTGTTGGTGTTACTGGTACTGGAGATGGAAATGAAACCACGTCACTGTATAAACTGCTAATTATATTGTTCTTAACTGTACCAGTGACGCGGGGCGAGAGACTGCTCGCTCTCCGCTGTCATCCACTTATATACTATATCTGGCACGTACACATACGTGCTCCTACGGATCTCTTACGGTTTTAAAATTTAATGTTTTACGAATAAAACAGAATTTAAGTATATTTTATCCGTAAATAAGACTTAAATAATGTCTTAATACGTTACAATCACAAAAAAAAAACAGGATCGCCCTGCATAATATATACAAGCATCGCCCCGCTGTCTCACCCGCGTAGTTTCTAAACTCGTTATTTTCCTGGAACAAAAATAATTTATAACACATTTGCTCGTAAAGGGTCTCTTAGTTCACCAATTTCCATAACTTAATATATCTCATTTCGTACTTGTGCGGTAATGTAATGTAAAACGCATGGTTTTAAAATCTTATCAAAGCGTTTTTATCTCGGAAAAGTTGTCAACATTTCATTACTAAAATTAACTTTGGGAAATAAAATATGGGGCATTTCATGCCAAGCGGACAACCAAAAAAATATGAGGTCGTGAATTTTGTTCATACTCTGGTCAGTTATACTTCTAGTAGACCTGGGTGTGTACACACAATTCTATTTTCGTGTGACGCTTTATTGCTGAGTTATGAGCTTTTAAAAATTAGCTAAAATGATTTAAATAAATATAAATCACAACGGACGTACACCATCATAAGAGGTGGTTGTTGAACCTATTTTTTTTTTGCTGTTGAAATTTCATGAACAACCTTAATAAGGTAGACCAGCAGCCTATCAGCAATATCAAAAAAGCATGGATATATGACAACTACCTCACATCACGTCTCACTTGACCTTTCCTAGTATATGACATCGGTAAAACTGTCCTGGCAAAGCTAGATGCCAATGTCATAAAGATATTGAAGTCATGGTTCGGATTGGCACATCCGGCTGATCTCTCTACTCTTTTTAGGGATCACAAAAGTTTTGGGCTGAAACTAAAGAAACCGTCTGAACTTTATAAACACCTACGAGTTACAAAAACGCATGTTTTGGGAAAAACGCAAGACGAATTAATTACATCTCTCCCAAAATACGAAACTGCTTCAGACCTGGAATCTAGACTTCAGTTCCATAAACAATTTATGGCAGGTACACAAGTAAATACTGCTGGGTTGGGTGCGAGAAAGAAAAGGGAAGACCGAGACATGGTAAAAACCTTTCTACAACAAGACGAAAATGACGGTTACAAAGTGCACGCTATGAATTTAGAAATACAAAGTGAGTGGTTAACCATAGGTGAGTTCTGTATCACATTAGCTCTAAATTGGCGCACCTTGATCTATGACTGGTCTCCTGCCTTATTAAAATTTTATCTAAATGCATTCCAAATGACCCTCCCTGACCAGAGTAACTTGGTAAGGTGGGGAAAAGCCTCTGAAAAATGTTGCTATACTTGTGGAGAGGCGATATGTACAGCAAGGCACATATTGGTGGGATGCAAGGTGCTCCTTAATGGGGTCATTACTCACGGTGCCATGACAGAGTACTTGAAATCATACGTGAAGCCATGAGCCTTTCAGTAGCTAGAGCCCAAAAGGGATTGACGACAAACAAAAGACAAATTAAGTTTAAGCCTTATTTTAATAAGGCTCAATTTCAAACTCCAGGCACAAGCCTTACTCAATCCTGGGTACAGCACCTGATTGGACTATTTTAATGGACACGTACGAAAGGCACTACAGGATCCCAGAGGATGTGGGTGTTTCGTCATCCAGACCGGTCATTTTCCTTTTTTTCTAGAGCTACAAAACACATAGTCCTTGTAGAACTTACCTACCTTGGGAAACTAATATACATGAAGACCACGCGATGAAACAAAATAAGTATTACGACCTCCTGAACGAATTAACAATAAACGGCTATGTAGTTAGATTATACGCAGTAGAAGTGGGAGCGAGAGGTATACCAGCAAAATCTCTCTATAACCTGCTCAAAAACCTTGGCTTATCCAGAAGTGCAGTAAGTTCTATACTAGAACGAGTATCTAAAGCTGCACTAGCAGGCTCATATCAGATTTGGCTGGGCAGGGAGAGAAAAACGAGTAGTGAAGGTGAGTGTTGATGTACGTCAGAAAGGGGCCCCTTAAACCTACGCCCGAGTCACAAGTCTCGGGATCTACTCGGGGTTTTCTCTCTCTGCCACACGATACCACACGATACCACGATACACGATACAACACGATACCCGCACGGTGTATCCATGGAATGCTAAGAAAATCGTCTCACTATTAAAAAAACTAAATAGTGTTGTTTCTAATAGTTAAAAAGTTGTACTTTTTAATTTTTTTATCGAATTCGAAATTTGAATTATTTTACGGATTGCAAACCGGGAGTGAACATTTCAAATAAATTTTTGACTAACTTGGATTAAAACTATAAATATATTTAATCAACATAATAAAAAAAAAAATAACTGAGATCTCTCATAGTTTACGACTTAGAGCAAATAGAGTACATACACATCGCTAAGAGCACGTTCAAAGCAATCGGTTGTTTGCGCTAAGATGCTAAAAAATATATCTTATCAATATTTTACTCCTTCATTATGACATGCTGAAATATAAAATTAACGATCTTTTAATAACATATAAATAACAATGTAATATTCGAAATTCTTTACTTATTAATTTTTTTAAATTGTCCAAGTTGGTCAAAAATTTACCTGCGATTTTGGAGGAGATTGAGAGGTTCTATGAGCAGTTATACACCTCTACGCAAGCACAACCTGTCGTTGGCATGGCAAAAGACTCCAGAGCCAAGCTGACCCGACACTTTACCGAAGATATCCCGGAAGTCAGCCTGTATGAGATTAGGATGGCCCTCAAACAACTTAAAAACAACAAGGCACCTGGCGACGACGGAATTACGACTGAGCTTCTGAGAGCGGGTGGAAAACCGGTACTTAAAGTCCTCCAGAAGCTATTCGACTCCGTCATACTTAACGGTAATATGCCAGAAGCGTGGAGCAGAAGTGTGGTGGTGCTCTTCTTCAAAAAAGGTGACAACACCTTGTTGAAGAACTACAGACCCATCTCACTTCTGAGCCACGTTTATAAGTTATTTTCGAGGGTAATCATGAATCGTCTCGCACGCAGGTTTGACGACTTCCAGCCACCCGAACTATATTATTATTATTAACGAGCTTTATTATTTGATTTTTAATTTTTTTATTACTATGTATAGCGTATGTGGACTATGAGAAAGCCTTCGATTCTATCGAGACCTGGGCAGTACTTCAGTCTTTCCAGCGATGCCGCATCGAGTTTCGCTATATTGAAGTGTTGAAGTGTATTTACAGCAAAGCCACAATGTCTGTCTGATTACAGGTTCAGTGCACAACACATATACAGCTGCAGAAAGGCGTGAGACAGGGAGATGTTATATCTCCGAAACTGTTCACTGCCGCGCTGGAAGATGTTTTCAAGCTACTGGACTGGAACGGATATGGCATCAATATCAAAGGCGAATGCATCACTCACCTTCGGTTTGCCGACGACATAGTCATTGTGGCGGAGTCGCTGGAGGACCTCGGCGCTCTATGCTCAGGGACCTCAGTAGAGTATCCCAACAGGTAGGTTTGAGGACGAAGGTCATGTCAAATGTTCACGTCTCACCTGTACCGGTTATTGTTGGTAATACAACACTCGAAGTTGTTGACGAATACGTCTACCTGGGTCAAAAGATCCAATTCATCATCATCATCATCAGCCGCAAAACGTCCACTGCTGAACATAGGTCCTAGATTTCCACAACGATCGGTCCTGCGCAACGAAGCTCAAAGTCACACAGCGAGCTATGGAGAGAGCTATGCTCGGAGTCTTTTTGCGCGACAGAATATTAGGATATTCGCAAAAGAACGAAAGTGGCCGACATAGCTCAAAGAGTAAGCAAGCTGAAGTGGGAATGGGCAGGCCACATCGCTCGCAGAACTGACAACCGATGGGGAAGAAATGTTCTCGAGTGGCGACCACGAACCGGAAGGCGCAGTGTTGGACGGCCTCCCACTAGATGGACAGATGACCTCACAAAGGTCGCTGGAAACCGCTGGTTGCAGGTTGCGCAGGACCGTTCGTTGTGGAAATATAGGAGGGAGGCCTATGTTCAGCAGTGGATGTCTTGCGGCTGATGATGAGTCAAACATTTATTTGAAATGTTTACTTCTGGCTTACAATCCGTTAACTATTAGAAAATAAGAAAGGCAGTAAAGCGTCACACGAAAAAAGAATTGTGTGTACACACCCACGTCTACTAGAAGTATAACTGACCAGAGTATGAACAAAATTCACGACCTCATAAATATATATAATCATATAAATAATAAATAAACATTTAATTCTTTAATTGAATTAATTTGGACCACAAATTACAACAATGTATCTGTAGCAAAACACAAAAATAGTAATTTACTTTATTTATAATACTGGCTGGTTTCGTGCCTTTGCTTTAAAAAAAAACGCTGATGCGCGCGCATCGCTAATTTGTCAACAATTAAAATTTATTCCTCGCGCTTTTTCTTTTCGCTATATTGTTTTATTTGAAAATGTCGTCTGGATTTACAATTATTTTTACTGAAAAATGTTATAACGTCCTATGATATACGTGCGCTTATATAATTACCACACGTATATTATAATAATGTACTATTTTGTGTTACTCCAGACTATTCGAATCTATATCTGGGAGAAAAAATTGTTGGTCTGTAAAGTTGGTTTACCGACTATAGTTTAACGTGACAACGTCATTACAAAGTATTGAGGAAATGATTGCATACAAAAGAATAGAGTGGAAAAACAAGAACGAAATTAAATTAAAATTTTGATTTGTCTACTAAAATTTTGACTGCCTCGAATTTGTTTTCTGTACAACATTCTACTATGCATGGCATGGCGTGGCTCTTTCATTGAATACCCATATTGAGGGAGTAGTGAAAAAATAAATGTATTTCGCCATTTTGTGGTTACAGTCATCTTGGATTTGAAATTTGTCACAGTGTATAGTATTCTACTAGTCAAGCCCTTTTATTTGATGTCCATAATGAGGTAGTAGTGAAAAAAATTATGTAATTCGCAATTTTGCGGTGGCGGCCATCTTGAATCGATATAAACCATACATAGCTAAAAACACCGTATCAGTGCCTTTGTTGCTGGAGAGATTGGAGAATATTGGAGTAAGAGACCTACAGCTGCAACTTTTTAAATACTATCTCAACAATCGACCCCATATTTTAGGCTCAATTCTCACTCGAGCGATGTGATGCCGGTTACCATTGGCGTTCCTCAAGGAAGCATAGTAGGCCCTACCCTTTTCATAAGTTATATCGACGAGTTGTGCAATATTAAACTAGAAAATGGGAAGGTTTTCTCATTTGCTTATGATACCGCTCTGGTTTTTCACAGTGAGACTTGGGAGAGCGTGTTTTATTGCACTCAAGTTGGGCTCACTAAATGTTCCATGTTTCTTAAGCGAGCGTTGCTTAGTGTTAATATTTTTAAAACTAAGTACATGACCTTTTCAATGAAGAAAAAGTCCCAACCAGGTGAACGTTTCAGCATTAGATACCATCAGTGTTCTCTCAACCTTCAGGCTGGCATGGGGTTCCGGGGAGGTCTGTGACTGTCCATGTATTGAAAGAGTAGATACGGTAAGATATATCGGAGTTACTTTGGATAATACCCTAACTTTTCGACCTCATGTGGATGCCTTAACAAGCAGAGTCCGAAAGCTGATGGCTATTTTCAAAAATATTCGCAATTCTGCCAATGATAAAATATTGAAAAATCTCTATTATGCATTATGTCAATCGCTTTTAGGTTATTGCATCGATAGCTGGGGAGGCTGCGCGCGGACTCACATGAAACCTCTAGAAATAGCACAGCGTGGAGTACTAAAGGTAATGAAATCGTTGCCATTTTAGATTTCCAACCCAAACGTTGTACAGTGAGTGTGAAGTTTTGACGGTGCGCCAGCTGTTCATTCTGAGGCTTATTCTTAGGCAACACAAACTTCGCCCTCCATCTAATCTCGACCCTTCGTCTCGCAAGCGTCGAGCGGACAAAGTCTTTCAGATTTTACCACTCAGAACACAATTTAGCAATAAATTCCCTTGTTTTCTCGGACGTTATCTCTATAATAAACTATCGCTAACTACCAATTTAACAGATCTAAATCTTTATGAATTGAAACAGACAATTACAAGCTTGCTAATAACCCTTGACTATCATGAGACAGAAAAACTCTTAACCATACTTACCTAGTATATAACCTTGGTCCTTCTCCTCCTGTCCTTGGTATGCGTTTAGTGACACGTCGACTGCGTTGGCAGAAGGACGTTCGCTGGACAATTATTTAAGTGCTGCCGTGGCACATTTGTGCTCCACGCATGAAACTACGGGATTATTGTACGTACAACGGAGGTAAGTTGTTTTAGTTATTTTATGCAATTTATCAATAAGTTTTGGTGTAAAGTCGTTTATAATTTTATTTGTCGTTTTGATTAAATACATATTTTGTTTATTTTAGGTACTACCATTAATAAAAATGGATAGAATGGACTCTCAAATACTTGAGTGGCTTCAGGAGTCTGACGAGGAAGAAGCCAAAAATGCTATAAGCCGATATGTAATGAACATAAATATAGTATATGTATCCAGTGCTATGACCAAAATATAAAAAATCTCGACCAGGCACCTAATGACGACTAAAATTATAATTCTTAATTAAGTATGTCTTTTTTTATTGTTTCCTGAGGTTATGGTAAAAATGTTTTTTTTTTTTTATGTTTGAGTGTAAAAAAGGGTAATTTTTTATTTGTATTTTATGCATCAATAAAGACTGATTACGTACGAAAAACCTTTTTGTTCTTTTTACTATTCCAATAGGAAAAAAAAATTAATTTCCTTTGGGCACTTTTGAGCCCCGCGCGTGTTATCACGGGATCTCTGAAGGCGCGTGTAACGGAGTGTTAAATAAACCTTGTTGTAAAGTTACCTGTATCACAGGTTACACCTAGCATAGGTAACTGGGTGTCAACTTAAATTATAATACACAGTTCTTACATGCCGATATTGGTGAAACACCTTATTATGTTGAAATGTATTAATGTATCTTGTGTGTGTTTTTGTCAATAAAGATCATTATTATTATTATGAGTATCAACTTTCGTTTCTCAGGATTTTTATCCTGGTTAGTAGAAATAACACGGGTGGGTACCAAGTGTTATTCCATTAATTCAAAATTTGGGTCAGCGTTATCCGTGTCTAGTTGTAAGAATTTCCTAACAATTCGCCATGTGTTAAGTATAGCCGCCTTTTGCAATTGAATGTATGTTAATTTATGCAGCCCAAGTGTGCTTAGGCTCCAAAATATATGGTTCGGAATTACTCCTGTTGTTGATATTACTAGTGGTAGTATTGTTACTGTGTTCATTTTCCATATTCTTTTTACTTCTTGTTTATTATTATTATTATAGCTAAGAACAACCGCACAAAAATCAACCTTGAAATAAAATAATGAATAGATACATGGAATTATACTAGTAATCAGATTTTCGAAATGCAAGAATAATTTACCCTAACGTAAAGGGACAATGAGCGTTACGGGACTAGGGGCGTCAAGGGACGATGAGTCATGTCTTTTTGTGCATGCAACTAGCGTTCATCGATTTATAAGACGTTGTCACATTAAACTGAACTCCTCTCTACAAAACTTTATGATTTCAACGTGTGATAGGAAATACTTATTGCGTCGCTATATATATGTGCGTGTTAGTTATGTGCTAAATGTGTATTTTACACTTCTGTTTAGTTTAAAATTTGCAATTCGTAAATTCTCTTCAAAGTTTAAACCAAAACGAATGTTATTTATATTTTTCTATGGAGTACTGTTATAACCACAACTAAGCTATGATCTACTAAACCAAAAAATAACCGTCAAAATCGATTTATAATTGATAAAGCAATCGCGTAACATAATTATGTAGCTACGTGCCAAACAAGCGTGCAACCGAATTGAGGACTTTCTCATTTTACGAAATCAGTTAAAGAGCAGAAATGTGCAAACGTAAGGAGTTTAATCAAATTTTATCTCTCGGTAACGTGAGCAGTGTGTTGCTGGGCAGCCATTTGGATTATCAGAGTGCGCATAGCTGCGTGGCCCTGTGTGTTGCTTACAGAAGCATATCTTGCTTGTCCCTTGCTACAGTATAACTTTGCAACGTACTTACAGATTCCTCTACGACTGTGGAGACACAGAACGTGACCGAAAACAAGGATGAAGCTCAGCTTCCAAGCAGTGCTGGTGGCGCGTAAGTCGACATGAGCACAATCATTTCAAAATTTATGGCTCAAAGCTTTAAAAGCGATATAAGATATCGCAATTAAATGATAAAAAACAGGACTTTGTAATTTCTTCAAAACTAACTGCTATAGTCACTGCTTTAATTTATAATATTGTACTCGTATTATTAATATTATAATAATGATGTTTGGTCACATGATTCCGGACGAGGCGTCCTACCTTACCTAGTCCGTTATAGGTTTTCCGTTATCCGGCTAGATTATGGAAAAGTATGGCAGACACGTATTATTTATTTTATCAAATTAACAAAACCGGCAAAGATATATTAGATCTTAAAATTCCGTAAAGGGGGTGTGACTTTGCTATATCGTGTAACTCGAACTAAGGTGTCACTAGAATATTTAAGCACTTTATTTTTTAAGGCTTTGCTTGCCGGATAGACAGAGGAAGAGAATTCCACAGTAGGACAGCTTTCACAGTGAAAGATTTAGAAAAGGAAAAATTAGAATGAGTAGAGGTAGAAAAGTTTCGTTTGAGAGATCAGATAGAATGAAGGGGACAGGATTTCGGTTCAATTCAATTCAATTCATTTACTCGAACCATAAATTCGTAAGAACATTTGGTAACGTCATTTACAAAAAGACAAAGAATCTCTGTACATAATAAGATAAAATAACAATGTCAAAATGAATAAGGCAGCTGTAAAGGGGCCTTGTCAATTAAATGCAGCTAAAAAAAGGCTTTGTCGAAGACAAAATAACAAATATTCAATACACACAGTATACAGATACTACATTAGTACATACAATGTACTCGTAACATCAAAAGTCTTATAAATCTATTATTTTACCTTATTACAAGATTCTAATTTCGACACATTTCTCTTCCATACGTTACTACATTTAACAAAGTTTTATTTCATTTTAAAAACTTGGTTTCATTGAGACCTTCTGTGGTGTATCCGAACAAGCACCACTCCCTTCTGTGTCGTGCAATGGTGGTGGATAGTCGGCTAAGGAAATAAATGTGCTTGAATTAATTAATTTCGAGGTTTCATTGTTCTCCGACATAACAATTGGCGACGAGGATATTCGGCAGCGTGCGAAGATAAAATAAAACTATTTAGTGCTAGTGTTAATTATTCGCAATTTGATAAAATACACTAAATGCAGGCCAGTCAGCACGCGGCATCGTGAAGTTTGTGAGTATTGCAGTGGCATTCCTGACTGCCGCCATTTTGCGGGACGAACTTCATCCGTCAGATGAATCGATTGTCTCCGAATCAGAAAATTGGAGCGACACTCAGGTGTCGGTGGAGCATACGCATACTAAAGTGACTGACGTGATTGAAGTGATTTATAATGTGAACCAAAACAAAGAATAAATTAATTTAGTTAAAAGGGCTTAGATCTATACCCTAAGTAAACAGCAGTTACAACATACATTGACACGTTTAAAAATAAATAACGAAGATAACGATGCAGTTGACAGGTTACGAAAACTACTCAGTGAGTTCTGCAAGAAACATAAAGAAAAACCCAAGAAAATGGCGAATTATAATCTACAACCTTTTGAAGGAGATGATTGGGAATGTTTTGTACAACAATTAGAGTGCGTATTCCTGTTAAATGAAGTAGAGGAAGAAAAAAAGTGCCGTTACTGTTGACTAAAATCTCGCCTAAAGTCCTAGAAGTTCTTAACTGCCTATATTCTCCGGTCACACCAATGAAGTTAACATACACTGAGTTATGCAAAAAACTTTGTAATAAATTTATAGAAAAACAACCAACAGCTTTAGAGAGAGTAAACTTTCGCAACAGAAACCAGTTACCCACTGAATCAATTGATGACTATGCACTACAACTTAGAAAATTAGGTGCAAAATGCGGTTTTAAAGATTTGGATGACCAAATCAAAGAAAAATTGATAGACGGGGTACATTTAAGGTTAATAAGATTTGAGCTCCTTAAAGAAAATGTTGATAAGAGTTTAGATAAAACCCTACGAATAGCTAAAACAGTAGAATTGGCACTACTGCAGACAGCGAGTAAAAGTGATACTTCAGATATGTTCTTCTATCAACAAGGTTCATACAAAATGCCAAAAATAAATATCGTAATGGAAAAAAAGCTATAAATATGAAGGAAACCAGATGTTATTGTTGTGGAGCTGCAAACAATGTAAAATCACAGTGTTCTCTCATAAAAAGTACTGTGCTGATTGTGGTGTTCAGGGTCATATTTTTAAAGTTTGTTTAAGAAAAAACAATGCAAACAGGACATATATGGTAGAAGTGGAAGACAGAGAGGCAAGTGAAAATGAAGAAGAAAATGCTGAAGAAGACGAAAAGATATAGACCAACTTTGTGATGAATTTCAAATGTATTCGGTGAATGTGAGTAAAATACCTCCATATATGATAACATTAGAGGTAGAAGGGCAATTTTAGACTTTCAGCTTGACACAGGGTCTGATGTAAGAGTGATTTCTTTGTGGAACAAAAATCTATACTTTAAAAATAAACAAATTACACCATGTGATGTAAAATTTAAAATTTTGACCAAATAAAATAAAAATAAAATAAAATAAAATGCCAAACATCTATTTCAGAAGCAGAGCACTACATAAAGGAAAAGCTCGCAGAGGTATTAAGTCCAGGCTGGGGTAATTTCAAAGGTGAAACTATCAAGCTAAAATTAAAACCAGATGCTAAACCTAGGTGTCATCCTGTACATCGAGTGCCATTTGCCCTGAAGGATAAGGTAAAATTTGAAATAAAACGACTGCTGAAAAATGGCAGAATAATACCAGTTGAGTATAGTCAATGGGGAACTCCAGTAGTACCTATCTTAAAACCTGACGGGTCCGTAAGGCTCTGTGGTGACTACAAGGTGACACTTAACCCACATCTGGAAATAGATCATTTTCCTTTGCCTCACTTAGAGGAGATATTAGATTCATTGAAAGCTGGACAGTACTTCTGTGAACTCGACATATAAGAAGCTTACTTACAAGCCCCCTTAGATAAAAACTCGCAGGAACTGACCACTATTGTGACAGAATTTGGCACCTATAAGTACCAATATTTACCATATGGTGTAAGCACTGGGCCAGGTTCATTTCAACGTTTGATGAATAGTAAGCTCGGTCACATTCCAAACATTGTTGTATTTATTGATAATATTTATATCTGTGGAGAAACTATTCAAGACATTTTAGCCACAATATCGAAAGTTTTGACTAGGTTGCAGGAGACGAGCGCAGTGCAGTGCTAGGTAATGATTTGGACTCTTCTTGTTCCAATAGCTGCGTGTCACTATGCTGTTATGTGGCAGGCATGTATCAGGCACATGTCCTGCTCGTCTCGTCACTATTTATAAAAAATAAAAAAAAAGGAGTGTGAGTTCAAACTCAAGTTAGCAAAATGTAAGTTTTCCAAACAAGTATTGATGTCTTTGGTTTCACAATAACCAAAAATGATATTAGTGTAAATAAAATAATATTGAACCATTGTTAAAATGTGAAGCATCAAAAATGTCACCACATTAAAATCGTTTCTTAAGAGGGTTACTTATTATTCCCGTTTCCTCAAAAACATGGCCCGCACCCTTGCACCATTGTATCCGCTCGCTTGCCCGTCGCTGCAAACCGCGCGACGCACTATGCCCGCCCCTGTAGCGTTGCTACCCAAAATGCCAGGCAAAATACTTGCGCACCTCGCTATGCCCGCGGATTTTACGCTTGCGGCGCGCGAGTCGAGATTCACGCAATCGTTCCTTGTGGATCAATTTGTTTTAAAAGATTATAAAGTGTTATATTTTTTATATTTAATATGAAACTAGCTATACAATGTTGTCTTTTGTTTCTCCGTTTACGATTCTGGTGAAGAGTTATGGTATGTTGAAATTGAGATAGCGCGTTTTAAAGCTCGTCTTTTTAAAAGCTCATAAGTACCTCTAAAATTGAAGCGATGACATATGGGTTTTATCATATCTTTGATTACGTGTATTATCTGTCATTTGTTTGTTGAAACTAAATTTAATAGTAAAATCAGAAAAACTAACATACACAGCCGCACTGAATCAACACTCAATGACAAGATTGACAAGGAACGTTTTTTTTTAATTTCTTTTCTTTTTTCTATGGCTTAGATACTCTACTGGAATTAATATGACGGGAACTTTAACATAGAACGAGATAAATAATACAAACTAAACCCTAGAGGAATAAAGACGAGTAAATTAAACTTTTTCGACCGCGGGAGCCATGTTAACTACAGGTTGACACGGGCATTTTGAGTGCGGCGCCATGTCAACTACTAGTTAACACGGGCATTTTAGACTGAATCGCGATGTTAACTACTAGTTGACACGGGCATTTTAGCATTTGAGATTTGTTAACTACTAGTTGACACGGGCAAGCAAGCGGGTATGAATGTACACAGGCAAACAAGTTCTGCTGGAAATAATAATGTGATGATGCTTTTCATTTAACCGCTTGCTTGCCCGTGTCAACTAGTAGTTAACAAATCTCAAATGCTAAAATGCCCGTGTCAACTAGTAGTTAACATCGCGATTCAGTCTATTATGCCCGTGTTAACTAGTAGTTGACATGGCGCCGCACTCCAAAATGCCCGTGTCAACCTGTAGTTAACATGGCTCCCGCGGTCGAAAAAGTTTAATTTACTCGTCTTTATTCCTCTAGGGTTTAGTTTGTATTATTTATCTCGTTCTATGTTAAAGTTCCCGTCATATTAATTCCAGTAGAGTATCTAAGCCATAGAAAAGAGAAAAGAAATTAAAAAAAAACGTTCCTTGTCAATCTTGTCATTGAGTGTTGATTCAGTGCGGGCTGTGTATGTTAGTTTTTCTAATTTTACTATTAAATTTAGTTTCAACAAACAAGTGACAGATAATACACGTAATCAAAGATTAAAACCCATATGTCATCGCTTCAATTTTAGAGGTACTTATGAGTTTTTAAAAAGACGAGCTTTAAAACGCGCTATCTCAATTTCAACATACCATAACTCTTCACCAGAATCGTAAACGGAGAAACAAAAGATAACATTGTATAGCTAGTTTCATATTAAATATAAAAAATATAACACTTTATAATCTTTCAAAACAAATTGATCCACAAGGAACGATTGCGTGAATCTCGACTCGCGCGCCGCAAGCGTAAAATCCGCGGGGCATAGCGAGGTGCGCAAGTATTTTTTGCCGGGCATTTTGGGTAGCAACGCTACAGGGGGCGGGGCATAGTGCGTCGCGCGGTTTGCAGCGACGGGCAAGCGAGCGGTTAACAAAAGGAAAGCTATCTTCAATTGAAAACTTAAGACATTATGATCCCAAGCTGCCATTGATTTTATCATGTGATGCCTCACATTTCTCTTTGGGATATACTTTGTCAAATAGGGGTCCCTATTTAGGGATGGCACTGTTCGGCCTATCCATAGCTTTTGCCAGTAAGAAATTAAATAGCACAGAACAAAAATACTCGACTATCGACAAAGCGGCTATGGCCATAGTGTTTGGGGTAACAAAATTTTATAAGTAATAACGAGATGTTAAAAATGTTTCGTTACGGTGGGAGAAATTAATCAGTTGTCAAAATGTCAAATGCGCAACAGTGGCGACCGGCCACAGACTACAAAAAATGATTTTTTTTTTGTCTTACTGCCGATAGTATTTTAGGCACGTACAATTACAATCACAAGTACAATAAAATTGACTGGCCTCGTGGCTTAGTGGGTAGTAACTCTGCCTGCAAAGCCGAGGGTCGTGGGTTCGATTCCCACCCAGTGCAAATATTTATGTGATGGATTCAAATGTTTCCAATGTGTCTGGGTGTTTCTATATATACTAAGTATGTATTTAAAACTATAATATATGTATTATATCAGCTATCTGCCCGCCATACCACAAGCTTTGCTTAGTTTGGGGTCAGATGGTGTTGTGTGTGAATTGTCCACCGATATTTATTAATTTATTTATTTATATTTATAATAAGAGGAATTTAAAGGTTTCTTTAATACACAGAAAATAAAAATTAATATTTGAGTAAAGGTCTATTTTGTAAGCCTGTACCTGTACCTGTACATACAGGTTGAATTTATCTAATTCAATTCAAAGTTGCATGAAGTGAGCAAACAATAATAGCTACAATTATTCATTTGTTCTATTAAACAGGACCTTTTCTGTACCGAAACTTTTTTAAAAACAAAGCAACTCAACTAATAAAAACTCACTTATGAGTAATAGTAACGAAAAAGTCACAGTTTGTTTATAATTGTCATTATAAGCCTGATTGCGGTGAAATTGGAGCCATTTTATGAGCAAGTGTGTTAAAAATGATATTAACGCAATAAAGATTATGATTACAGTGATTAACGTTAGTGAAATATTATAATAAGATTGTCGTGACATAACATGATCGTGTTTTTCGCAGTGTGCGTGGTGGCGTGTGTGTGCGGAGGCGAGGGACGGGGAGCGGGCCCTGCGCCGGCGCCGTCGCCGTTGCCATCGAGGCGCACACCATATGTGTTTGCTAGTCTACCGAATACTAGTCCACCGAAAGGTGGTCTAATGCCTGTTAAAATGAAGGCATTTTTTTTTCTAATCAAGTGAATATCAAAGTAAACACGACGTATTCCTTGTTCATTTATTATATTCAACTTGCAATAAAACTTGATTACACAATTTCTTTTTTTTATTTAATATTATAGCGACCCACGACTTTACCCAAGAAGTTCCCATTCTCGTATTGTACTTTGACAAAAGTAGTTTAGGTGCTAAACTACTTTAGATTCAGATTTGTAAGCTTTTATTTATTCGTGGATATTGGTAGCATAGCTAAATGTATTAATATAATAACTGCCCTCGTGGCTTAGTGGGTAGTAACTCTGCCTGCGAAGCCGAGGGTTGTGGGTTCGATTCCCACCCAGTGCAAATATTTGTGTGATGAATTCAAATGTTTGCACTGTGTCTGGGTGTTTCTATTTATAATAAGTATGTATTAAAAACTATATATGGATTATATCAGCTATCTGGCCGCCATAGTACAAGCTTTGCTAGTTTGGGGTCAGATGGTGTTGTGTGTGAATTGTCCAAAACAAAAAAAAATGCTTTCATTGTCATTAATTTTATTAGAATTTTTTTTTTCATTTATGTATTATCATAGAATAGGTATTATTTTGCTTCCATTATCATTGGATTATTATAAATGCCTAATCAGTTTTTGTATAATTCTGTAACGTAGATATTAACAAAGAGAATGTAATATACTTACTAGATAATAATAAAGTAAAATTGGTAGTTCTTGAATAGGCAGCTTAGAGTGATGAATTGTAAAGTGAATTATAAAGTTTTTTGTCAAATTGTCATAGACAACCTAATATTTGCATGCCATAAGGTTGATTATGGAGTTCTCAATGTAAACATTTAAGATCTTATTGTTATTACCCATTTTCGCAAATACAGACATTTTATTTATTTAAACCAGACTGTAATCTGACTGTGTTCAAAATCTTATTTCCATCAGTTTAGCTGATTAGTCATAAGTCATAATAGTAGGATAACTTTACTACCTACTTACTATTCCTCCAACATACTCGTAAGTGTGATTTAGTAAGTTTTTAAGTATGAAGTCGAGTACTGGTTATTTCTTTGCATGCGACATCTAACATTTTACCCTTGGTGCACCCGATGACTAAAACCCCTGTCCTATACTACCTAGGTGAGTTGCGACATACCCGAAAATGTAATCTATGTAAAAATATAACTGTAACGAGTTGAATTCTGTGCATTGAAGACATTTTGAATTTGTTTTGGGGCACTCCATGGTCGATAGTGATGGAAAACTTTATTTTTTTCTTTCCTGTCTATCTGTCTGTTTGTCTGTTAGATGATAGTTCGGAACTTTTCATGCGGGAGTCCAACTCGCACTTGGCTGGTTTTATTCGCACACCGTACTTGAGCGCCAAATCGACGTCACATGGTCAAGCGTCAAGTTAATGTGACCGCGTTGTACACAAGAACAAAATTAAAAATTTTGGTTGACCCCCGACTACCTCAGATTTGTTATCTGTACGACATTCTACTAGTCAAGCCCTTTCATTTGATACCCATATTAAGGGAGTTGTGAAAAAAGAAATTGTATTTCGCCATTTTGTAGAAGCGGTCATCTTGGATTTGAAATTTGTCATAGTGCAAAGTATTCTACTAGTCAAGCCCTTTCGTTTGATACTCATATTGAGGAAGTAGTGAAAAAAAATATAATTCGTCATTTTGTGGTGGCGGCCACCTTGGATTTGATTTTTTTTTATAGTGTACAGTATTCTACTTGTCAAGCCCTTTCATTTGATACCCATATTGTGGTAAGTTGTAAAGAAATATTTTGTCCCCCATTTTGTGGCGGCGGCCATCTTGTATCAATATTAACCAAACATAGCTAAGAACATCCGCACGGATATTAACTTTCTAATAAAATAATCGCATCGAAATCGGTTCATCTGTTTAAGCTCTACGGTGCCACAGACAGACACACACACAGACAGACAGACATACAGACAGACAGACAGACAGCCAGACAGCCAGACAGACAGACAGACAGACAGACAGACAGACAGACAGACAGACAGACAGACAGACAGACAGATAGACAGACAGACAGACAGACAGACAGATAGACAGACAGACAGACATCGACGTAACAAATAACAACCCTTTTTTTGGTCGGGGGTTAAAAATGATAGTTGCGGTCTATTTGGACTGAATGTTTTATTGTACTAAAACCGTAATGAACAAATCTCAAAATGACCTCTTCCCATAATTTTCGAAATGTACTTATTCTAGGATGCCGGAAATAAAACTGTCAAATTGAAATACAGTTTTAAAAGCTTAAAATAAAATAACAAAAAAGACAATTTATAACAAAAAAGACAATTTCTATTCTTAAGTTTCATATTGCTTATAATATTGCTTATAACAAAAAAGACAATTGAACAGAAAAGCAGAATTTGACAGACAATTTGGCAGACAAATTGAGCAGAAAGAATTTACTAACAAAAAAGACAAATTCTATTCTTAAGTTTCATATAAGTATGATGAACCGGATGATAGTTGATGAAAATTTAGTGATAACAATTAAATCTGATACAAATATAGATAGCGTAATGCATTAATACTCGTAAGATAAAACAACTCTTTCTTAAAAGCCACAAAAATAAACTTAAAAATGTTATAATCTAGACTAGACATTTCAATTAATGACCTTATCGCTTAGGACGATCTCTTCTAGCCAACCGTGCAAATTAACTAAACAATAAATGAATTAGAACCTAAATATAAAAATGTTTATACAACTACCGTCCTGCTTCGGCTTTGCTCGAATATTGTCATATAAGTAAAGACTATACAATAATACAACATTGAAATCAAAATTATCCTAACTTTCAAGTTGGATCAAACAGTACACGGTCTGCGATTTCGATATTGTATAAAATCTTGTAAACAAGAGTCTATCGCCGACACACAACGCGACGCATAATTTATGTATGTAGGTACGTAATATATTAAGAAGATAACAACCAATTTGTGGATATAAAAAGCCATAGATTCTTTTTTATACAGTATAGAGCAGCCTTTCCCAAAGTGGGCGATAACGCCTCCTTGTTGACGCTGCAGGCCTACAGGGTGGTAAGAGATCCAGGAAAAAATTAAGGCGTTGTGTAGAGGCTTGGAGTCCGTTGTGTGCTACCTACTGGGTTCAGGTCTCAAGTTAACTCTTGTGGGCTATAGTAAGTAAGTTTCGTTTAGAATTAATGTTGAATAGCTCACAATAATTAATTGAATTTGAAATTATAGTGGTTTTTAAGCATGTGAAAAATGGGGACGCAATAAATATTTATTCTCAAAGTGGGCATCAGACGAAATAAGTTTGGGGACCCCTGGTATAGAGTGACGAGTCGGCAGGACGTGTGCCTGATGGTAAGCAACATGCCTGCCACATAATAGCACAGTGACACGCAGCTATTGGAACATTAAGTTAAAATCATTACTAGCACCTAGAACTCCAGTGCGGTCGTCACCCAAAGATCTAAGATCAGAAATAATATGGCGAAGAAGAGAAGATACTGCGACACTAACTGGTAGAAATGTTGAGAACACGAGCAGAACATTTTTGGTGATGGTACCACACATTGTATTGACCAGAGTATAACATACCTACTCTAGCATGAAGTACTGATGTTGCACCTGATTGTGCATGTCCTGTCAGACATAATGATTATCGGACATAACACATCAAAGACATTTTGAAATTCAGTCATTATGGGAAAATGTCATTTTAAGATTTGTTCATTACGGTTTTAGTACAATATAACATTCAGTCCAAATAGATCGCAACCTGATAATAATAATAAAAAAAAAAAAAAAAAAAAAAAAAAAAAAAAACCGCTGTCACGCAATGACGTCCTTTTTGTAACGATTTATAATTTTAATAGTTTTAGCCCGTTTTCTGGGTTTTAGCCAATATTTATCACACAACAAGAAGGAAAATACACGGAAAACAATAAAATATTAACGAAAATCCTATTTCATCAATAATCCTCCTAATTTGAAAGAAAACCAGCAACAATGCATTTTGACAATTTTGTGACAAGCCTTCAACCCTGTGTAAATACAAGAAACGGAATGAAATTTTTAAAATAATGATCACGCGATCAAAAGGAAACAACACGCGGATACGAACAACGCACGACCATCACCAGCCCGTGTCCCGTCACCACCGAGTTCGTCGTCGGAGGACGAAGTTTTTGACTCCCGCGACACAACTTCTTCTTATTCGACGAGTGGCGAGGACGCGGCGCGGACCCCGCGCCAACAACAACCAGACGTCGTGGCCGTCCGCCGCTGCCGGCACGCTTGGGGCTTGTGAGGCAACCTGCCTCGCGCCCGGCCCTCGCTACCGGTGGTGTGGTGCGTCGCATGCGATGGACTCGCCAAATGAACGAGAACTGCATGCGCGCCTATTACAGGGCTACAGAGGAGGAACCAACCTGACCGCGTACTGTGCCAGGATGCTACTTCTGTTTCGGGCCCTTGAACCAACTGTCGCCGTATCCGCACAACGACTCTCCGACCAAACCCGGGCTATCCGACGCTGCAAGCTGTTGGATGACTCGGCACTGATCGGATACGCCTGGAGGAGCAGCGTACTCGCCCGGCTTCTGCTTCGACTCGGGATCAGCCTGCCGCGTCGTTGACACTGACACTGGCCTCATTGCCGACGTCAGTGACGACACTTGCGGCGCCGGTCGACCCCGACATCGAGGAGGAAGACTCAGCGAGTCGTAATGTATCCGACCAGGTAATAGAGCAACTGAGGAGCACTCTGGAAGACGCGATTTTGCGGTATAGATCCACACCTAACTCTAGGCCGCGATTACCACGATTGCCCACACATAGACGTAATTTGGCTTTGATGGGAGCCTGAATACTTTGCTAGTGCCCTACCTGGGAACTAGCAAGATTTGACTGATACCCATTCTATTCTGTACTGTGGTGCTATCGCGGCGTGTCGCGTTGCACGTGTCAAGTTCCCAGACACTGACCGTACAACGCGAACCGCCGGAGATGCACCCGCATGGCAAGTGCGAATAGAACGGCGTATCAGCAAATTCAGGACTCTTATTGCAAAAGCTAATCTGCTTCAGACAGGGGAACAGTCGTCCCGAGTCATGCGTTTCGTAACACAGGCGTTCGCTGGGACTGGTATCAGTCCTCAGCACTATCTTGCCAATGTTGCGGAACGTATTGACTACCTGAAGCAGAAAGTTTATGCGTGGGCAAACCGTATCGCCGCTACAGAGGCGTGTGGATCGATATCGACAAAATCGCGACTTCCAGAGTGATCAAAGAAGGTGTACAGAAACTGGGAAGGAACTGGTCCACGTGTGAACGATACGCAGCTACCAGATGCCAGCGCTATGAAAAATTTCTGGCGCAGCATCTGGTCGGTGCCTGTCGAGCACACGGAGGGAGCTTGGATGCGTGTTATCGAACGTGCATGTGAGCTTATCGAACCCATGGAGTCTATTACGATCGACTCCATAGACGTTAGTTGTGCTATCCGGACGGCTCAGAACTGGAAAAGTCCTGGACCGGACGGATTGCACAACTTCTGGATAAAGTGGTTTCGGTGCTCACATGAACGTTTGGCAACACAATTCCAAGAAGCCCTGGAGACGGGCACTCTTCCCAGTTTCTTGACCACTGGAGTCACCTTCCTGCTCCATAAGTCTGGTAGTACCACGGAACCGAAGAACTACAGACCCATTACGTGCTTACCTACCATCTACAAGCTGCTTACATCCATTCTGAGAGCAAAATTAATGCGCATATTGTCGCGAATAACGTTTTGGCCTCCTCTCAGAATGGATGTAAGATTGGGTCCCGTGGTACTAAGGAGCTGCTCCTCATTGACACGACCATTTGCCAACAAGTCAAACGAAACAAGGGAGCCCTCTCCGCTGCTTGGATTGACTATAAGAGGGCCTATGATGCGGTGCCCCATTCATGGCTAGAAAGGGTTTTAGAGTTGTACAAAATAAATCCAACTCTGAAATCTTTTCTAAGCAAATGCATGGGACAGTGGGTCACAGTCCTTCGTCAACCAGGTAGCGTAGACAGCTCTTTGTTTCGGAGGACTTGATTAGGATTGAAAGAGGCATTTTCAGGGTGACAGTCTAAGTCCCCTATGGTTCTGCCTAAGTCTGAATCCTCTCAGCACTCTGCTGAAGGATTCAGAGTTAGGTTATCGTCTTCGTAGAGGAGGTGAGGTTATATCTCATTTGCTGTACATGGACGACCTCAAACTTTTTGCACCGAAACGCCAAGACTTGTTGGAGCTATTAAAACCACGGAGGTTTTAGTAACGCCATCAAGATGGAGTTCGGTGTAGATAAGTGTGCGGTCATGCATGTACAGCGAGGAAAAGTAGTAAATTCAGAGAATTTACAACTTTCCGAGACCATAACTCTCAGATCCCTCTCCGAAGGCGAGACCTAAAATATCTCGGTATGTCACAGTCATTGGGTATATCAGCAGATGACATTAAGAAATCGGTGAAGGAGCGCTTCTTTCCGGCTGACAAAAGTACTTAAAGTCTTCTGTCAGGCGGTAACAAAACGCGAGCCTTCAACGGTTGGGTAATACCTCTGCTGATATACTCCTTTGGCATACTGAGATGGACTCAGGCTGAGCTTGACGCCCTGGACAGAAAGGTCCGTCAACTGCTCACAACACACAGAATGCTACACCCGCGCTCATCTGTTATGAGGCTGTATATCCCGCGGAAGTGCGGAGGTCGAGGCTTTTTAAATGCCAAGAACCTTCACAACCGCGAGGTATGCAGTCTTAGGGATTATTTCCGCAACAGCGAGTCCGGGATGCATCGTGATGTTGTGGCAGTTGACAGGAGCTCACGCCTCTTTCAATGGCAAACGAGAACTGGCGCAAACCATCGGTGCTCAGCACTGATGATCGCAAGGAAGTATGGAAGAGCAAGGAGCTGCACGGGCGGTTCTATCGGGCCCTGACGGGCCCCGACGTGAATCTGCTCGCGTCGGTGAACTGGCTGCACTTCGGGGACCTCTTCGGAGAAACCGAGGGTTTTGCCTGTGCAATTGCTGACGAAGTTATCAAGACGAACAATTACCGGAAATACATAATGAAGGACGGTACGGTCGACATTTGTCGAGCATGCCGCCGTCCAGGCGAATCTCTTCGTCATGTTATTTCCGGTTGTTCGCATCTTGCTAACGGCGAGTACTTGCACAGACATAACCTAGTAGCCAGGATCATCCACCAGCAACTTGCTCTTCGATACGGCTTTGTCGAGTCCGAGGTGCCGTACTATAAGTACGCACCTCTGCCAGTTCTCGAGAATGGTCGTGCGTTGCTCTATTGGGACCGCTCTATCATCACGGACAGGACTATTGTCGCCAATAAACCTGACATCGTGCTGGTAGACCGGTCTCAACGCCGGGCTGTGATCGTCGATATCACCGTACCACATGACGAGAACCTCGTGAAAGCTGAGAAGGACAAGCTTAGCAAGTACCTTGACTTGGCTCATGAGGTTACCGCCATGTGGGATGTTGATTCGACGATCATAGTCCCAATAGTTGTGTCGGCAAACGGCCTTGTAGCGAAAAGTCTCGACCAACATCTCAAGAGACTTTCGCTAGACGGTTGGATTAAGGGTCAGATGCAGAAGGCGGTCATCCTCGACACAGCGCGCATCGTCAGGAGGTTCCTCAGTCTGCAGCCCTAACCATCGGTAGCTTGGGCCCTGCCCCGCTGCTGGTGGCACCCTAGTTTTTAAGTTTTTTATAATCTTTATATGTTTTATAACTATTGTAAAAAACTTTAAAATTAAGAAGAAAAATAAATGACTGTATAATAATAATAAATAATAAATTTCTTTATTTGCGAAAATGGGTAATTACAATAAGATCTTAAAGTTTACATTGAGAACTCCATAATCCACCTTACGGCATGCAAATATTAGGTTGTCTACGACAATTTGACAAAAAACTTTACAATTTATCACTCTGAGCTTCAAGGAGTACCAATTTTACTCTATTATTATCTACATTACATAATTATACAAAACTAATTAAGCATTTTAACAGTCCAATGATAATGGAAGCTAACGAATAAAGTAATTGAGTAATGAAAACAATTATACCTAGTACTAATGCCCAAAGTAAAACTCAAAAATCTGTAAGTGTTACTAGGTTCCGTAGAGTTGTCCATTCAAGGACTGCAAATTTCTTCTTATTATTCATTCACATATTCATAAATTGTTTATGTATTGCTAACAGAGTAATGATAATGAAAGCATTAGATTAATACATTTAACTAGTTAAGATACCAATATCCTCGAAATAAATAAAAGCTTACAAATCTGAATCTAATTTATCAGTCAGATACTCATTAACTGTATAATATGCCTTCTCTGTCAGAAGGCATTTTAATTATTTTTAAACAAATACGTTTCTTTTATATTCAAAAATGTTCTGGTAAGTGGTTGTAAATCATAGGAGCCATGCAAAGTGCACTGTTTCCTAATTGTGTTGTGCTATGCACAGAATTCTAATTTTATGTTTGTGACGCTCACTTTTAGATTTTCAAATAATGACAAATTGTTACGCACAAACATTACACATTCAAATATATATATAACGAAGGCAACGTTAACATTTTTAATTTGCGGAAATGAGGTCTACAAGATTGCCTTTGACGCAGTTTACTGATAGCCCGGACACATTTCTTTTGTGATCTGAAAACCATATGCCTTCCTGAGCTATTGCCCCAAAATATAATACCATATCGAAGCAGCGACGAGACATTGCCATTATAGGCTGATAATAAAGTAGGTTTACTTGCTCTCTTTGACAACATATGAAGTGCGTATGAATACTGATTCAACCTTGAACATACGTTTTCGACCTGATTTTTCCAGTTTAAGTTACAGTCAAGATGTAAACCTAGGAATTTCGTTGCGTCTATTGTTTCGATTTTATTTCCAGAATAAGTAACGTCAAGTTTATTTAATTTGTTAATTCTATTTCTAAACGTCATTAGTTTTGTTTTGCTGAGATTTATTTTAAATTATTAATTTTAACCAATTTATGATACTGTCTAGAGCCTTTCTAATTTCATTTTCAACGCATGAAATATTCGTACCAATGAATAGTACCGTACTATCATCCGCAAATAATACAGTCAGGTGCTTCGTTGCCTTTGGCAGATCATTAATGTAAATTAAGAAAAGTAACGGGCCTAACACGCTGCCCTGTGGAACACCATATTTTACTTTTTCGTATTCCGATGTATATGTGATCTCTCGTTTTGAATCTGAACAAATTTTGCAAATTTGTGTGCTCTGTTGACGGTTTGATAAATAAGATCTCATAAGGTCGTGCACATTGCCTCTAATACCGTACGCATCTAGTTTGTCTAATAATATATTGTGATCGACAAAATCAAACGCTTTAGTAAGGTCCATATAAAGCGCGCATACTGGCAATTTAGCATCTAAATTAGTTAAAATAGTTTTATAAAACTGTAAATCGCCAAATTAATACTTTTCTTCTTTCTAAAGCCTAATTGCTCGGGGGCGAATAATTTGTTCTGTTCAAAATAAGTATAAATATTTTCATAAATGGTCTTTTCAAAATTTTAGAAAAAATAGGACTAAAGCTATCGGCCTGTAACAAGCTCGTCACCTTTTTGAGAAGAGGTTTAATTATTGTTTTTTAAGTCGTTCCGGAAAAACACCTTGTGATATACTCTCATTGACTATGTGGCTAAGTACGTGAGAAATAATACTTGAAACGTGCTTAATTACTTGTGTAGTTATACCGTCATGTCCAGTGCTTTTGTATTTTTAAGATTCATTATGATTCTATGAATATCTTGCGGTACCGTTGGCGTCATAAACAGAGATTTAGTACATCTCGATTTCATAAATTGTTTTGGTTTTACAGTTCGTTCTAGTACCTGGTTTGCAAAAAACTATTGAAAGTACTGGCTACGTCAAGTGGTTCTTTATGTAATCACCATTGACTTTTAGTTGTATAGATTCCTTGGTAGAATATTCTTAGTACCATTAATTATTTGCCATGTTGCCTTGTTTTTATTTGGAGCACTTCTGATAAAATTGTCATTCTGAGATCTTTGTGTCAGATGAATGATTTTATTGAGTCTCAACGACAGGTCTTTGAAGTTACGTTTGTTTTCTTGGCTACGATTTTTCCGGTATGCCCAGAGTAAAGATCTCTTTCGCTTGCAGCATAGTCGGATACCAGTGGTTAGCCACCTGGGTCGTTTCCTGGTTGTCATTTTCACATTACAAATTGGAAGCACAAATTATAAAATAATAAAAATAAATCATGAAATTTATTAAAAGCTTCATTTGGGTCATTTTGTTGATAAATGTCACCAAATGTCAATGATTTTAAACAATCTTTAAATTTATCCATATTCTCCTGTGAGTAATCTCGTTTTCAACGTACCAATATTTGAGACAAGACGTTGGCTTGATAGGGCAGAAGAGTAATTGTGCTGTATGGTCAGACAAAGCAAGCTCAATCACCCTGCTCTGACATCCCCGTATATTGCACAACATGTTGTCAAGGCATGTACCACTTACTAGTCGAGTGGGCTCGTTGATCAAACACTTAAGGTTATATGTTGTCGTTAATTCTTTGAACAAACTGACAGTTTTACTCCCATTTAATAGGTCTATATTAAAGTCCCCACATAAGATGACCTTTTGTTACCCAAACTTGTTTGCTGTAGAATGGAGTTCAAATTATTAAAAATATATCTAGATGTTTTACTAGCGACCTAGGAGGTCTATAGATACACAATATTACGAGTTTGTGATCAACGAGTTCTATACCAGAACACTCGATAATGCCTTCCACACTGTGTTTTTGCAAACCACTGATCTGCTTATAACTATGATTATTACGAACTAATATGCATGCACCACCACGACGGTTTTTCCTGCAGTAGGATGAGCCAATAGAAAGTTAGGAACATTTAACAATTTTTGTCTTCATTTTTCATGTTATGCTCAGTAACGCAAAGTACATCTACTATAATATTATCATCCTTTTCCAAGGTATCTAAATTCACAGTAACCAAATTCTCTTTACTCAATAGACCCGCCATATTTTGATGCATTATTTGTAGTTTATTGTAAACGAAAAACTTATCTACATTACCTGCACTGGCAGTCCCATCACTGCTTCCATGTGGTCCACCATTGAAATGCCTACGCTTACTAGTTCGTTTGACCATTACGATATCATTATTTTTGCCCGAAATACATAATGTCTGTGTTTTGACAACATTGCCACTGTTTTGCTTAAGATGTTTGTAGCGACACAAATTGTTCTTATAATCAACATGCAAAATTTCTTTCAATATACTTCGGCATAGATTAATACAGAATTCGTGTCTGTAAAGTTTTAAAGTACTGTAATACATATCTATATATTTAACATTGCTATATTGATTGCATATAAGTTTTAATTCATAATTTAGTTTCGGCTCATTTAAGTGCTTATTATACAGTATTTCAGGAATAAAATGTTAGTATGTAGCCGACCTAAGCCATGTATGAAAACAAGATACAAATTCGTATGGTATACACTCATTAGTTCCTGCCAAAACAATAACACAATCGTCTTTAGTAAAGTCTCTGATGTCACCTCCGCAAAGTACGTTGCTCAGTCAGGCCCCTGGCTTCCATTGACTCTTCACTTCAAAATCATCCCCTAACAATTTTTGTAGAGTGTTTCGAACATGTTGTCCTTGGTCATCAGCCAGCACCAAAATTTTCTTCTTCTTATTTTTGAGCGTAAAAGTGTTATTGTTTATTTCTTCATCAATGATATTCGAATCATGATTTTGATTGCCTTCGTTTGATTGAGTAATAGATGTATCGGTATCCATATTTTCTGTTACTTTTACATCACGAATTTTAAGTTTATTTGCGTACGGTTTTTGGTTTTTTATAATGTCCGTGGTTTTTGAAACTGGTGTTGTTTTATTTTTCGCTATATTTTTTTTAGGTGTAATTTTTTGTGTCTTGGAGATTTTTGATGATTTTTCCATATTAAAGGTGGTTAGTTTATTAAAATTATTTAAACTTGTACATTTGACACATTTCGACTAATTCATCTCTCCCGTAGTTGTTTGGTTACGCACATAACATTAACTTGCCCCAACACAAGTAAAGCCAGAGCCAGGTAGCTGATAAATTACTTATGCAATATCTGGTACGTGATAAGCTGATAAGAAAAACACGTTGTATAATTGTTTTCTCTGTCCGTCTGTCTGATTGTTCGATGAGCATTTTACCACTGATTCACCACTAGGGCGTTTACATCTCAGGCATGAGCGCCAAATATGGCAACGAGGCCGTCAACTGATCACAGCATTTCAGCTGTTCCGCATTATATCCACAATCGCATATTCCTCAAACAGCGTATCGCTTTAATGACAGGGGTAGTATTAGAAAGGTTACTCCTTCTTACTGTGTAGACACGGACTCCCTTATATGTAGATTGCCCCATGAAACGGTTGGAACGATTTTAAGCAGTTGAGCGAAGCTACAACTACGTGGGTGTGGCTGTAACGTTTTAAACACTTTAAACACTTTTATTTGTACAAAAACAGATTACATTTTAGGATTCATACAATGGCCCCACACTAGGCTCTGGGCCCGTGTCGTGGGTATCTTTATCAGACATTTCAGAGCTCGAGTTACATTGGAGTAATCTATACAAAACAGAACAAATAGACAAAAACTAATAAAGACGATAATTTGGTTTGTAATGTTGTATCGGGATAAAAATAAGGATAATGTAAAATTTTAAAAATTAAAAATTAGCTTAGGTGTGCACTTTTGTGAGTAATAGTGTGCGCGTGTTTGTGTTGTGTCTGTTTGTTTGGATGAGTAGAGTGAATGTGAATGTGAGTGATGTGTCTGGGAAATCTAAACGCAACCTTGAGTAGGAAGATTCATTTGGGAGTTGATTAAATTTTCGGTATTCCTGTAATCTAAAGTATGTAACCAAGTTTTTAGTTTCTTTTTCATTGGCAGCAAATTATCTGTGAGTAGTTTTGGGATACATTTTATAACTCTAGTATAAATTAGTGGAAGAAACGTATGAGGGTGTCGGTCTGCAAAATCGGTATTCACTTTTTGGTTGGTATCTTGAATACCAATTTGGTTGGTATTTTGAAGTTCGAAAGGTCACGTCTAATGAAGTCCACGCTCCGACCAAATTATGCTCAAATCGAAGATCCCGATAACTTTCAACTCGAACTTCAAAATCGCTTCGAATCCTTAGATGAGTGCGTAACGGCGGACGAAATAAACGACAGGCTAGTGGAAACTGTTCATGCTGTTGGCAGAAAATTTTATAAGAGCCGACGCCAAAATAGAACCCAAAAACTCTCCGATCAAACTCTAGATCTCATGGCAGTCAGACGAGATATGCGGTTACAGTCTTCGGTCGACATGACGGTATACAGACGGCTCAATAGACAGATCTCTACTTGTGTGCGACGCGACATACGCTGCTTCAATACTTCGAGTATTGAAGAAGCAATCAAGCAGAACAAAGGCTCGAAAGTGTTCGCAAGAAATCTGTTTCTTGGGCAAAGTCAGCTGACCAAACTGAAGACCGATAGTGGTAACATCGTCTCGTCGAAGCCGAGATTTTGGAGGAGATTGAGAGGTTCTATGAACAGTTATACACCTCTACGCAAGCACAACCTGTCGTTAGCATGGCAAAGACCCCAGAGCCAAGCTGACCCGACACTTTGCCGAAGATATCCCGGAAGTCAGCCTGTATGAGATTAGGATGGCCTCAAACAACTTAAAAATAACAAGGCACCTGGCGACGACGGAATTACGACTGAGCTTCTGAGAGCGGGTGGAAAACCGGTACTTAAAGTCCTCCAGAAGCTGTTCGACTCCGTCATACTTAACGGAAGAAGAGACGCCAGAAGCGTGGAGCAGAAGTGTGGTGGTGCTCTTCTTCAAAAAAGGTGACAACACCTTGTTGAAGAACTACAGACCCACAGACCCATCTCACTTCTGAGCCACGTTTATAAGTTGTTTTCGAGGGTAACCACGAATCGTCTCGCACGCAGGTTTGACGACTTCCAGCCACCCGAACAAGCCGGTTTCCGAAAAGGCTATAGTACCATAGACCACATCCATACGCTTCGGCAGATTATACAGAAAACCGAGGAGTATAATCGGCCACTATGTATAGCGTATGTGGACTATGAGAAAGCCTTCGATTCCATCGAGACCTGGGCAGTACTTCAGTCTCTCCAGCGATGCCGCATTGACTATCGCTATATCGAAGTGTTGAAGTGTATCTACAGTAAAGCCACAATGTCTGTCCGATTACAGGACCAGTGCACAAAACATATCCAGCTACAGAAAGGCGTGAGACAGGGAGATGTTATATCTCCGAAACTGTTCACTGCCGCGCTGGAAGATGTTTTTAAGCTACTGGACTGGAACGGATATGGCATCAATATCAACGGCGAATGCATCACTCACCTTCGGTTTGCCAACGACATAGTCATTGTGGCGGAGTCGCTGGAGGACCTCGGTGCTATGCTCAGGGACCTCAGTAGAGTATCCCAACAGGTGGGTTTGAGGATGAATATGGACAAGACGAAAGTCATGACAAATGTTCATATCTCACCTGTACCGGTTATTGTTGGGAATACCACACTCGAAGTTGTTGACGAATACGTCTACCTGGGTCAAAAGATCCAATTAGGTAGATCCAACTTCGACAAAGAGGTCCAGCGAAGAATCCAACTCGGATGGGCAGCGTTCGGGAAACTTCGGCACATCTTTGAGTCCAGAATACCCCAATGCCTAAAGACGAAAGTCTTTAACCAGTGCGTGTTGCCAGTGATGGCTTATGGAACTGAGACGTGGTCCTTAACTGTGGGCATCATAACGAAGCTCAAAGTCACACAGCGAGCTATGGAGGGCTATGCTCAGGTCTCTTTGCGCGACAGAATCCGTAATGAGGATATTCGCAAAAGAACGAAAGTGGCCGACATAGCTCAAAGAGTAAGCAAGCTGAAGTGGCAATGGGCAGGCCACATCGCTCGCAGAACCGACAACCGATGGGAAGAAAGGTTCTCGAGTGGCGACCACGTACCGGAAGACGCAGTGTTGGACGGCCTCCCACTAGATGGACAGATGACCTCATAAAGGTAGCGACCTTTGAGGTCATATGATTTGAGCGGTTTCCAGCGGGAAACCGCTGGTTGCAGGTTGCGCAGGACCGTTCGTTGTGGAAATCAAGGGGGGAGGCCTATGTTCAGCAGTGGACGTCTTGCGGCTGATGATGATGATGATGATCTTGAATACTCTTTTCTGGAGCTGAGTCGCAATGTGACCAGACTGCCTGGCAGACCTATCAAAAGAAAGAACAGCTTCCCCTATGAAAAGCTGACGCACCGTTAGCATCTCCGCTTCTTTGTACAGGGTGATGGTCGGGAATCTAAAATGCTTGTTCAACATCACCTTCAATACTGCTCTTCGTGCTCTCTCAAGTCTGATCATTAAAGATTTAGCCGCGCCCCCCCCCCCCCAAGCTAGGTTACAATATGAGAGAATCGATTGGCAGGGCGAGTTATACACCATGACTAATATTTTTGGGTCACATGAGCTTCTTAGGCTTTTCATGACGTAAATAAGTTTCCTGATTCTATTTGACAAATTTATAATGTGACTAGCTTTAACCCGCGGCTTCGCTCGCGTTCAGTAAGTTTTTTATTTCAGATTCCTACTTGGATAGCGTGAGCGTCAAATAATAACATAAATAATGCTCGTCTATAATTGGCCTAAGGGTAGCTTATGCGTTAATCTGTATTTTAATTCCTATTTTACTATCTCAGGGGTTGAATTTTAGAAAACTAATACGCTCATTTGCCATAGTTAATTAATTTAATTTTCATACAAATAAATGTTTTAACTGCTATATGTTTACTCTTGACCGCAATGTCGCCTGAAGTTAAGTGATGATGCGGTCTACGGTAGAGCTTTGCTATCCTAGAAGAAAACGATTCAGTCTCAATTTGTATACACCAGCGTTGTAATCATCATGAAAAATCCATTCAAGCAACGCCTTAACTGTGAACGCCTTGCTCAGCCTAGACGTTGTTATAACAAAAGTAGTCCGTCAAAGCTCTTCGTTATAGTCTTTAGAACATGTCCAAGGGGTAAAAGTTCGTACAAAATTTTATCCACTATTACGTAGTATGAATTTGAAAATATCCTTCTTTCTTGCTTGCTTCATAAAATAAATACATGTGCGAAAATGTAAGTACCTATCTCCCGTGCGTTAATATAATATTTTCATCCCTATTATACTTTCTTTGGGATTGAATTTAGGAAAACTCTGTATTACATAGCTCATTATTTTTCCCGTACTCATATCCTACAAAGTTTAAAGCAAATATGTCGCCAGAAATAAAAATGTTCACACAAACTTTCTTTCTTTATTTTACTCCATTAGACGCTGTATTTTGAAAAAAAAAAACACGAAACACAAAACTCATTATAATACATATTAGCCGTACTCAATTTATACGAAATTTCATTCAAATTTGCCCAAGGAATAAAAAGTTTCATACACACTTTAATTCCCTACTTTCTTTAGGCGTTGAATTTTGAGAAATCCGTTCTTAGTGAATATGTCTACGTCATAAAAAGAATAAGTATGTGACAATTTAAGAATGTCATATTACCCTCTTAGGGGTTACATTTTGGAAGTAAATGTTCTACATAACTCATTATTTAGGCCGTTCTCAATATCTACAAAATTTTATGCAAATATGTCCAAGAAATAAAAAGTTTTTCTACAAACTTTCATCCCTTATTTCACCCCTTTGAGGATTGAATTTCGATAAACGCTGTAATATGTACCTCACGATTTTAACCGAACTCATCTTATATGAAATGTTATGCAAATATGCGCAAGGAATAAAAAGTTTCTATACTAACTTTCATCCCTTATTTCACCCCTTTGAAGGTTAAATTTCGATAAACGCTTTAATACGTACCTCATGATTTTAGTCCAACTCAATTTATATGAAATGTCATGCAAATATGCCCAAGGAATAAAACGTTTCTATACAAACTATCATCCCTTATTTCACCTCTTTGAGGGTTGGATTTCAATAAACTCTGTATTACGTACCTCATGATTTTAGCCGAACTTAATTTGTATGAAATTTCATGGAAATATGCCCAAGGATTAAACGTTGCTATACAAACTTTCATCCCTTATTTCACCCCTTTGAGGGTTGAATTTCGATAAACTCTGTATTAAATACCTCATGATTTTAGCCGAACTCAATTTATATGAAATTTCATGCAAATATGCCCAAGGAATAAAAAGTTTCATACAATCGTTCATCCCTATTTCACCCCCTTGGGGGTAAAATTTATCAAAATCCTTTCTTAGCGGATGCCTACGTCATAACATCTACTTGTGTACCAAATTTCAGCCTGATCCCTCCAGTGGTTTGGGCTGTGCGTTGATAGATCACTATGTCAGTCAGTCAGTCAGTCAGTCAGTCAGTCACCTTTGAGTTTTATATATATCTATACTAACTTTCATCCCTTATTTCACCCCTTTGAAGGTTAAATTTCGATAAACGCTTTAATACGTACCTCATGATTTTAGTCCAACTCAATTTATATGAAATGTCATGCAAATATGCCCAAGGAATAAAACGTTTCTATACAAACTATCATCCCTTATTTCACCTCTTTGAGGGTTGGATTTCAATAAACTCTGTATTACGTACCTCATGATTTTAGCCGAACTTAATTTGTATGAAATTTCATGGAAATATGCCCAAGGATTAAACGTTGCTATACAAACTTTCATCCCTTATTTCACCCCTTTGAGGGTTGAATTTCGATAAACTCTGTATTAAATACCTCATGATTTTAGCCGAACTCAATTTATATGAAATTTCATGCAAATATGCCCAAGGAATAAAAAGTTTCATACAATCGTTCATCCCCTATTTCACCCCCTTGGGGGTAAAATTTATCAAAATCCTTTCTTAGCGGATGCCTACGTCATAACATCTACTTGTGTACCAAATTTCAGCCTGATCCCTCCAGTGGTTTGGGCTGTGCGTTGATAGATCACTATGTCAGTCAGTCAGTCAGTCAGTCAGTCAGTCACCTTTGAGTTTTATATATATAGATACCTAAAAGTTAGTGATTCGTCGAGGTCTACCCCTAGGTACCGAAATCTGTCAACCCTCTCAATTACTCCACAGGTTGTCTTAACAGAAGGGAGTACATGCAGCGCTGGCAGAGGGTTAGAATCTATAGCGATTTGTATATCAAAGGTCGGCATAGATTTTTTGTTAATGAAAAATGTCATAAATTTAGTTTTTTTGGTATTAAGAGTTAGGAGGTTTTTGTAAAGCCAACCCGTGATCTGATTCATTCCCCTCTCAGCCACCTCAGCGACCCTGGTCCACGTGCTTTCCGAGAATATGACGACAGTCTGCGCCGGGTAATTTAATATCTAGAATGTCATTCATGTATATCGAAAAAAGAGTAGGACCCAAGATGCTACCTTGTGGGTCTCCAAAACTCACCACAAGTTCATCACTGAGGTTGTTCCCAATTCTTAGTTGCTGAGAACGATTTATCAGGTAACTCTGAAACCAGTTTAGCGCTACGCCTCGGATACCGAATGATTCTAATTTTTTAACTAATATTGGGATCGACAAGCTGTCAAAAGCCTTAGTAAGATCGAGAAATAGTCCCAAACAGCGCAATTTACAATCTACTGCAAGAGACACAGTATTCGTGAGAAGTACGATCGCGTCTTCTTTTGCCGCGTCTAAATCCAAATTGCCTTTCCGACAACTTGTTAGCCTCGAGGAAATCCACAAGTCTCCTATTGACCACCTTCTCAAGTAGTTTAGAAAAAATACTCAAAAGCGATATGGGCCTATAATTGCTAGGTAAATTTTTTGCACCATCTTTATGAATAGGAGCCACCACCGCAGATTTCCAGCTATCCGGGAAACAGCCCTTCTCGATACTAAGTTTGATGATATATCACAGAAGTCACACGACATTCAAACTGAAAACCAAAAGAATATATCTATCGAGGACGTTCAAGATACGAGTTTAAACAAAAAGTACTCTAGCAACACAGGAAAAGCTAGCAACATTGACGCAAACAAACAAACCGACAAACAAATTCTAATCTTATGTGATATTTATGGAAAATCATTAGCAGAGAGCCTCATACATAGAAGTTCAGAAAAGTATGATGTAACATCTAACTGCAAACCAAACGCAACTCTAGTTGATATAATAGGAGATGCAGAAAATCACACGAAGAGATTAAAAGAAGACGATGAAATAATTGTGATTGTTTCAAGACCCTCTAATTATAAGCTAGCATATCTCAAAAACTTTATTAATTTACGTGAATGTAAAAAAATTCAAACTCCAAGTTACAACTTTACCCTATAGATATTTAAATGCGTCAGACAACGTGATGAACGACAAAAAGTTTAGAATAAACGAATACTTGTATAAACTAGCTCTAGAGTTTAGCTGCCTGTCAATAATAGACATTAATTCATTTGACAAAAATATTTTCAAAGAACATACAGTATTATCTAAACATTTTACTAGATTTATTTGCAATGAAATAATTAAGAATTTTGTTACCAAAACATGTTTGTATTAACCAAAATTTAATTTATTTAACAGGATGTGGCAATGTTAGAAATGACTGTACAACGACTTCACGGACTAACTGTGATGCGACTTTTTTAGACAAAGAAATTGTAAACATTTCCACGACGTAGATACTATTAATTTTAAGATACTACATCAAAATGTCAGATCTCTAAATCCCGAAAAGTCTTTAATTATACAAGGACTCACTGTAACTTATAAGACTGACGTTCTAGTTCTGTGCGAGACGTGGCTAACTGGAATTAATGTCAATAGTGTAGTTATTCAGGGATATAGTCATGTAAATTATTTTATTAGAACAACCCGTTTGCACGGCGGTGTTTCATTATTTGTGAGCGACTCAATTTGTAAACATTGTATCGCAGAAAAACACTAAGCCAAAATATATCACAGTCGAACGGCGGATAATTACTGAATCAGGGTTAACAGATTTTTGCAATGCTATGTTGGCATACGATTGGGACGAAATATTTAAAACCTACAATCACGATACTTTTGACAAATTTGTGAATAAATTCCTTTGGAATTTTAATGTATTTTTTCCTTTAAAAACGACCAAAACTATACTTAAACAAAGATGCCCATGGATAACTAATGACATCAAGAAATTACAACAAGAAATACATGATTTACATCAGCTACAACGTCAGTATCCAGAAATTTCTAGAACAATAATAAATAACAAGAAAAAATATAGAGACGAACATATCAAAGAAAATAAAAAGAAATACATTGGTGATATAATCCTAAATGCTAAAAACCCTAAGAAGGAAGTATGGAACGTCATTTAAAAAGAAACGAATAAAAACGTAAAGAAATGGGATTGGTCCCTTGTAGATAGTGCGAGTAACGTATCGGTACCCGAAGACGAAATTGCTGAACATATTAACAAATACCTTGTTTTAACATCATACAATTTGAGCATTAATAATCCTCCCGATGTGGAAGCAGCAGTGTTATTTCTGAAAAATAGAGTTCAAGACCAATACAATTTTCAATTTGACACTGTTACTTCTACGCAAGTTCTAAATTTAGCAAAAATAAAAATTATTGCATCTATTTAGTGATACAAGAGGTTCCTCACAACTAGAGGTTAGTTCAAACGAGGAGCGCTTTTCTGTTGTACGATTGCAGATAGTGTTGATGGTCTCCCATAGCTTTTTAGAATTATTTTTGTTTTCGATTACTTTTGTTTTTTCGTAAGTTGTTTTGACGCGGTGTAGTAATCCTACTAATATTATAAATTTTAATGTATGGATGTTTGGATGTTTGGTGCTCAATCATGCCCAAACGGCTCAACGGGTCGAGCTGAAATTTAGTACACAGATAGCTTACAGTCTGGAATAACACATAGGCTACATAATATCCCGAAATAATGCACGGTTCCTTCGGGATCAAGTATAAATGTAACATCGGAACGCCTAACTAGATAATGTTGCAATTTGAAACACAGATCCAAACATCAAAACAAAACAGGCTATTTATTATTTCGAAAATATACACAGTTCCTAAGGGATCGAGTATAAAAGTAATATCGGAATGCCTTATTAGATTTTGTTGCAATTTGGAACACAAATAGTTCTTAATCTGAAATCCTATCCTACTAATAATAATATAAATCTCAATGTATGAATGTTTGTAATCACGCCCAAACAGCTCAAACGGATCGAGCTGAAATATAATACACAGATAGCTTATAGTCTGGAATAACACATAGGCTACATTTTATCCCGAAATCATCCACAGTTCCTTAGGGATCAAGTATCAACATCGGTACGCCAAACTAGAGTTTGTTGAAATGTACGTTACGTTTACGTTACGTTTACGTTACGTTTACGTTACGTTTACGTTACGTTTACGTTACGTTTACGTTACGTTTACGTTACGTTTACGTTACGTTACGTTTACGTTACGTTTACGTTACGTTTACGTTACGTTTACGTTACGTTTACGTTACGTTTACGTTACGTTTACGTTACGTTTACGTTACGTTACGTTACGTTACGTTTACGTTACGTTACGTTTACGTTACGTTACGTTACGTTACGTTACGTTACGTTACGTTTACGTTACGTTTACGTTACGTTTACGTTAGAATTATAATGACAGCTTAAGAATTTTAGTGACTTTATGTTAATGGGTAAATTATTGTATATTTTAATAGCAGAGTGAAATTAACTTTTGTAGAATGTGACATTATTAACTTGGCGGATACATATGTTAAACCTATTAAGACTATGTTTCGTACGTAATATATCAAAACGATTCGACAATACATCAAAAAATGACCTTCATTATTTTTCACAAATAAACAAATTTCTAAAATGCTAATACTAATTACTGTTAGATTTTTATTTTCCCTAAATACATTTCTCAAACTATCAGCGTTTCGAAGGTTGAAGATGACACGTAGACATTTTTTCTGTAAAAGATAAAGTGAAGAAATGATTAGCTAGTTACAATTATGAGATTAAAGAGGTACTTGATTGCTCTTACATTTTCGATCTGATCGTCAATAGAAATTGTTCTTAGTTAACGTTGATAGACTCTAGTGACAAGTGACAATAGGTCTTGGCAAGACTACCACATAGGTTGCATTAAGTTATACGATGACTACTTTCCAAAGTTTCTCTTGTATATAGCTTTTAACTGGGAAAGTACAGAAACCATTGCCGTTGATGTGTATCCACAGAACTGATGTCAGGTCTGTGTGTGTATCAATGTTGAGAACGACGTAGTGAGTAAACTCGCGAGCGTGTCCGAAATGATAAGAGTCAATTTAATGAAACAAAAGCGAAACTTTAAACTTGGTGATTTTGTGTGGTTACAAAATTAATTAACAACAAACTAAATTAAATCAAAAGTAATAAAGTCCGTTTAAAGTGATTAAGATTTTGGATAATGATCGTTATACACTTGAGCTTAAAATTCAAAGCTTATCTACAAAGACTTCAACGAATAGTACCTACAAGTTCAGGATAAGTTATGGAAGATGCCATAGGGTCAAGTACTAGTCGAACTCTGTGATGATTATGACGTTGGTTACAATGAGTAAGCTTAAAAGTTGTGGTAGAAGCTCGAGTAGGGTACTCTATCGGCCGTATTGTTTGACCGTACCAGTAGTTATTACGAAGTCGTAGCTCATGGAGTCAAAAGTTAAAATCTAAAGGTTTTCGGTTAGTTACTTTGTATTGTTAGCGAACGAAGAACGTTATGAAACGAAATTAGATCCGAAGTTTAAAGGGCCGTTTAAAGTGGTTGAAGCATTGAATTGTGACCGTTACCCATTGAAATCTTTACACTCAAAGCGTACTCACAAATACGCACACGATAGTCTAATAAAGATGCCAGTAGGTTACACACCAGTCAAGGTTGATGTAAATGATGATAATTATGATGATGATGGCTTAAGTTGTGACGGAAACTCGAGTAAGGGGACTCTAGCGGCCGTGTTGTGTTCGACCGTACCAGAGGCTATTTCGTAGTCGTAGCCCGGTAGAAATCGGTGTCTCTTGAGGCAACTCAAGTAGTCCGTGGGTTCGCGGTGTGCGTTTAGCTCTGGCGGAGGTCGGGGTCTGGAAAGACTGTACGTGTGATAACAGAGGACACACGGGCGTGTGATAATAGATGACACACGGGCGTGTAATAACAGGTGAAACACGGGCGATCCACTTGATGGATATGCAAACTGAACCACGCGGTGGTTGTGTATGAGCAATGTGATTGCTGTTCGGCTGGAGAGCCGTGGCGTTAGATATCTTACTCGGGAGTTTCATGTGATCTAAATTAAAGTCGTAAATTCGAGGTTTGATGAACGACTGTGGTATGTGGTTCTGGCAGTAGTATGGGGAATTTAGTATCTCTTGTTGGGTTTGGTTAAAATGTTACAATAGTTGACTTTTTTACTTTGTCCGTAAACTGTAAAGTCGAGTCACGGTAGAGTTCGGAACTTGAACGACTACGGTACTTGACCTTGGCAATAGATTATTGTATTTTCTGATTTGTGGCATCTCGTGATAGAACTGAAAATTCTGTGATAAGTTGAAGATCAGGGTCAGGACTGACCGAGTGGAACACGTTTCTGTCGTGAAGTATTTATTCGCAAGACGGCCACTACACGAGGACGTGTGCAAGCAGGATGGCCGTGTCGTAATCGAATCATAATCGAGTCGTAATCGAATCTCAATAGAGTTGCCATCTAGTAGTATCCGTGACGCAAGCGCCACTGGTGGCGCTCGATGGAGTTAGTGGCGCGCGCGCTGTCGAATGGACGGATCGTTTGAGTCAGTTCTCTCTTGGCTTTCGACGCGTGCGGTCGGCGCTGAACCATCGCGCGTTCTACGATACGTTACTTAGTTGAATAACCAACGTTGTTACCTGTGCTTCATAAATTTGATTGTGTTAGCGAGTTTTCATCCAACACTACCCACCGCTATGCCCACAGCCGAAGGATGCGACGAATAATGATGATGGCGAGACTATGTTAACATATATAATCAGCTATGTTATTGAAATATTTCATGAAAATATACCTGTCAAAATGTAATCGTATTTTATACTTATTAAATTGTTATCAACATAATAATATATATATAAAAGTAATATTTTGCTTTCGTGAAATAAAGACAAAATTGCGTTATCTGAAATAACCAAATTTCACTTTTATTTAAAACTAAATTACAAAGTAAAACATAATTTACTCATTCTAGTCTGAGTAATTTACCTGAAATAACAAAAAACATCATTTAAAGCCTTTACCGAGCCTCTCTACCGAGTCTGGTCCTCATGTACATTGTTGCACACTTAACTTCATTTCCCGGCTGGTCTATTTAAGGTAAATTTGTTTTAATTTCACGCAATGTATCGATTAAGAAGCTTATTTCGATAATTTTAATAATCGGTAGTCGATAATTGGATAATATGTAACTCTTAACAGTTCAATTTATCAAAAAACTAATTGAGTATTAATGTTCTTATTAAACAATAATCGTTTAGAGCTGTATAAATACTGGACTTTTTTCCTTTCTATGCCATTGTGTTTTGAAGTCTCTGCCTTAACCAATAATGTAAGTTTCATCTTCTTTCTTATTCTCAATTTCGATCGCTCACGGTTTTATAATTTAATGTTTTACGAATAAGGCAGAATTTAAGTATATTTTATCCGTAAATAAGATTTAAATAATGTCTTAATACGTTACAATCACAAAAAAAAACCAGGATCGCCCTGCATAACATATAAAAGCATCGCCCCGCGGTCTCACCTGCGTAGTTCCTAAACTCGTTATTTTCCTGGGACAAAAATAATTTATAACACATTTGCTCGCAAAGGGTCTCTTATTTCACCAATTTCCATATCTTAATATATCTCATTTCGTACTTGTGCGGTAATGTAATGTAAAACGCAAGGTTTTAAAATCTTATCACAGCGTTTTTATCTCGGAAAAGTTGTCAACTAAAATTAACTTTGGGAAATAAAATATGGGGCATTTCATGCCAAGCGGACAACCAAAACAATATGAGGTCGTGAATTTTGTTCATACTCTGGTCAGTTATACTTCTAGTAGACTTGAGTGTGTACACATCATTCTATTTTCGTGTGACGCTTTATTGCCAAGTTATGAGCTTTTAAAAATTAGCTAAAATGATTTTATGATTTTTTCTATGCTTCTTATTTGTATTAATTATTATTATTATTCACATATTCATTTATTTTCTTATTTTTTAAGTTTTATACAATAGATATTAAAAAACATAAAAACTAGAATGCCGCCTGCAGCGGGGCAGAGCCCAAGCTACTAGTGGTGGTGATGGTGGTTAAGGCTGCAGAGACAGAAACCTCCTGACTATGCGTGCCGTGTCCAAAACGACTGCCTTTTGTATCTGAGCCTTGACCCAATCGTCTAACGAAAGCCTCTTAAGATGTTGGTCGAGGCTTTTCGCTATGAGACCGTTTACTGACACGACTATCGGGACTATGCTCGTCGAATCAACATTCCACATGGCAGTAACCTCGTGAGCCAAGTCAAGGTACTTGCTAAGCTTGTCCTTCTTGGCTTTCACGAGGTTATCGTCATGTGGTATGGTGATATCGACGATCACAGCTCGGCGCTGAGACCGGTCTTCCAGGACGATATCAGGCTTATTGGCGACAATAATCCTGTCCGTGATGATAGAGCGGTCCCAGTAGAGTAGCGCACAACCATTTTCAAGAACTGGCACAGGTGCGTACTTGTAGTACGGCACCTCGGACTCGACAAGCCCGTGTCGAAGAGCAAGTTGCTGGTGGATGATTCTTGCTACTGGGTTATGTCTGTGAAAGTACTAGCCGTTAGCAAGATACGAACAACCTGAAATAACATGACGAAGAGATTTGCCTGGACGGCGGCATGCCCGACAAACGTCGACCGCACCGTCCTTCATTATGTATTTCCGGTAATTATTCGTCTTGATAACCTCGTCTGCAATTGCACAGGCAAAACCCTCGGTTTCTCCGAAGAGGTCCCAGAAGCCTTCCTGTCCAGGGTGTCGAGCTCAGTATGAGTCCATCTCAGTATGCCAAAGGAGTATATCAGCAGAGGCATTACCCAACCGTTGAAGGCTCGCGCTTTGTTACCGCCTGACAGAAGACATTTAAGTACTTTTGTCAGCCGGCGAAAAAAGCGCTCCTTCACCGATTTCTTAATGTCATCTGCTGATATACCTAATGACTGTGACATACCGAGATATATGTAGGTCTCGTCTTCGGAGAGAGATCTGAGTTATAGTCTCGAAAGTTGTAAATTCTCTGAATTTACTACTGGATTTACTTTATTATTATTATTATTATCAGCCTATATATTGTCCCATTGCAGAGCAAAGCCTCTCTCCCTCCCTCCAATTTTCCCTGTTCAGAGCAACAGTCCACCAATCTTCCCTAAATGTATCGAGTTCGGTCCGCCATCTCTTCCTGGGTTGCCTGGCTGGTCGTACATATTGTGGGACCCAAATAGTTGTTTGTTTGGCCCAGAGTTGTTCCGGCATTCGGCATACATGACCCGTTCAGTCCCATTTGAGCACGGCTGCTTTTGAGTGGCATCTATTATTTTGGTTTTTGAGCGTATTGGCTATAAAACAAAACTAAATAGTGTTGTTTCTTATAGTTAAAGGTTGTACTTTTTAATTTTTTTATTGAATTCGAAATTTGAATTATTTTACGGATTGCAAACCGAAGTGAACATTTCAAATAAATTTTTAACTAACTTGGACAATTAAAAAAAAAAAATTTTCTTAAATTAAAACTATACATATAGTAAATCTACACAAAAAAATAAATTAAAATGAGATCTTTCATAGTTTACGACATAGAGCAAATAGAGTACATACACATCGCTAAGAGCACGTTCAAAGCAATCGGTTGTTTGCGCTAAGATGCTATAAAAACTATCTTATTAATATTTTATTCCTTCATTATGACATGCTGAAATATAAAATAAACGATTTTTTAATAAAATATAATTAACAATGTAAAATTCGAAATTATTTAATTATTAATTTTTTCAATTTGTCCAAGTTAGTCAAAAATTTGCCTGCGATTTTGGAGGAGATTCAGAGGTTCTATGAGCAGTACTGTTATACACCTCTACGCAAGCACTACCTCTCGTTAGCATGGCAAAAGACCCTAGAGCCAAGCTGACCCGACACTTTACCGAAGATATCCCGGAAATCAGCCTGTGTGCGATAAGGATGGCCCTCAAACAACTTAAAAACAACAAGGCACCTGGCGACGACGGAATTACGACTGAGCTTCTGAGAGCGGGTGGAAAACCGGTACTTAAAGTCCTCCAGAAGCTATTCGACTCCGTCATACTAACGGTAATACGCGAGAAGCGTGGAGCAGAAGTGTGGTGGTGCTCTTCTTCAAAAAAGGTGACAACACCTTGTTGAAGAACTACAGACCCATCTCACTTCTGAGCCACGTTTATAAGTTGTTTTCGTTTGAGTTGAATCAAATTTGATCTCTCGGTAACGTGCGGAGTGTGTTGCGGGGCAGCCATTTGGATTATCGGAGTGCGCATAGCTGCGTGGCCCTGTGTGGGAATGGGTGGGTGTGTTGCTTACAGAAGCATGTCTTGCTTGTCCCTTGCTACAGTATAACTTTGTAACGTACTTACAGATTCCTCTACGACTGTGGAGACACAGAACGTGACCGAAAACAAGGATGAAGCTCAGCTTGCAAGCAGTGCTGGTGGCGCGTAAGTCGACATGAGCACAATCATTTCCAAATTTATGGCTCAAAGCTTTTAAAAGCGATATAAGAAATCGCAATTAAATGACAAAAAACAGCACTTTGTAATTTCTTCAAAACTAACTGCTATAGTCACTGCTTTCATCTATAATATTATACTCGTATTATAAATATTATTATAATGATGTTTGGTCACATGATTGCGGACGAGGCGACGTACCTTACCTAGTCCGTTATAGGTTTTCTTTTATCCGGCTAGATTATGGAAAAGTATGACAGACATTTATTTTATCAAATTAACAAAACCGGCAAAAATATATTAGATCTTAAAATTCCGTAAAGGGGGTGTGACTTTGCTTTATCGTGTAACTCGAACTAAAGTGTCACTAGAAAATTTAAGCACTTCATTTTTTAAGGCTTTGCTTGCCGGATAGACAGAGGCAGAGAATTCCACAGTAGGACAGCTTTCACAGTGAAAGATTTAGAAAAGGAAATATTAGAATGAGTAGAGGTAGGAAAGTTTAGTTTGAGAGATCAGATAGAATGAAGGGGACAGGATTTCGGTTTAATTCAATTCAATTCAATTCATTTATTCGAACCATAAATTCGTAAGAACATTTGGTAACGTCATTTACAAAAAGACAAAGAATCTCTGTACATAATAAGATAAAATAACAATGTCAAAATGAATAAGACAGCTGTAAAGGGGCCTAGTCAATTAAATTCAGCTATAAAAAGGCTTTGTCGAAAACAAAATAACAAATATTCAATACACACAGTAGTTAAGTTGAGCGAGTTCAGGAGTTGCAAATAAACCTTTTTGCAAATTAAATTATTTATTAAAATTTATAGTTACATTTAAATTACAACTAATTAAATTAAGTATCAACGCGTCGATATGAGACTACGAAGTGACGGCTAAGGGACGCCGATCGCCGATCGGTGTCCGTCTTCCGGGTGGTCCGATGCTTTGCGGAACTGCTTGCAACACGGTGGGAATCACACCACCGTCTTCAATTAAGTAATGTTGAATATGACTTGTTGGTCAGCGAAATCCATGTATCCGGGCACCGTAACACCTCCCCCCATAGTTCAGTGACTATCTCTAGACACATCTTAATAGAGTCGCTGAAATGTTGCTATGGTCCACCTTTATTTCATGGGGATGTGCTTCTTCCGAGGGTGCTACGGGAAAGGCTGCTTTCAGCGCCTCTCTATGAATATTACGCTTTTCTAAAAATCTTCGATATACTAAATAGGCTAAAATCATAGCTGCGCTCAACATGATGTATAGCGGGATCGTTGTATAATACAGAGTTTGATCCGAAATATGTTCAATGCTTATAGGGGGTTGAGTGAAGATCTTCTCGTTGATTGAATGCAGTTTTTCTAAGTCGACAGAGTTCAAAATAGTAGCTGTTCTATTAGTAGATCCGTCTTGATAGTCGTTCATAGGCATTTCTATAATTTTTAGTGGATAGCCTTTGATGCGGTCGTTGGGGTTAAAAATGTTGAAACTCGGGGTGTTGAGATAGCATTATTTCTGTGGGATAACCGCGTACGCGTACCGCGTACCGCGTGTGGGTTGTACTGCCTTGGCTTCTTTGAACTGAGAGAGTTGTTGAACTACATACATCAGAATTGGCTGTAACGGTAGTAGAGCTAGCTACTGAGGGTGGCCTTTCTGTCTCAGGTGGATTGACTGCCAGAGAACTAGCGTCTTCGTTATTTATTTCGATCCTAGATAGAGCGTCAGCGTTAGTGTTGAGCTTCCCTTGCTTATAGATGGGGGTGAAGTCAAACTCACTCAATCTAAGTCCTCACCGTGTCAGCCTTGAGCTGGGCTCTTTGAAGTTCATAACTCACTGCAGTGGTTTATGATCGGCGAGGACTTTAAACTTTCTCCCGAATAAATAGGGTCTAAAGTATTTAGTTCCCCATACTATTGCCAAAAATTCTTTTTCTATGGTGCTATAATTGATTTCACTAGCATTTAAGGTTCGAGATGCATATACTATTGGTCGGTAACTTCCTATAGGTCCTTGTGATAATATGGCTCCTAGTGCAAAGTTAGATGCGTCAGTGGTCAGTATAAATTCATTTTCAAATTCAGGGTACTGTAAGATCGGGTCGTTTGTTAACAGAGATAGGTTACTAAGTCTAAACTCCGGTTCTGGTCTAACGTACTGCTCTACAAGCTGGTCACAGAGTCGAATAAACCGGGTCAGGACGTTGGGGTTGCCGTCGAAATCGGGTAAAACACGAAGTCCTTTATAGACTTGCTCTACGGCGGCGTCTACCATCTTGTATAAATTACGACGTTCACTATCGCAAGAATCACTATCACTAGAGTAGTTTATTTCTAAGATATCGCTTAACGTTCTATTTGCGTCGTGCAAATTTTAGCGACTATTACCAACTAACCTACTAGTCCGAGTCCGAGTAGGTCCGAGACTGCCTTGGTTGTAAAATCTTGGAAAGTTTAAGGATACACTTATAGTAAATGGGAAAGCAACTCCGATAGAAACTGAAGTACTTACATTTGCATCTTGGTGTCTGCACGATCGATTTCTTGATCACTCCTGAACTACACTCGCGAAGGTTCTAGTTTCTCGAAAATATTTCGATAGATTCTCGGTGAATCTTTTTTCGAAAATCCTACCGACTGCGCCAGTTAAGTTGCGCGAGTCCAGGAGTTGCAAAAAAAAACATTTTTGCAAATTACATTAATACATTATTTATTAAAATTTATAGTTACATTTAAATTACACCTGATTAAATTAAGTGTCAACGCGTCGATATAAGACTACGAAGTGACGGCTAAGGGACGCCGATCGCCGATCGGTGTGCGTCTTCCGGGTGGTCCGATGCTTCGCGGAACTGCTTGCAACACGGTGGGAATCACGCCACCGTCTTGAATTGAGTAATGTTGAATATGACTTGTTGGTCAGCGAAATCCATGTAACCGGGCATCGTAACACAGTATACAGATACTACATTAGTACATACAATGTAACATCAAAAGTCTTATAAATCTATTATTTTACCTTATTACAAGATTCTAATTTCGACACATACAGGGATTGCATTATAGAAGCGAATACCATAATATTTAAACGAGTTATTTGATTTCTGAAGTTTGCACTTAGGAAAGACAATGTTGTGTTTATGGTGCGCTTTTGGATTCAGATCAGTTAATTTCTGCAGACGAGTTGGAGTTTTTCTTACATACATTATACATTCATAAATATACAATGAAGGGACTGTTAATAGTTTTGAACATCTCCCGTACGGATTTTCTAGCTGATTTTTGTCCGCAGCCGAACCCCATAATAAGATCCCGTAGGATATAATACTGTGAAAGTAGCCAAAATAAACAAGCCTAGCTGTTGCAACATCAGATATTTTTTTAATTTGACGAACTGCGTGGGCACCTGAGCTAAGTCGATCAGCTAGAATGGGGTCCGCACATTTGCATCTTCTGAAATACCCAGAAAACGAGTAGATTGTACAGATTCGATAAGTTCATCGTTCAGTCTTATATCAAGTTTACCGCACATTACATTGCAGAGTGTGAACTTTATACATTTCGTTTTAGTTGGATTAAGTACTAGATTATTTGCATCAAACCATTTGTACGCAATGTCCAAAAGTACGTTTATTTCTGTGGAATCGTTTTAATTTTGAATAGGAGTGATGTATCATCGGTGAACATAACTACTTCTATATTTTTATGTTTATTTATCATAAAAGGTAGATCATTAACTTATATAAGAAACAAAAAAGGTCCAAGTATGGAACCTTGTGGTGCACCCATTCTTATAGGCGACTCATTTGATTGCACACCGTCAACATCGACTATTTGTACACGGTCTTTAAGATATGAAGAAATGAAATTTAGAGCTGGTTTCGAAACCACATAAAACTGCAGTTTCTTTAAAAAAGTGTCATGATGAACACAGTCGAAAGCTTTTGATAAGTCACAAAATACTCCCAGAATGTCATGATGATCTTCCCAGGTTTTCAATATATTAGTTTAGTTCAATGCCTGCATCGGTAGTGGAACGTCCTTTGTGAATCCAAATTGGTTACTATGTAATAGATTATAATTATTAAAGTAAGATTATAAAAGTTGCTGGAGAACAAGTTTCTCGAATATTTTGCTGATGCAAGGCAAAACCGAGATGGGTCTGTAGTTTTCAAGTTTGTTTTTGTCTCCGAATTTAAACAGAGGTATCACTTTACTATATTTCATCATGTCAGGAAATGTACCATTTTTTATACATTCGTTAAATAATTCTGCTAAATATGGGACAATATTATTAATAATCCTCTCAAATACCTTAACTGACAATCCCCATACGTCCTCTGTATTCTTAACTTTAATGTCTTTGAACGTTTTTAGTATTGCAGTGGCAGTAACATGATGCAACTCAAATGTAGATGAAGGACAATCAACATTTTCTGTCAACAATTTTTCTGCAAGATAGGGAGACGAAGTTAGGTGTTTTGTTGTCTCTAAGGGAATATCAGCAAATTAAACCTTGAAGGCAACTACTATGTCCGATTTTTTAAAATGCAGTAAGTTGAGTTAGTGCTACAAAATTAATAATCAATAAAATGTGCTAATTTGCTATTTAAGATGCAGTATCAGATTTATTTTACTGCATTTTAATGTGTTTACAACAAAATTTAGGTGCAGTTCGTAAACAATTAAGTGCTGATTCTGTTAGGAATTTTTATTCAGTCTTTTTTTACTCTTAATTTTCAGGCCTTCATTAGAGGCCATATTTTAATGAGTAAATAACTTAATTTAAAAACCCCGAATGCCAAACTGAACAGATACAAAACATTATGTAAGACAAATTACATAACCAAGATAAAGTTAACGATAGTTCAAAGCGTAATAAACATAACAGTTGACATGAATAATTCAATTTCTCCAACAAAACAAAAATCAACTTCAACATAAAATTAAATTTAAACTTTAGACTATAATTTTTCAGTAAAACCTGCCAGATAAACGTGAAAAATTATGATACTGATAAATGTAAGAAACTTGCTACAGTTTTCTTGTTATTTCAAAAAAAGTCGCTCCAATGTCGATAAAAAATATATTTACTATCTATATTATAGTATATTTACTATCTAAAGACACTTGATCATTACGACGAATCTAACGGTATCTTAATTGTCAAAATCCACCCAGCCATTTGGAATATACGTGGGAATAAAAAAAATTATAAACATACGAGAAACGCGCGAAAAACATAACCCTTCTTTCAGTCGGGTAAAAAAGCGACTGAAAGAAAATGTCTATCAGAATAAAAACTTAATCAGCTTTCGCTAAATTTCACTTTTTATTTAGTATTATTTACACTATCAGAAGAGACTTTTATGATATCCTAACAATTTAGATAAACCACACTCACAATGGCATGAATTATAGCTAATTGTGAAACAATTTTAGTATTTATTTTTTGTTTGGTAGAAAAAACTTCAGAAATCTCATATAATTTTTATCGGAATTGCTGCGGTGTTTTTCGAAATAACAAGAAAAACTATAGTGATTTTCTTACATTTACCTGGATCATCATTTTTCACATTTATCTGTTTGTCTGGCAGCTTCAAATGAAAAATTATAGTCGAAAGTTCGAGTTTAATTTTAAATTAAATTTGGTTTTATTTTGAGAAAATTGAGTTATTAATGTCAACAATTGTTGCTTTGAACTATCGTTAACTTTTTCTTGGTTCTTTAATTACCACCAATTTTCCACAGGAACTGTGGAATATAACAAATTGTTCAAATTACTAAATGGACGTAGTTTAGCAGAAAGGACTCAAACCACATTATGGTCAAAAATGAGTTGTATGTACCAAAGAGGTCCTAAAGGTTAGTTCTTTCTATCAGAAATAAAGATCCGAGATCAGATGAAGATAAGGTACATTTTTGAATGATGAGTACCAAGCCACATAAAGACGGGTATTCTTCTACAAACAACTATAATGACCCAGACTGCTTGGATCATTTTTGATAAATCCAATTTCAAAGAATCAAGTCTATGTTTATAATAGCAAAAGTGACTCAAACCACTTGAATCGTTTCTGTTAAATTTCCGTCATAGAAACAAGTCTATTTTATATTCAGCTAAAACGACTCAAACCGTGTGATTCACTTCTGCAAAATGATATACATAGAAAAAAAACATTTTCGCATTTAGCTAAAATGACCTATCTCAGTCTTTCCAATTAATTAAACAAACAAGATTAAGTTTATTAAGTGACTCAACGACTGTTGTTTTGAGATTCAATTTTATTATTCTGAATTCTGAAAACCTGTCGCAAACCAACACTCCTCACGGCCGTGTCCTGCCCGCCAGAGAAAGTTTCCCTCGAAATAAAATGATTACCAAATATGGTAATGAAGCGTCGACTTTGTCTCCTATTGGTAATTAGGATTGAGTTAGCACCCGTATTGGTCAGTCGTAGAGATGATGCAATCTTCCCGATGCTGTGAGGGAGGTGAGGTCGTCCCGCGCTTGCACAGGTTGCGGGTTGGATAGTCACTTGAACTTGCACGATGCTCAATTTGGATTTGAAGCTGGTCTGTCCACAGAAAGTGCCATCATGGCGCTCAAGCACACTGTAAAATATTATACTGACAGAGATACACCAGTTTAGGCATGTTTCTTGGACTTATCAAAAGCATTCGACCTCGTGGGGTATGGCTTACTATGGGTAAAATTGAAAGAAATAAAATTACCGAAATAAATAATTAACATGTTTAAAACTTGGTACGCCAATCAAGCAAATATAGTACGGTGGGCAGACGAAACTTCGAACGAATACAGTATTGAATGTGGTGTTAGACAAGGAGGCTTGACATCACCTAAATTGTTTAATTTATATATAAATCAATTGACTGTTCAGCTCAGTAACACACATGTCGGATGCCACATTGATAATTCAAGCATTAACAACATCAGTTACGCAGACGACATGGTTTTGCTGAGTCCTTCGGTATGGGGTTTGAGAAAGCTTGTAAAATGTGTGAGACGTACGCCAAGGTACATAGTCTACGATATAATACAAGTAAAAGTGACATTTTAATCTTTAAAGCTAAAAGAATGTAGTAAATTTTGTTCCACCTATTTATCGAATGGGTCTGTATTAAACAGAGTCGACAAATTGAAGTACCTGGATCATATAGTTACAGATGATTTGAAAGACGATCTCAATATTGAACGAGAACGCAGAGCGCTGTCAGTAAGATGCAATATATGATTGCACGTAAGTTTGCTCGATGCACAAATGAAGTGAAAATTACTTTGTTTAAGGCTTTCTGTCAATCCTTCTACTCAAGCAGCCTATGGGTGTCACATACGCTAAAACTTACAGCGCTCTACGTGTTACAAGGGACTGATTATAGTTGTGACACGGATTCCGATTATGTGCCAGATAGCGAAGAAGATTCAGTAAAGTAGGTTACTTAATGTTAATGCTAAAACTTAATGTATTAGGTTAAAAATAGATATATACCAAGTAGTGAAAATGATTCTGATGATGAAACCCCAACGCCGTTGTTAGAAGCCGCCAAGAAGCAGGAAGCAGTTTTAAGTACATATAGCGCAAGAAATGCATACTTCGATGAAGAAACTATTGACGACCTCTCTAATTTAGAAGTTCAGAATCGATATTCAGTTGGCCAGAACTTGGAAACACAAAACATAAGTCAGAAAGGACGTGCGAAAAAAGGTCGTAAAAGAAAATATCCAGACCATACTTTAGCCCAAAAAAAGAAAGGAAATATAAAATGTACCATTCAATGCAAAAACTATATATAAAATTTTATTTAAGTATCCGTGGTCCTTAACTGTGGGGCTCATAACGAAGCTCAAAGTCACACAGCGAGCTATGCTCGGAGTCTCTTTGCGCGACAAAATCCGTAATGAGGATATTCGCAAAAGAACGAAAGTGGCCGACATAGCTCAAAGAGTAAGAAAGCTGAAGTGGCAATGGCCAGGCCACATCGCTCGCAGAACTGACAACCAATGGGAAGAAAGATTCTCGAGTGGCGACCGCGAACCGGAAGACGCAGTGTTGGACGACCTCCCACTAGATGGACAGATGTCCTCATGAAGGTCACTGGACACCGCTGGTTGCAAGTTGCGCAGGACCGTTCGTTGTGGAAATGCCTATGGATGGAAGGCCTATGTTCAGCAGCGGAAGTCTTGCGGCTGATGATGATTTAAATATCGGCTTATTCAAAACTTTTGGTACTTAGATCCTTTTGCGAAATTGAAAGCTACACTCCGTAATGTAAAACCAATTAAGGAGAAACGACTCAACCCCATATTTTTCTCAATAACTCAAAAAGTGCATAAGTCTATGTACTACAATTAAACACATAAAAATATTAGTATATTTGCCCATATGTGACAATAATTTTAATATGTTTCGAGTACAACATCATTGCAGAATTATCATCTAAACTTAAAACTTCAATTACTCATAAACAAGTATTTGTGGGTTAGGGCCTTTCTGCTAAACTACGTCCAAATATAATGCAGTAATTACAACTTTAACTGCAAGTTGGCTAAAAATATTATAGTATAAGTGTTAGATATTATTGATTATACTGCAGTAAATATCCCGAATACTGCAATTTAATTAGTAACATTAACAACAAAAAGTAACTTATCATATAGATAAAAGACAGTTTCATCAACATTAACTTAAACTATTATGAAACACTTTAACTATTTATGAAAATAGGTAATGGTTTCTAAAATACTACATCCTAGTACCTTACTGCATACTAGTCTGCAATTCCTGTTAAAAATCAATAAAAACAAACTTTGCAGTACTCATATTTTTAGAACATTGCCTATTTACTGCAGTTTAGTTTAGGTGGTAACTACGTTTTTAATTTATAGTAAACCGATTTTTTTGTAGTGACGATAACATTTACTTAGAAAAACAAAGAATCCTTTCAGACGTAATTGCAAATACTGTATTTTGGATAGTTTTACGTTACAGTTTGCATAAAATATGACTAGTAACTGCATTGAGGGATTTGTTTTTTCTATCTTGTAGTCTGAAAAATCAAAAATCGATTTTATCATTCGATTCCTTATGATCCATTACGGTTCAATATTTAACTCAATAACGTCAAAATGTCGATTACTCCGTTTTAAGTATTGCACGGCAGATTATGTTTCTTGTCGGATATGCTTGTTCCATTCGTCGGGAAAATTTTGTCAAAGACTCTACGCATTTTGTGCAGTTATTGGAAAGGGTTCAGCTCGGTGAGGATGAAGAACTTGTGTGTTTCGATGTTGTATCACTTTTCACAAATGTACCGATAGATGGCTCCATTGAAATAATTACGGGACTATTACAGTTCATTCAAATACCTATCGAGTACATAGAGCTGTTGCGATTTACACTCACTAAAGGCTTTTTCGTGTGGAAGGGGGACCACTACTTACAAATTGAAGGTGAAGCAATGGGCTCTCCCATTGCCCCGGTTGTAGCTAATATTTTTATGGAGTGGTGTGAAGAGGAAGTAATTTTAAGCTCACCATTTAAGCCGAGACATTGGTGGCGATATGTTGACGATGTGTTCGCAATTGTACGCAAAGACCAGATTGATTCGTTGCTGTTACAATTAAACAGTTTTCACCCGAGTATTGCGATGACGGTGGAACGTGAACGGAATGGCGCTCTGCCTTTTCTGGATGTGTTGGTGATGCGAGATTCTACTGGACAATTATCGCACACGGTCTACCGCAAGCCGACGCATACAGATAGGTATCTTAGTGCCGATTTACACCACCATCCCGCACACTTAGCCTCAGCACCACGCACGCTTATTAAAAGTACCATGTGTATGTGTATGTGGACCAGAATACCTAGAAACGGAGTTAAATCATTTGAAAGGCGTGTTAAACCGCAACAGGTATAGCTGGAAACAGGGATGACGGGTGGCGAATGCATCGTCAAGGACGCGTCCGGCTTCAGTGGAGAGGGTGGCTACTTCTGCCATACACTAAAAGAGTGACGGATAATATTGGACACTTGCTACGCCGAAGATATTGCATCAAGACAATTTTCCACCCACTCAGGTAGCTAAGGCAAGTAGTACGCTCTCCAAAGGACAGGGACCCTTTAGGTGTGCCAGGGGTGTACATTATTCCCTATGATTGCGGCAGTAGCTATGTGAACCAGACAAGGATGTTGCTTTTTCAAGCTACGTGCTAAGTATTGTAAGTAAGAGTCGATATGTCAATGTAAAGGGCCGTGGGGCATCAGCAGGGACAAATCCTTGCTACCGCATTTTAAAAACCTAGGGATTCTTACTTTGCCCTGTATAGTCGTTCTCCATGTAGGATTGTATGTGAGGGAAAACCTACAGTTGTCCACCGCATGTGGAGACCGGTCTGCGTACCTAATACGATGCGCAGGGCAGCTAAAACCAGTTCCCAGGAAACTATCGAAGTCTGACAAGCTCACCTATATCATAGGACCCACCGTGTACAAGCTGCCACGTGCAGCAGTTGGTGGTCCAAGCCAGGCTTGCTTCAAGTCTCGCCTGAAGTGCTGGCTTGTCGATCGACATTCTATAGCTTCAAGGAGTTCCTTGAGTTCAAACTATAGATTCTCAAGTAGTTAGGTACATTCAAATAACAAATGAAGGTCTAATCTGTTTAGCATTATAGGAACATATTAAAGTTAGTTTATGATGACATTGTTATGGTTTTTAATAATACCACATACAATCAAATAACATTACAATTTATTGATTTTAATACCTATACTAGACATGTAATAGAAGATTATGACACTAGTGTGTAATGTTGGTGATTACCAATTTCGGCTGCATTAAAACACTCGCCTCTTCAACACACTTGTGAATAAAATAATAATAAAAAATATTTTTTCAATAATGAAGTAATAACGAGATGTTAAAAATGTTTCGTTACGGTGGGAGAAATTAATCAGTTGTCAAAATGTCAAATGCGCAACAGTGGCGACCGGCCACAGACTAAAAAAAATTGGTTTCTTTTTTTGTCTTACTGCTGATAGTATTTTAGGCACGTACAATTACAATCACAAGTACAATTAACTGGCCGCGTGGCTTAGTGGGTAGTAACTCTGCCTGCAAAGCCGAGGGTCGTGGGTTCGATTCCCACCCAGTGCAAATACTTGTGTAATGAATTCAAATGTTTGCACTGTGTCTGGGTGTTTCTATTTATAATAAGTATGTATTTAAAACTATATATGTATTATATGAGCTATCTGTCCGCCATACCACAAGCTTTGCTTAGTTTGGGGTCAGATGGTGCTGTGTGTGAATTGTCCACCGATATTTATTAATTTATTTATTTATATTTATAATAAGAGGAATTTAAAGGTTTCTTTAATACACAGAAAATAAAAAATAATATTTGAGTAAAGGTTTATTTTGTAAGCATGTATAGGTTGAATTTATCTAATTCAATTCAAAGTTCATGAAGTGAGCAAACAATAATAGATACATTTATTCATTTTTTCTATTAAACAGGACCTTTTCTGTACCGAAACTTTTTTAAAAACAAAGCCACTCAACTAATAAAAAAACCTCACTTATGAGTAACAGTAACGAAAAAGTCACAGTTTGTTTATAATTGTCATTATATGCCTGATTGCGGTGAAATTGGAGCCATTTTATGAGCAAGTGTGTTGAAAATAATATTAACGCAATAAAGATTATGATTACAATGATAAACGTTAGTGAAATATTATAATAAGATTGTCGTTACATAATATGATCGTGTTTTTCGCAGTGTGCGTGGTGGCGTGTGTGTGCGGAGGCGAGGGACGGGGAGCGGGCCCTGCGCCGGCGCCGTCGCCGTTGCCAGCGAGGCGCACACCATATGTGTTTGCTAGTCTACCGAATACTAGTCCACCGAAAGGTGGTATGCCTGTTAAATTGACGGGAGTTTGGTTTTTTTTCGGGTGAATATCAAAGTAAACACGACTTATTCCTTGTTCATTTATTGAATTCAACTTGCAATAAAACTTGGTTACACAATTTCTTTTTTTTTTATTTAATATTTGCAGCGACCCACGACTTTACCCAAGAAGTTCCCATTCTCGTATTGTACTTTTGTACTTTGATAAAAGTAGCTTAGGTGCTAAACTACTTTAGATTCAGATTTGTAAGCTTTTATTTATTTTGGACATTGGTAGCATAGCTAAATGTATTAATATAATAAATGCCCTCGTGGCTTAGTGCGTAGTGGGCCTGCGAAGCCGAGGGTGGTGGTGGGTTCGATTCCCACCCAGTGCAAATATTTGTGTGATGAATTCAAATGTTTGCACTGTGTTTGGGTGTTTCTATTAAAATAAGTATGTATTAAAAACTATATATGTATTATATCAGCTATCTGGCCGCCATAGTACAAGCTTTGCTAGTTTGGGGTCAGATGGTGTTGTGTGTGAATTGTCCAAAACAAAAAAAAAATGCTTTCATTGTCATTAATTTTGTTAAAAAAAATTTGTTTTCATTTAGTTATTATTTTGCTTCCATTATCATTGGATTGTTATAAATGCCTAATCAGTTTTTGTATAATTATGTAACGTAGATATTAACAAAGAGAATGTAATATACTAGATAATAATAAAGTAAAATTGGTAGTTCTTGAATAGGCAGCCTAGAGTGATGAATTGTAAAGTGAATTATAAAAGTTTTTGTCAAATTGTTACAGACAACCTAATATTTGCATGCCGTAAGGTTGATTATGGAGTTCTCAATGTAAACATTTAAGATCTTATTGTTATAACCCATTTTCGCAAATAAATATATTTTATTTATTTAAACCAGACTGTAATCTGACTGTATTTAAAATCTTATTCCGATCAGTTTAACCGATTAGTCATTAGTCATAATAGTAGGATAACTTTACTACATACTTACTATTCCTCCAACATACTCGTAAGTGTGATTTAGTAAGTTTTTAAGTATGAAGTCGAGTACTGGTTATTTCTTTGCATGCGACATCTAACATTTTACCCTTGGTGCACCCGATGACTAAAAACCCTGCCCTATACTACCTAGGTGAGTTGCGACATACCCGAAAATGTAATCTATCTATACTAATATTACAAAGAGGAAAGATTTGTTTGTTTGTTTATTTGTAATGAATAGTCTCCGAAACTACTGGACCGATTTCAAAAATTCTTTCACCTTTGGAAAGCTACATTATCCCCGAGTAACAAAGGCTACATTATATTAAAAAAAATAGGAATCCTTGCTAAAACTCCAATAATGTAACATTAGGTGTAAAAAATACCTGAAACATTCCTTACGTCGCGTGCGCTGCGAAAACTATTGATGATAGAACAAAATCATTTACTACGACTTTGCAGAACTCATCATTATCTACAAAAAGTGTCGCGACAGCATATGTCTAAATATTATAGTTATTATGTCACAGTAAGCAGTTTTTTATTCTAAAATTCATTTGTACCTTGGTATTAATCCTTATCAAAATATATTACTTTATATTCAAGACGGCTTTAATACCTTTTTAGAATTTTTTACATTTCATTCGGGAAGATATCACGAGTTTAAAAATGCAAGTAGGATTAGAAAAAAGTCGCGTGGTTGTCGCTCACCGCGCTCAGCTAGCCAGCATGCGATGTAGGCTCCATGTAAGCATCACTGGGGTAGGGGGGGGGGGGGGGTTGTTCATAGTAGTATTTTATGGGTATTCCTGTTCAAAATTTCAGCAAAAATTTAGTAAAAGGTAGTTTTCTAACCCCATATTTTTAATTTTCTTTCAATAAGTACCTACTACTAACCTGATAATAAATTTTATATTTTAATTATTCAAACAGCTTAGTACTTCATATAGTTCAATAAGCAAAAATTTAGTAAAAGCCTGTTTAATTATTTATTTCCTTCTATTTTCATTTTATAATGCCCAAAATGCCAAAAGATCAAGATCTCAACTTTCTAAACATAGTTCCCAGGCGAGGGCAATAAAAATACGGCGTAATGAGGAATCTTCATCAGAAACTGAAAATCGCCTTGCAAGTCGGAGAGAATACGCGTCGCAATCGCGTGCTAGAGAGTCAAGTATCGAGCGTTCGCAGCGGCTTGCTGAACAAAATTTTATCACTGGCCCAGCAGCTGGTCAACTAGCTCATATACCGAGGATACCAATGATTCCAACTGATCTGCCAATCCCTTTTAAACGACTTCAGTTTCCGGTGAAATCATCTTTCGCGTTAATCGCGGGATCGACCTACGAAAAGAATGTTTCACTCATGGCCAACTGTATGTTGGCCTATCACGTGTCGGAGCTCCTGAAAATCAATTTATTTTGCTGCCACAAAATAAAACTACTTCAAATATCGTTTACAGGAAGCTCTGACTCACTTAAACTAATGGCTTTTGTTTTGTAAATAATATTATATATGTATAAAATTTTTAAATAAAAAAATACAAAATAACATTAATAAAAAAAAAAAAAACTTCCTTTATAATTTTACTTTTTTTTTAAAACCCGATACAAAAAAAAAGAGTGTATGTGTGTGTGTATGTACCCGTGCGAAGCCGGGGCGGGCCGCTAGTGTAAAAATAAAACTGTAACGAGTCGAATTATGTGCATTGAAGACATTTTGAATTTGTTTTGGGGCACTCCCATGTTGGGGGTCGATAGTGATGGAAAACTTTATTTTTTTCGTTCCTGTCTATCTGTCTGTTTGTCTGTTAGATGATAGTTCGGAACTTTTCGTGCGGGAGTCCAACTCGCACTTGGCTGGTTTTATTCGCACACCGTACTTGAGCGCCGAATCGACGTCACATGGTCAAGCGTCAAGTTAATGTGACCGCGTTGTACAAAATGATGGTTGCGGTCTATTTGGACTGAATGTTACATTGTACTAAAACCGTAATGAACAAATTGTAATATAAATGGTAATATTTTTTGTTGGTACGAGTACCTACTAAGTGGCCTTGAAGTAACGGCTGGTCTAGCCGGGAGGACGGTGATTTCCGATCCGGCGCACCGCGTTCAAATCCCTAGCTTAGCTAGCTAATGTTACTAGCTTAAAAACGATGAAAGAAAACATCGTGAGAAAACCGACATGTACCTACCTATCTTTCTTATACCTACATATCTTTCGAGGTCACGTGCCAATAATGGAAAAGTGCCATCCACCAACTGGCACTTTGCCAGGGTGGTGGATTATGGCTTTAACTCTGTTCTTGCGAGAGAAGCCCCCGAATCCCAGCTGTGGGAACATTTGATGGGCTGTTTATGCGAATTGTCCTTGATTCTGACAACATGTATTACTCGTATTACCTACTTCAAAGCAATCATTTTGTAATGTTTCACCAAATTTACAATAGACACCTAGGTACACCTATCCATTTACTTTTAAAAGTGAAATCGCGGCGTGTCATACACAGATTTTTCATGGGCTGTGAATTGAATTCTAGCGTCGCGTTCGGAAATGATAAGAAGTCTTCGGGTAAACTCGGGACCATGACCATTGGCTATCTAGAAATGCGTTAGCATTTCCCACTGGCTGATGTATTTTCTAGATGGTAATGGCCACGCCCTCCGGTTTCACCCGCGCAGTTTCCAAAGTTAGCTATTAAATACTGAGTTATAAGTTTTCACTTCTATCGGCAGTTCCTATGACTGCCAATAATTTTTGTTTATCTCTTATCTTTATCATATGGTAGGTATTCGATTTATTAGTGATGAACAGGTATTGAAGCTTTTATCGTAACGTACCTACTTGACCGTTCAGAATTATCGCGCATTTGTACCTACCTAGTACCTACCCTTCTCGGCCGGCGCGGCGGCGGCACCTACTGAGGTACGCTGCAACGCCGCGCGCGCCGCTTGGCCACCTACTTATCTGCAAGCGGCGCGCAGCGCGGGGGTTTTGCGACGTTGCCAGATTTACGTTTTCGTAACAATGTGTACGAAAGTAAATCACGCACACAACTGACGTTGTTGAATGAATCTAGTGCACAGGGTGATTTTGATTCGAGTGCTTGATACAATGATTTAGTTTGTTAGAAAATTTTTTTTTTTTAAATAAGCGAATTTATTTTTCTCACATCCTTTGTATGATTACTGGTCAGTAACCCTACCTGTGTGTTCATTTAATGTCGACACCAAAGCGCCACGCTGTATATGTACATTGTAGTAAAATTCTCCATTGTTAATAGGTTAATTAATAATAATAGTGTGGTGAATAAACATAATATAATACATAATTACGCTAATATGCTATGATAATAGCCGTTAGAAAGTTATTTTCCCGTTATCTACGTACTCAAATCCGCTACGTATCACGGGAAATCCGTTAAGTTGGCAACACTGCTAAGCATTTAGTCTGTAAAGCTAATAATACAAATAGGATTTAAAGTCGAATGACCGAGTGGGGAAGACGGCGTTACGGTCTTTTATCCCTATTTCTTGTGAACATAAGAAAGAGATGCACGATCACTAAAATTCGCTCCCCAAGTCCCCAGGCCCGCCATAAAAGCTATGCAATAGCTTAAAAGTAATATTTTGCTTTCGTGAAATAAAGACGAAATTCCGTTATCTGAAATAACAAAATTTCACTTTAATTTAAAACTACATTACAAAGTAAAACATAATTTACACATTCTAGGCTGAGTAATTTACCTGAAATAACAAAAAACATAATTTAAAGCCTTTACCGAGCCTCTCTACCGAGGTTGGTCCTCATATACATTGTTGCACACTTAACTTCATTTCCCGGCTGGTCTATTTAAGGTAAATTTGTTTTAATTTCACGCAATGTATCGATTAAGAAGCTTATTTAGATAATTTTAATAATCGGTAGTCGATAATTGGATAATATGTAACTCTTAACAGTTCAATTTATCAAAAAACTAATTAAGTATTCATGTTCTTATTAAACAATAATCGTTTGGAGCTGTATAAATACTGGACTTTTTTCCTTTCTATGCCATTGTGTTTTGAAGTCTCTGCCTTATCCAATAATGTAAGTTATGTCTTCTTTATTATTCTCAATTTTGATCTCTCACGGTTTTATAATTTAATGTTTTACGAATAAGATGGAAGGACGAGCTCGGACCGTTTAAATATGATTAGACGACGGCAGCTCAGGACCGGATACAGTGGAGGGAATTGGGGGAGACCTTTGCCCAGCAGTGGGACAGTATAAAAAAAAACGAATAAGATAGAATTTAAGTATATTTTATCCGTAAATAAGACTTAAATAATGTCTTAATACGATACAATCACAAAAAAAAACAGGATCGCCCTGCATAATATATACAAGCATCGCCCCGCGGTCTCACCCGCGTAGTTCCTAAACTCGTTATTTTCCTGGGACAAAAATAATTTATTACATATTTGCTCGTAAAGGGTCTCTTATTTCACCAATTTCCATATCTTAATATATCTCATTTCGTACTTGTGCGGTAATGTAATGTAAAACGCATGGTTTTAAAATCTTATCAAAGCGTTTTTATCTCAGAAAAGTTGTCAACATTTCATTACTAAAATTAACTTTGGGAAATAAAATATGGGGCATTTCATGCCAAGCGGACAACCAAAAAAATATGAAGTCGTGAATTTTGTTGATACTATGGTCAGTTATACTTCTAGTAGACCTGGGTGTGTACACACAATTCTATTTTCGTGTGACGCTTTATTGCCGAGCTTTTAAAAATTAACTAAAAATGAAATTATGATTTTTTCTATGCTTCTTATTTGTATCAATTAACTATTAAAAAAACTTAATAGTAATGTTTTTAGTAGTTAAAAGGTTGTACTTTTTAATTTTTTTTATTGAATTCGAAATTTGAATTATTTTATGGATTGCAAACCGGAAGTGAACATTTCAATAAATTTTTAACTAACTTGGACAATTTAAAAAAAATATTTTTTTCTTAAATTAAAACTATAAATATAGCAAATCTACACAAAAAAAAAATCAAAATGAGATCTTTCATAGTTTACGACTTAGAGCAAATAGAGTACATACACATCGCTAAGAGCACGTTCAAAGCAATCGGTTTTATGCGCTAAGATGCTAAAAAAACTATCTTATTAATATTTTATTCCATCATTATGACTTGCGGAAATATAAAACAAACAATCTTTTAGAAAAATATAATTACCAATATTAAATTCGAAATTATTTAATTATTAATTTTTTAAATAGTCCAAGTTAGTCAAAAATTTATTTGAAATGTTCACTTCCGGTTTACAATCCGTAAAATAATTCAAATTTCAAATTCGATAATAAAAAGTACAACCTTTTAACTATTAGAAACAACACTATTTAGTTTTTTTTAATAGTTAATTGATACAAATAAGGAGCATAAAAAACATCATTCAATTTTTTACAAATTTATAAAAGCTCATAACTCGGCAGTAAAGCGTCACTGGAAAAAAAAATGTGTGTGTACACACACCCACGTCTAGTAGAAGTATAACTTTACTGACCAGAGTATGAACAAATCTCATGACCTCATATTTTTTTGGTTGTCAGCTTGGCGTGAAATGCCCCATATAATAAATAATAAATAAATCTCTATATATACAAATGTTATGTTGGTTTGTGTACGCTTCAAAAACTCAAAAAGTACTGCATCGATCGAGCTGAAATTTTAGAACGATATATAATCTACATCAAGGATTGTTTTTATCTAATTTTTGCATCAATCCACGACCGCGAAAAAAACAGCTTTTTTTAACGATCAGCTGTGTACCAATGACCGCGCCATCTCCCTGAAGCAATGAAAACACTCACTGACATTACATTGACATTATATTTTATTGACATTACATTACATCATAGACTAAGTAGAGAGATACTCTCATTGCATTGTTCATTTACAAAAAAAATTGCATCTGATTCTGATTATTATACAATCTGAATTAAATATTCACTTAAATCAAGGAACTTTTGTGTGATTATGCCGTGATCGAACTGCGCCTTTCACCAAATCGTAAGTAGAGGTTATATCTCTATATATAAAAATGTTATGTTGGTTTGTGTACGCTTCAAAAACTTAAAAAGTTCTGCACCGATCGAGCTGAAATTTTACAATGATATATAATCCAGAATTGTTTTTAACTAATTTTTCATCACAATGTGCTACAACGAAGCGTGACAGGGCACAGCTAGTAAATAATAAATAAATATTGGTGGACACTTCACACACAACACCATCTGACCCCAAACTAAGCAAAGTTTGTGTGATGGCAGCCAGATAGCTGATATAATACTTATATAGTTTTAAATACATACTTATTATACATAGAAACACCCATTTAATTCTTTAATTGAATTAATTTGGACCACAAATTACAACAATGTATCTGTAGCAAAACACAAAAATAGTAATTTACTTTATTAGTAATACTGGCTGGTTTCGTGCCTTTGCTTAAAAAAAACGCTGATGCGCGCGCATCGCTAATTTGTGAACAATTAAAATTTATTCCTCGCGCTTTTTCTTTTCGCTATATTGTTTTATTAGAAAATGTCGTCTGGATTTATAATTATTTTTCTGAAAAATGTTATAACGTCCTATGATATACGTGCGCTTATATAATTACCACACGTATATTATCATAATGTACTATTTTGTGTTACTCCAGACTATTTGAATCTATATCTTGGAGAAAAAATTGTTTGTCTGTAAAGTTGGTTTACGGACGATAGTTTAACGTGACAACATCATTACAAAGTATTGAGGAAATGATTGCATACAAAATAATAGAGTGGGAAAACAAGAACGAAATTAAATTAAAATTTTGATTTGTCTACTAAAATTTTGACTGCCTCGAACTTGTAATCTATACTACATTCTACTGTGCATGGCATGGCGTGGTTCTTTCATTTAATACCCATATTGAGGGAGTAGTGAAAAAAGAAATGTATTTCGCCATGTTGTGGTGACAGTCATCTTGGATTTGAAATTTGTCACAGTGTACAGTATTCTACTAGTCAAGCCCTTTTATTTGATGTCCATAATGAGGTAGTAGTGAAAAAAGAAATGTATTTCGCCATTTTGTGGTGGCGGCCATCTTGAATCGATATTGCATGCATAGTATTCTCCAAGTCAAGCCCTTTCATTTAATACCCATATTGAGGGAGTAGTGAAAAAAGAAATGTATTTCGCTATTTTGTGGTGACAGTCATCTTAGATTTGAAATTTGTCACAGTGTACAGCATTCTACTAGTCAAGCCTTTTATTTGATGTCCATAATGAGGTAGTAGTGAAAAAAGAAATGTATTTCGCCATTTTGTGGTGGCGGCCATCTTGAATCGATATTGCATGCATAGTATTCTCCAAGTCAAGCCCTTTCATTTAATACCCATATTGAGGGAGTAGTGAAAAAAGAAATGTATTTCGCTATTTTGTGGTGACAGTCATCTTAGATTTGAAATTTGTCACAGTGTACAGCATTCTACTAGTCAAGCCCTTTTATTTGATGTCCATAATGAGGTAGTAGTGAAAAAATAATGTAATTCGCAATTTTGCGGTGGCGGCCATCTTGAATTGATATTGCATGCATAGTATTCTCCAAGTCAAGCCCTTTCATTTAATACTCATATTGAGGGAGTAGTGAAAAAAGAAATGTATTTCGCCATTTTGTGGTGACAGTCATCTTGGATTTGAAATTTGTCACAATGATACAATATGATACAATGACACAGTGTACAGTATTCTACTAATCAAGCCCTTTTATTTGATGTCCATAATGAGGTAGTAGTGAAAAAATAATGTAATTCGCAATTTTGCGGTGGCGGCCATCTTGAATCGATATTGCATGCATAGTATTCTCCAAATCAAGCCCTTTCATTTAATACTCATATTGAGGGAGTAGTGAACAAAGAAATGTATTTCGCCATTTTGTGGTGACAGTCATCTTGGATTTGAAATTTGTCACAGTGTACAGTATTCTACTAGACAAGCCCTTTTATTTGATGTCCATAATGAGGTAGTAGTGAAAAAATAATGTAATTCGCAATTTTGCGGTGGCGACCATCTTGAATCGATGTTAACCATACATAGCTAAGAACCACCGCACAAAAATTAACCTTCAAATAAAATAATGAATCAGTACTTGAAATTATACTAGTAATCAGATTTTCGAAATGCAAGAATAATTTACCCTAACGTAAAGGGACAATGAGCGTTACGGGACTAGGGGCGTCAAGGGACGATGAGTCATGTCTTTTTGTGCATGCAACCAGCGTTCATCGATTTATAAGACGTTGTCACATTAAATTGAACTCCTCTCTACAAAACTTTATGATTTCAACGTGTGATAGGAAATACTTATTGCGTCGCTAGTGATGTGCTAAATGTGCTGCTAAAATTAAAATATATATTCATACCTTTATGTGTCCCGGTTTGACCCTTCGACTTTACGTACACCTAAAACGTGATTATACAGTAAGTGGTTTGTTCCCATTTTCTTTCTTATTGTGTGTTCCGATATCACCCCCTTGACTACTAAATTACAAGTAAATTAAGTTTTCACTTCAATGACATGATGACGATATCGATACTGAATATCGATACTGTTTCAAAAATTCTTATTCTATCCATCACTAAATTTACTCTTCAGTATTTTTTTCTACAAAAACAATAAAGTAAACCATATTTTACACTACTGTTAAGCTTAAAATTTGCAGTTCGTAAATTCTCTTCAAAGTTTAAACCAAAACAAATGTTATTTATATTTTTCTATGGAGTACTGTTATAACCACATTTAAGCTATGATCTACTAAACCAAAAAATAATCGTCAAAATCGATTTACAATTGATAAAGAAATCGCGTAACATAGTTATGTAGCTACGTGCCAAACAAGCGTGCAACCGAATTGAGGACGTTCTCATTTTTCGAAATCAGTTAAAAAGCAGAAATGTACAAACTTTGCTGTTTAGGTATGAAAAATAATTTCAATTAAAAAAAAATTATAACGTAAGGAGTTTAATCAAATTTTATCTCTCGGTAACGTGAGCAGTGTGTTGCTGGGCAGCCATTTGGATTATCGGAGTGCGCATAGCTGCGTGGCCCTGTGTGGGAATGGGTGGGTGTGTTGCTTACAAAAGCATGTCTTGCTTGTCCCTTGCTACAGTATAACTTTGTAACGTACTTACAGATTCCTCTACGACTGTGGAGACAAGAACGTGACCGAAAACAAGAATGAAACTCAGCTTGCAAGCAGTGCTGGTGGCGCGTAAGTCGACATGAGCACAATGATTTCAAAATTTATGGCTCAAGGCTTTTAGGAAGAGAATTCCACAGTAGGACAGCTTTCACAGTGAAAGATTTAGAAAAGGAAAGATTAGAATGAGTAGAGGTAGGAATGTTTAGTTTGAGAGATCAGATATAATGAAGGGGACAGGATTTAGGTTCAATTCAATTCATTTATTCGAACCACAAATTCGTAAGGACACTTGGTAACATCATTTACAAAAAGACAAAGAATCTGTGTACATAATAAGATAAAATAACAATGTCAAAATGAATAAGGCAGCCTAGTCAATTAAATGCAGCTATAAAAAGGCTTTGTCGAAGACAAAATAACAAATATTCAATTCGCACAGTATACAGATACTACATTAGTACATACAATGTAACATCAAAAGTCTTATAAATCGATTATTTTACCTTATTACAAGATTCTAATTTCGACACATATCTCTTCCATACGTTACTATCTTCAACAAAGTTTCATTTAATTTTTAAACTTGGTTTCATTGAGACCTTCCCCTTGTACAGGGATTGCAATATAGAAGCGAATATCATAATATTTGGAAGAATTATTTGATTTCTGAAGTCTGCACTTAGGAAAGACAATGTTGTGTTTATGGTGCGCTTTTGGATTCAGATCAGTTAATTTCTGCAGACGACTTCGAGTTTTTCTTACATACATTATACATTCATATACATACAATGATGGGACTGTTAGTATATTTATAGTTTTAAAAATGTCCCGTAACGATTCTCTAGCTGATTTTTGTCGGCAGCTGAAACCCGTAATAAGATCCCGTAAGACATAATACTGTGAGAGTAGCCAAAATAAACAAGCCTAGCTATTGCAACATCAGATATTTTTTTAATTTGACGAACTGCGTGGGCAGCTAAGCTAAGTCGATCAACTAGAATGGGGTCCACACATTTGCATCTACTGAAATACCCAGAAAACGAGTAGATTGTACAGGTTCGATAAGTTCATCGTTCAGTCTTATATCAAGTTTACCGCACATTACATTGCAGAGTGTGAACTTTATACATTTCGTTTTAGTTGGATTAAGTACTGGAATATTTGCATCAAACCATTTGTACGCAATGTCCAAAAGTACGTTTATTTCTGTGGAATCGTTTTAATTTTGAATAGAAGTGATGTATCATCGGTGAACATAACTATTTCTATATTTTTATGTTTCTTTATCATAAAAAGTAGATCATTAACTTATATAAGAAACAAAAAAGGTCCAAGTATGGAACCTTGTGGTAAACCAATTCTTATAGGCGACTCATTTGATTGCACACCGTCAACATCGACTATTTGTACACGGTCTTTAAGATATGAAGAAATGAAATTTAGAGCTGGTTTCGAAACCACATAAAACTGCAGTTTCTTTAAAAGAGTGTCATGATGAACACAGTCGAAAGCTTTTGATAAGTCACAAAATACTCCCAGAATGTCATGATGATCTTCCCAGGCTTTCAATTTATAATTAGTTAGTTCAATGCCTGCATCGGTAGTGGAACGTCCTTTTGTGAATACAAATTGGTTACTATGTAATAGATTATTAATATTAAAGTAAGATAATAAAAGTTGCTGGAGAACAAGGTTCTCGAATATTTTGCTGTTGCAAGGCAAAACCGAGATGGGTCTGTAGTTTCCAAGTTTGTTTTTGTCTCCAAATTTAAACAGAGGTATCACTTTACTATATTTCATCATGTCAGGAAATGTACCATTTGTTACACATTCGTTAAATAATTTTGCTAAATATGGGACAATTTTATTATTAATCCTCTCAAGTACCTTAACAGACAATCCCCATAAGTCCTCTGTATTCTTAACTTTAATGTCTTTGAACGTTTTTAGTATTGCAGTGGCAGTAACATGATGCAACTCAAATGTAAATAAAGGACAATCAACATTTTCTGTCAACAATTTTTCTGCAAGAGAGGGAGACGAAGTTAGGTGTTTTGTTGTCTCTAAGGGAATATCAGCAAATTAAACCTTGAAGGCAACTACTATGTCCGATTTTTTCGTACTGACTTTTTCGACGATGCCGTGCGATTTTTCCAGATTCATTGTTTATTATCTTCCATGTGCTTTTTATCATATTATTGGAGTTTTTAATTTGATCCCGAATAAATATTGCTATTGCTCGAATATATACATTTCTAAAAATACTTGAATATCTCTTAACATAGTGTTTTATGGCATCGTCGTTGCAGTATGTCTTTAGTTTGTATAAGTTGTAAAGATTGCTTCGGCTTTTAATAAGACCTGGTGTTACCCATTTGGCAACACCAGGCTTGCAATTTGTGCTTGGCCTATGGAGTCTTTGACAAACCTTGTTGTTTTCCCGACGAATGGAACAAGCACATCCGACAAGAAACGCGCTGTTTTGTAAGTAGGCGAGTATCTGGCTTACAATGAACGAAGAGGCCATTCAGGCTTGTGTATTTTCGGTAGCCCGTAAATTGTCGGTGGTGTAGGATTTCAAGGGCGTAAGCTCTTATCATATATAGGTCGTCCGTCAGGGTCTTCACGATTTTGTTGAGACCGTTTGTTCCATCCAGGATTTCCCGCAATTCAGAGCTCAGACAATGAGACAACTTCAGATGTAAATACACCTCATCAGTTATAATTTTTTGATTACCACTACCACCGAAAAATAAATAATATAATTGATGAGGTGTACTATTTACATCTGAAGTTGTCTCATTATCTGAGCTCTGAATTGTGGGAAATCCTGGATGGAATGACTTTCAGTCGTGCGGAAACTGTTAATTAAGGTGGGTAAAGAAAAAGTGCAAGTTGCCAATGAAGAGGGCCTGACTAAAATACTGATCATGTCATCACAGTGCAAAATGAATCTCAAATAGACAGGGTGGTCATTAACATATCTTCGCAATGTTTGTCAAACGAGGTAACTACAGCTCTAGCTAGGGGGCTGAATTTTCCGCCAACACCGAAGAAAGTACCGGTAGAGACGATCATATCCAGTATCGAGGATACTATTGTACGGAACAGGATCAGTTGCCGGGATGCCGAGTGCTTAACCTGTTTATGGATCGGGAAGAAGGCCCGGTGGAGCAAACTGAGACTCAATCAACAGGAATTAAAATTTATATTAACAAGACGCGGCGTTTCCACCGGTGGGGCCGGTGCCGTATAACGAGTTAAGACAAGATGTGTCGTTAATATTGAGAAAGAGCAAATTACCCAAATCTAATATTCCACAATCTCAGATGGACGCGTTAAACACCCTTCGGAACAACCACGACGTGTCGGTACTACCGGCAGATAAAGGTAACGTTACTGTTATCGTTGATAATGTGGCATATGAAGAGAACATCAATGAGTCGTTGAGCGACAGTAACACAAACAAAACAGTTGCTAACGACCCTACCAACCGCGTCACAAACGGTCTCAACAAAATCTTGAAGACCTACATATGATAAGAGCCTACGCCCTCTAAATCCTACACCACCGAAGATTTACGGGCTACCGAAAATACACAAGCCTGAGTGGCTATTTTGTCCCATTTGTAAGCCAGATAGACTTACCTACTTACAAAACGGTGCTGCCGTCCAGCCCTTCAAACGCAGTATGACCAAAAACACGTTTTTGAGAAAACAGCGAAAAACTTTTTGTTTCGTTTTTTTTTTCTATGTTACAAGGTTTTGTGCTGGATGTTTTGCTATTTGATAGCTATTGGGTGCACTTGATATCTAAGAGTGACTTTACGAAAGAAAATACTTACTAAGATTATTAAATGATACATAAAAATGACTTTGAAAAAAATATTCGAAAAAATGAGCAGTTACGTCACTTCAAAATTCTTAGAGTGAAAAAGTGAGTCTTTCTGATAATCAGATTAAAATGCAGTAAGTTGAGTTAGTGCTACAAAATAATCAATAAAATGTACTCATTTGCTATTTAAGATGCAGTATCAGATTTATTTTACTGCATTTAAATGTATTTACAACAAAATTTAGGTGCAGTTTGTAAACAATTAATTGTTGATTCTGTTAGACATTTTTATTTAGTCTTTTTTTACTCTTAATTTTCAGGCCTTAATTATATGCCATATTTTAATGAGTAAATAACTTTAATTTAAAAACCCCGAATGCCAAACTGAACAGATACAAAACATTATGTAAGACAAATTACATAACCAAGATAAAGTTAACGATAGTTCAAAGCGTAATAAACATAACAGTTGACATGAATACATAACAGTTGACATGAATACATAACAGTTGACATAAATAATTCAATTTCTCCAGCAAAACAAAAATCAACTTCAATATAAAATTAAATTTAAACTTAAGACTATAATTTTTCAGTAAAACCTGCCAGATAAACGTGAAAAATGATGATCCTGATAAATGTAAGAAAATTGCTACAGTTTTCTTGTTATTTCAAAAAAAGTCGCTTCAATGTCGATAAAAAATATATTTACTATAGTATATCTACTATCTAAAGACACTTGATCATTACGACGAATCTAACGGTATCTTAATTGTCAAAATCCATCCAGCCATTTGGAAGATACGTGGGAATAAAAAAAATTATAAACATACAAGAAACGCGCGAAAAACATAACCCTTCTTTCAGTCGGGTAAAAAAGCGACGGAAAGAAAATGTCAATCAGAATAAAAACTTAATCAGCTTTCGCTAAATTTCACTTTTTATTTAGTATTAATTACACTATCAGAAGAGACTTGTATGATATCCTAACAATTTAGATAAATCACACTCACAATGGCATGAATTATAGCTAATTGTGAACAATTTTAGTAATTATTTTTTGTTTGGTAGAAAATACTTCAGAAATCTCATATAATTTTTATCGGAATTGCTACGGTGTTTTTTGAAATAACAAGAAAAACTATAGTTATTTTCTTACATTTACCTGGATCATCATTTTTCACTATTATCTGTTTGTCTGGCAGCTTCAAATGATAAATTATAGTCGAAAGTTCGAGTTTAATTTTAAATTGAATTCGGTTTTATTTGGAGAAAATTGAGTTATTAATGTCAACAATTATTGCTTTGAACTATCGTTAACTTTTTCTTGGTTCTTTAATTACCACCAATTTTCCACAGGAACTGTGGAATATAACAAATTGTTCAAATTACTAAATATAATGCAGTAATTACAACTTTAACTGCAACTTGGCTAAAAATATTATAGTATAAGTGTTAGATATTATTGATTATACTGCAGTAAATATCCCGAATACTGCAATTTAATTAGTAACATTAACAACAAAAAGTAACTTATCATATAGATAAAAGACAGTTTTATCAACATTTACTGCACTTTAACTATTTATGAAAATAGGTAATGCTTTCTAAAATACTACATCCTAGTACCTTACTGCATACTAGTCTGCAATTCCTGTTAAAAATCAATAAAAACAAACTTTACAGTACTCATATTTTGAGAACATTGCCTATTTACTGCAGTTTAGTTTAGGTGGTAACTACGTTTTTAATATTTAGTAAACCGATGTTTTTGTAGTGACGATAACATTTATTGCACTTTACTTAGAAAACAAAGAATCATGTCAGACGTAATTGCAATTACTGTATTTTAGATAGTTTTACGTTACAGTTTGCATAAAATATGACTAGTTACTGCATTGAGGGATTTGTTTTTCTGTCTTGTAGTCTGAAAAATCAAAAATCGATTTTATCATTCGATTCCTTATGATCCATTACGGTTCAATATTTAACTCAAAAACGTCAAAATGTCGATTACTGCGTTTTAAGTATTGCACGGCAGAGCGTGATTCTTGTCAGATATGCTTGTTCCATTCGTCGGAAAAACTTTGTCAAAGACTCTACGCATTTTGTGCAGTTATTGGAAGGGGTTCAGCTCGGTGAGGATGAAGAACTTGTGAGTTTCGATGTTGTATCACTTTTCACAAATGTACCGATAGATGACTCCATTGAAATAATTACGGGACTATTACAGTGCATTCAAATACCTATCGAGTACATAGAGCTGTTGTGATTCACACTCACTAAAGGCTTTTTCGTGTGGAAGGGGGACTACTACTTACAAATTGAAGGTGTAGCAATGGATTCTCCCATTGCCTCGGTTGTAGCTAATATTTTCATGGAGTGGTTTGAAGAGGAAGTAATTTTAAGCTCACCATTTAAGCCAAGACAATTGGTGGCGATATGTTGACGATGTATTCGCAATTGTACGCAAAGACCAGATTGATCCGTTGCTGTTTTAATTAAACAGTGTTCACCCGAGTATTGCGGTGACGGTGGAACGTGAACGGAATAGCGCTCTGCCTTTTTTGGATGTGTTGGTGATGCGAGATTCTACTGGACAATTATCGCACACGGTCTACCGCAAGCCGACGCATACAGATAGGTATCTTAGTGCCGATTTACACCACCATCCCGCACACTTAGCCTCAGCACGACGCACGCTTATTAAAAGTACCATGTGTATGTGTATGTGGCCCAGAATACCTAGAAACGGAGTTAAATCATTTGAAAGGCGTGTTAAACCGCAACAGGTATAGCTGGAAACAGGGATGACGGGTGGCGAATGCATCGTCAAGGACGCGTCCGGCTTCAGTGGAGAGGGTGGCTACTTCTGCCATATACTAAAAGAGTGACGGATAATATTGGACACTTGCTACGCCGAAGATATTGCATCAAGACAATTTTCCGCCCACTCAGGTAGCTAAGGCAAGTAGTACGCTCTCCAAAGGACAAGGATCCTTTAGGTGTGCCAGGGGTGTACATTATTCCCTATGATTGCGGCAGTAGCTATGTGAACCAGAAAAGGATGTTGCTTTTTCAAGCTACGTGCTAAGTATTGTAAGTAAGAGTCGATATGTCAATGTAAAGGGCCGTGGGGCATCAGCAGGGACAAATCCTTGCTACCGCATTTTAAAAACCTAGGGATTCTTACTTTGCCCTGTATAATCGTTCTCCATGTAGGATTGTATGTGAGAGAAAACCTACAGTTGTCCACCGCATGCGGAGACCAGTCTGCGTACCTAATACGACGCGCAGGGCAACTAAAACCAGTTCCCAGGAAACTATCGAAGTCTGACAAGCTCACCTATATCATAGGACCCACCGTGTACAACAAGCCGCCACGTGCAGCAGTTGGTGGTCCAAGCCAGGCTTGCTTCAAGTCTCGCCTGAAGTGCTGGCTTGTCGATCGACATTCTATAGCTTCAAGGAGTTTCCTTGAGTTCAAACTATAGATACTCAAGTAGGTACATTCAAATAACTGAAGAAGGTCTAATCTGTTTAGCATTAATTGATTTTAACACCTATACTAGACTCGTAGTAGAAGATTATGACAAAAGTGTGTAATGTTGGTGATTACCGCCTTCGGCTGCATTAAAACCCTCGCCTTTTTAACACACTTGTGAATAAAATAATAATAAAAAATAATTTTTCAATAATGAAGTAATAACGAGATGTTAAAAATGTTTCGTTACGGTGGGAGTAATTAATCAGTTGTCAAAATGTCAAATGCGCATTAGTGGCGACCGGCCACAGACTAAAAAAAATTGGTTTCTTTTTTTTGTCTTACTGTAGATAGTATTTTAGGCACGTACAATAATTACAATCACAAGTACAATTGACTGGCCTCGTGGCTTAGTGGGTAGTAACTCTGCCTGCGTAGCCGAGGGTCGTGGGTTCGATTCCCACCAGTGCAAATATTTATGTGATGAATTCAAATGTTTGCACTGTGTCTGGGTGTTTCTATTTATAATAAGTATGTATTTAAAACTAGATAAATATGTATTATATCAGCTATCTGCCCGCCATACTACAAGCTTTGCTTAGTTTGGGGTCAGATAGTGTTGTGTGTGAATTATCCACCGATATTCATTACTTTATATTTATAATAAGAGGAATTTAAAGGTTTCTTTAATACACAGAAAATAAAAATTAATATTTGAGTAAAGGTTGAAGGGTTTGAGTAAATTCAACCTGTACATGCTTACAAAATAGTAAGCATGTACAGGTTGAATTTATCTAATTCAACTCAAAGTTGCATGAAGTGAGCAAACAATAATAGCTACATTTATTCATTTGTTCTATTAAACAGGATCTTTTCTGTACCGAAACTTTTTTAAAAACAAAGCAACTCAACTAATAAAAAAACCTCACTTATGAGTAACAGTAACGAAAAAGTCACAGTTTGTTTATAATTGTCATTATATGCCTGATTGCGGTGAAATTGGAGCCATTTTATGAGCAAGTGTGTTGAAAATAATATTAACGCAATAAAGATTATGATTACTATGATTAACGTAAGTGAAATGTTATAATAAGATTGTCGTTACATAATATGATCGTGTTTTTCGCAGTGTGCGTGGTGGCGTGTGTGTGCGCAGGCGAGGGACGGGGAGCGGACCCTGAGCCGGCGCCGTTGCCATCGAGGCGCACACCATATGTGTTTGATAGTCTACCGAATACTGGTTTACGGAATGGTGGTCTGCCTGTGCAATTGAAGGGAATTTTTTTCCTATTCGGGTGAATATCAAAGTAAACACGACGTGTTCCTTGTTCATTTATTGAATTCAACTTGCAATAAAACTTGATTACACAATTTCTTTTTTTTTATTTAATATTTGCAGCGACCCACGACTTTACCCAAGAAGTTCCCATTCTCGTTTTGTACTTTGATAAAAGTAGTTTAGGTGCTAAACTACTTTAGATTCAGATTTGTAAGCTTTTATTTATATTGGATATTGGTAGCATAGCTAAATGTATTAATATAATAACTGCCCTCGTGGCTTAGTGGGTAGTAACTCTGCCTGCGAAGCCGAGGGTTGTGGGTTCGATTCCCACCCAGTGCTAATATTTGTGTGATGAATTCAAATGTTTGCCCTGTGCCTGGGTGTTTCTATTTATAATAAGTATGTATTAAAAACTATATATTATTATGTATTATATCAGCTATCTAGCCGCTATAGTACAAGCTTTGCTAGTTTGGGGTCAGATGGTGTTGTGTGTGAATTGTTCAAAACAAAACAAAAAATGATTTCATTGTCATTAATTTTGTTAGAAAAAAAATTTGTTTTCATTTAGTTATTATTTTGCTTCCATTATCATTGGATTGTTATAAATGCCTAATCAGTTTTTGTATAATTATGTAACGTAGAATGAGAATGAGAAAGAGAATGTAATATACTAGATAATAATAAAGTAAAATTGTTAGTTCTTGAATAGGCAGCTGCAATGCAACCAAAATGCATCACCACTGCGCCACTCTGGCTTGTCTTAAGTCTCGCCTAAGGCTTTGGCTGGTCGATCGGACGTTTTATAGCTTGACAGAATTCTTTAACTGCAAAGTTGAAGACTGTACTGTGGTACAATAATTTTTAATTATTTAAATAGATTATTTGGGCTGTATTGTCTAATTTGTTAATGTTGTAGGTTGGTAACTTTTTATGTCCCCAACAATACCAAAGGACATAAAATGAATGAATGAATGAATGAAAATTCTTTATTGTTCACACCATAAAAGATACATAAAATTTTGGAAAACAGTAAAAACTAGTGAGACAACTGGCGGCCTTATCGCTAAAAGCGATTTCTTCCAGGCAACCTTGGGATGGACAGAAATATTTTAAAATAAAAGATTATTATGTCCCTTAAAAATACTGGCAGTACTGGCTATGATGATATTTCAACAAAAATACTCATATATGTATCACACTCTGTATCACAAGTATTAAGTCACATTTTCAATCTCTGTATTTCTATCGGAATATTTCCTGAACGGTTGAAAAAAACAATTATAAATCCCATTTACAAAAAAAACGACAAAGAAAATGTGAATTCCTACAGACCTATAGCGTTAATACCAGTCCTGTCAAAAGTGTTCGAGAAAATAATTTATAACAGCGTGTCAAATTTTTTCGAACACAATAATATTTTTTCTAAAGACCAGGTAGGGTTTCGTAGAGGAAAAGGAATAAATCAAGCCATCTATAAGTTTTTGGATATTGTAACTAAAAGTCTAGACAAGAAAGTACCTGCATGTGCTCTTTATATGGACTTAACTAAGGCCTTTGATTATGTTGACCATAAATTGCTAATGGCCAAGTTGTACAAGTATGGCGTCAGAGGTAACATCTATAAACTCATTAAATCCTATTTGTCTGACCGCTATCAGTGCACTCAGATAAATAGAATCTGTACAAAATTAAAGAAAGAAATAACTTACAGCTCAGAATACAAACTAGTAAAGCATGATGTACCACAAGGAAGCGTGTTGGGTACGCTCTTATTTATAATATACATTAACGACATTCCACTCGCTACAGACCAACCAACGATCCTATTCGCAGACGATAGCACTATTCTGTTCACTGGCAGTAGCATTATTGAAATAGAAAATTAAGTTAGCTCTAAACAAGACAATAGAATGGCTGACATCAAATAATCTACATATAAATTTGACCAAAACACATATCATGACATTTCGAAATAAAATTAATAAAATAGGGGAAATTGGACATACATCACTCTGGACATAAAATTGAAAATATTGACACAACAAAGTTTTTAGACCTTAATATTGATTGCCGACTGAAATGGAATGAGCATGTAGATAATGTAGTGAACAGACTCAGTCAGCATTCGTATGGCCTTTACTTACTTTCAAGAACTGTTAATACCGCTGCACTGCTAACAGCTTACAATGGGTATGTTTCATCAACACTCCGATATGGCATAATATTCTGGGGAAATAGCACGAAAAAAGAAACGGTTTTTAAAGCGCAAAAAAAATGTGCCCGAGCCGTGTGTGGTCTCAAACAGCGAGGAAGTTGTAGACCGCATTTTAAAAATTTAAGAATTTTAACATTTCCCTGTCTCTACATCTACGAATGTGCAATGTTTGTGCGGAAAAAATTTAAGTTTGTATACCCACCTCATTAGTAAACGAAACAAATGTAAAGTTAACCTTCCGTCAAACCAAACTACCTTGCTCAATAACAGTGTTGTTTGTATGGCACCCACCATTCACAACCATCTACCTAAACGTCTCCTTGAAATAGATGTAGAACATGTTTTCAAATACAAACTAAAGTGCTATCTCATCATGGAGAAGGCATATTACAGTGTCGAAGAGTATGTTAATGACAAATCTGTTTGCTTGACCTAATGTGAAAATTGGTTGTATGGACATTATATTGTCGACATTTTATTACTCGCATACTTTTATAATTTACATTTTACATTTTATTGACATTTTATAATTTTTGACATAATTAAAACCAAAGTTATGAAACTTGACATTTATAATTGGAAATAACGTTACCATTGATTTATGCCAATTTTATAATCATGCAACTTATTTTTACCATTGATAAATTTTATTTTAATGTTTTTGCATGCTGAAAAGCAGATTATGGAGCTCTGTTTTTTATATATATCATCATCAGCCACAAGACGTCCACTGCTGAACCCTTATATGCTGAACGTTTATATATATACACATCTGTAAATACCCATATACGCAAATAAAGAATTGAATTGAATTGAATTGTTGTTATTTTGAATGTTTATTTGATTTAATTCGGTATGTAATTTAATAGATTATTTAGTTTTGTTGATTATTTAATTCACTGGATAACTTATTTTAATTGACGTGGTTGATTATTTAATTTAAATGATTATTGTCTAATTTGATTATTAATTAAATTTGCCTACGTACTAGTATACACCTGAGTATACATAATTGTATGCTAGATTGTATTTTTTTACTTAGAAAACTTGACATGTAAATAATATTTATGAATAAAGGAATATGAATAAAGTGAATTATAAAGTTTTTTGTCAAATTGTCATAGACAACCTAATATTTGCATGCCGTAAGGTTTATTATGGAGTTCTCAATGTAAACATTTAAGATCTTATTGTTATTACCCATTTTCGCAAATAAAGACATTTTATTTATTTATTTAAACCAGACTGTAATGTGACTGTGTTTAAAATCTTATTCGCATCAGTTTAGCCGATTAGTAATTAGTCATAATAGTAGGATAACTTTACTACCTACTTACTATTCCTCCAACATACTCGTAAGTGCGATTTAGTAAGTTTTTTAAGTATGAAGTCGAGTACTGGTTATTTCTTTGCATGCGACATCTAACATTTTACCTTTGGTGCACCCGATGACTAAAAACCCTGCCCTATACTAGGTGAGGTGACATACCCGAAAATGTAATCTATGTTAAAATAAAAGTGTAACGAACGGGTCGGATTCTGTGCATTGAAGACATTTTGAATTTGTTTTGGGCACTCCATGGTCGATAGTGATGGAAAACTTTTTTTTTCTTTCCTGTCTATCTGTCTGTCCTTGTTTTTGTGGCGAATCGACAATAACACTTTCATAGATGATAGTTCGGAACTTTTCGTGCGGGAGTCGTACTCGCACTTGGCTGGTTTTATTCGCATACCGTACTTGAGCGCCGAATCGACGTCACATGGTCAAGCGTCAAGTTAATGTGACCGCGTTGTACAAAATGATGGTTGCGGTCTATTTGGACTGAATGTTATATTGTACTAAAACAGTAATGAACAAATCTTAAAATGACCTTTTCCCATAATTTTCGAAATGTAAGTACTTATTCTAGGGTGCCGGAAATAAAACTGTCAAATTGAAATACAGTTTTAAAAGCTTAAAATAAAATAAGATCATAATTTTATAACAAAAAAGACAATTTCTATTCTTAAGTTTCATATAAGTATGATGAACCGGATGATAGTTGATGAAAATTTAGTGATAACAATTAAATCTGATACAAATATAGATAGCGTAAGAATTAATAAGATAAAACAACTCTTTCTTAAAAGCCACAAAAATAAACTTAAAACGTTATAATCTAGACTAGACATTTCAATTAATGGCCTTATCGCTTAGGACGATCCGATCTCTTCTAGCCAACCGTGCAAATTAACTAAACAATAAATGAATTAGAACCTAAATATAAAAATGTTTATACAACTACCGTCCTGCTTCGGCTTTGCTCGAATATTGTCATATAAGTAAAGACTATACAATAATACAACATTGAAATCAAAATTATCCTAACTTTCAAGTTGGATCAAACAGCACACGGTCTGCGATTTTGATTAAAATCTGTTAAACAGGAGTCTATCGCCGACAAACAACGCGACGCCTAATTTATGTATGTAGGTACGTAATATATTAAGAAGATAACACCCAATTTGTGGATATAAAAAAAAACTTTAAAATTACTGTCGGATAAACTTGTTAGCCATAGATTCTTTTTTTTATAGTATAGAGCAGCCTTTCCCAAAGTGGGCGATAACGCCTCCTTGTTGACGCTGCAGGCCTACAGGGTGGTAAGAGATCCAGGAAAAAATGAAGACGTTGTGTAGAGGCTTGGAGTCCGTTGTGTACTAGCTACTGGGTTCAGGTCTCAAGTTAACTCTTGCGGGCTATAGTTTTTTTTTTGTTTTTCTTTATTAAATTTAGCAACTCCACAGACTCCGGGGTCCGTGACCTTTGTCATTTGTTTTCTTTTTTTTTACACGAATCTTGGATTAGGAAGAAAAGGAAATAGGGGGGAGTAGGGAACATTTTCATTCTAATTCTAGGCCTATTTTAATTTCTAAGTCGCCTCCTCCCGGCTCAACGCCTCCACCACGACTGCATTTCTGTCTTTGATGGCCATCTGCAAATTGAACTCTCGGATGGTCTTCGGTGTTGCAGCCAACGCTCGCCGAACGAACCGACCGATGGCGTCGTCGGTGTCGTCAGCGTAGTACGTGAAGTCCCTTGTGTGCCGTGAGATTGCGACGACCGCATGGGGCACGCTCTCATGCAGCTTCATGTTTGCCTTAGTTTTGATTACGATTACCGACTCGTATGTCAGTCCCTGAGCTTCATGGATGGTAAGGATGCGTGACCCGGTGCCTGACCCATAACCCTGGTTTATCAGGGTGTCCTTCTCCTCTTGAGTGTGAACTAAAAAGGGTGTTTGGTTGGGTGTTGGGTATTTGCGCTCCCTTATACCTTCTCTGCTCTAGGGACTTTACACGGGCACCGAGGAGTACATACCGGAGTATATTTCCTTCAGCGCATATGCGACGACCATTAGGTTTCGATGTGTGCAGAGCAACTCCTGGCTGATCTTTGCTACCAGGTTCGGGCGGTGATACCTCATTTCGAAGAGATTTTCCCTATCGATATAAGGCAATTGATTGACATCTCCGATGAGGACAATTTCGCCAACACCAGACAGCCGTGAGACCATTACAATGGCTCCAAAATGGTTCATGAGGGCTTCATCCACCATGAGGCGACTGAAACTCTCTTTTCCGAAACCATTTACCAGAGCAGAAGCCATTGTTCGCACCCAGGTTTCCGATACGGTGCGATAGCTTTTCTCTTAGATCTTTTGCTGCCTCAGTTGTTGTGGTGATGAGAGCGTCCTTGTCCACGTCGAAGTGCCTAATCACCCATGTTGTCTTTCCACATCCTGGAACTCCATTGACCCATTGTATTCTCGGAACCTCCCAATTTTCCCAACCCGCTGTGACACTTGAGTTCCGTTCGATAATCTCGGCCATCTCTAGGATCTTGTCGTCCAACATAATTTTGGTGCATCGGGCGGTAACTACAATAGGGTCGTTTGGCGGTATCGCATACTCGTAAACAGGCATTCCCGCGCGCTCTGTCTCTTTTTTGTTCAGTGTCACGAAGCCATTTTCTGCACTGTAAGCTGCCATATACTGTCCTGTCATGGTTCCCTTGATGACCCGGGAAGTGACATTATTGTAAATGGCTGCTTCGGCCTCCTCGAGTTTCGCCTTTAAGAGGCTTTCACTTCCTAGCCTATAGGACTGCATGATGTTTTCGCAGGTCTTGAGGTTGACTTGTCGTGTCGCTTTCAGTGTGGCTATGAATTCGATGAAGGCGTTACGTGCATGACTCCGCGGCTCCGAAGCCGTGACATAGCGGGGCGGTTCAACCTGTCCCATGTCAGCTCTCGTTCGGCTCATTTGTTGCTGTGAAGCTGCTTTGGGGGTTTTTGACGTCAAAAGGGTTGATGAAGGGATGAGATCGGAGTACGCTCCTTGCTGCTGCGTTGAAGGCAGTCACGAAGGCCGTGATAGTGCCTCGGCTGCCGCTTTGATTTTCTGCGGCTTTCTCCGCGGCTGCCCTCTGCTGTGCTCTTTCGGAGCCGGTTTGGATGGTCGAATTAGGAACAGGATGTCCTCAGCTGTCAGTTGCATTTATTTGGTCGTACGAAGGGACTCTGAGGTAGCTCTGATTTTCTCCCCTATCTTCGTATACGACAACCTCATAATGTTTAGAGGCCTCAATGCAGCCCAGTCGGTCTGCGAATCTCGCTCTTGAGTATTCGATTGCCATCGCATCCACGCTTATCACCCGGGGTGTGTCAACCGCATTTCTGCTCAGATGTGCGAGCAGCGCACTTGCCTGCGTAAACGGCGTTCGCCTTCCGAGTACTCGCGCGGGCTATAGTAAGTAAGTTTCGTTTAGAATTAATGTTGAATAGCTCACAATAATTAATTGAATTTGAAATTATAGTGGTTTTTTAAGCATGTGAAAAATGGGGACGCAATAAATATTTATTCTCAAAGTGGGCATCAGACAAAATAAGTTTGAGGACCCCTGGTATAGAGTGACGAGTCGGCAGGACGTGTGCCTGATGGTAAGCAACATGCCTGCCACATAATAGCACAGTGACACGCAGCTATTGGAACATTAAGTTCAAATTGTTGTAGATAGTCTTTAATCTCTTGTTGTGTACAGACTCTTTATAAGTTATATTTCTTTTATATCTGATTGACATATTCTTTTATTCAATATTTAAATTGATTGTTTGTTTACATGACTTACTTCATTATAAACACTTGAACAAGTAACATCTCTTTTTACTATTTACTCTTGTATAGCCTCAATATCTCAACACGTTATCAGCACGAATGCGTTATGAGCACAAGGGATGAGAGCGTGCATATGAAAATATACTACTAGATACAGTAATAGTGTGAGTTTTTGTGTAACTTGAAAAAAAATTTTTTTTTTTTGATAAAATGTCAAAAGAATCGGGAGATGTTTCAAGTGTTAACAAGTCAACTTCGTCGAATTTATATTCGATTCCATATTTTTGCCTGAAGAATAAAGAAGGGTATCCTACATGGAAGTTCAAGATGCGTAATTATCTTTTACACGAGGATTTATGGGCAACAGTAAGTGGTTATACAGTAGATGACACTATTCCCGCCTCGATCAAGGTACGAAACGATGCAAAAGCACTTGCAAAAAATTTGCTTAACAGTAGACGGTACAGCTATTACGCACGTCAGATGTGCTAAAACTGCAGCCGAAGCATAGAAATGTTTGCAAAAAGCTTTTGAGGACAAAGGTGTGGGACGAAGACTAGCTTTAGAGCGTAAACTGTACAGATTAAGTCTGTCAGACTTCGAGAATATCGAACTGTACATAAATGCAGTTATGTCAACCGCACAGGACTTGACGGATATTGACAAGGTGATAGAAGATACGTCGATTGCCGCTATACTTTTGGGAGGTCTCACTCCAAAATTTGAGCCACTCATTATGGCACTAGAGAACTGTAATGTCGACGTAACCACTGATTTAGTCAAATCGAAACTGCTGAACGAGATGTCCAAAACTGCATCTGCACCAGTGGATTCCGTTTTTAATTCCAGACTGCAATCTAAATCTAAGAAGAAAGAAATAGTGTGCTACGATTGTAAAGTACCTGGACATAAAAGGCCGGACTGTCCACTGAAAAGCAAGAAGGAGAAAGCTAATGCTGTAGAAGGAAACGATTCCACTTTTACTGCTCTTAAAACTTCTGGCCAGTCTAATAAGGATCTTTGGTACGTAAACTCGGGATGCTCCAAAAATATGACTTCTAAACGTGATTGGTTTCAAGATATTTCTTTAATGAATAATGGTAGCGTCACAGTCGCAAACGGAGAACAAATACAGTGCTGCGGAATTGGAAATGTCTCAATAAGTACACCAGATAACGTTGTCAACAGGATCAGTGACGTTGCTTTTGTTCCTGATTTAAAAGCAAATCTGTTATCTGTACAGAAAGCTGTTGATAAGGTTTTTATATGTGTTTTTGATAAAAGTGGATGTAATTTTTATAAAAATAATACTTTTCGTTTTACAAGTGATTCCGTTTTTCATGCCTCGCCCTGTGGTGGACTGTACGTACTTGATTGTACAGTAAATGTTCCCGATAACGCGGCAAACAATTATTTGACGCAGGATGTGCACTCTGGTTGTCAGAATAGTTACCAACTCTGGCACAAGAGGTTAGGACACTTGTGTCGTATAGGCATGAGTCAACTGAAGAATCACGAGGTAGGCGTAGAGTTTAAAATAGTAGATAAAACGAACTGCATCGCTTGTGTAAAGCAAACAAGCAAGAAAACCTTTTAAGAAGGAAGCATTTAATAGGTAGCCCTCACCCTTAGAATTGGTTCATATTGATTTATGTGGGCCTATGTCTACAACCTCCTTTCAGGGGAATAAGTATATGTTAACTTTAGTAGACGATTATACAAGAAAGGTATTTGCTTATTTTATTTCTTCAAAGACAGAGGTTAATGATAAATTTTGTATTTTTCAAACCTTTGTAGAAAATCAATTAGATAAAAGGATTAAAGTGATCAGGACTGACGGAGGGAAGGAGTTCGTCAATAAGGATTTTAATGATAACCTAAACTCTAAAGGTATTGACCATCAAATGACGACAGTCCTCAACAAGTCGGAGTAGCTGAACGGACTCATAGATCGATAACCGAGAAGGCGAGAACGTTACTGGCTGAAAGCTCACTGCCGAAAGCGTACTGGGAAGACGCTTTCAGGACTGCTGTATATCTTAAAAATAGGTCGCCTCACAGAGCTTTAGGTGGACAAGTTCCTTATGACAGGTGGTGTGGACGTAGGACTGACCTTGGACATTTGAAAGTGTTTGGATGTAGAGCACTAGTTCACATACCTTCATGTCACAGGAAGAAATTAGATTTAAAGGCAAAAGAACCAAGTTTTGTCGGTTATTCAGAAAACCCTAATACTTATATTTTTAGGGATCCATCTAACCCACGAAAAGTGTCTATGTCCCGAGATGCAACTTTTTTTGAAAATAGCTTTACAGGGTTGAAGCAGCGGGAGACTGAACCAGTGGTACAGTCAGACTCCGTATTATTATTTGAAGACAAGGAACCGGAAACAGAAGATTGTCAATTTTTTGCTTGTGATGAATGTACCGATCCTGCGGCTGAATCATCTACATCAGACCATAGGGTTCAAGTTCAGGTTCATCAGGAAGAGCAGCAAGACTCTCATGAACTAACGCTTCCTGATGATGATGTAGAATCAGCAAGTGTGAGTGAGGAACAACCTATTCACGAGCCGAGGTACCCCTCTAGAAATAGATAGAAATAGAAACCGGATTTCCTTAAGTACAATGTGTCATCGGTCGATTCTGGGGAACCGACGACATACTATGGAACCACAGCAGGACGAAGCATTTTGATACTAGGTTTCACTTTATTAGGGAAAAGGTATCCAATAATGTTGTTACCTTAGAATATGTAAAAAGTAGTGGTATGCCTGCAGATGTCCTCACTAAGCCACTTGGGCCTATGGTACACAAAAGGTGCACAATTAGTTTAGGACTAGAAATTTAACTTTTGTTGTTGTCAAGCACAACATCGATTAAGGGCGGCTGTTGTAGATAGTCTTTAATCTCTTGTTGTGTACAGACTCTTTATAAGTTATATTTCTTTTATATCTGATTGACATATTCTTTTATTCAATATTTAAATTGATTGTTTGTTTACATGACTTACTTCATTATAAACACTTGTACAAGTAACATCTCTTTTTACTATTTACTCTCGTATAGCCTCAATACCTCAACACAAATCATTACTCGCACCTAGAACTCCAGTGCGGTCGTCACCCAAAGATCTAAGATCAGAAATAATATGGCGAAGAAGAGAAGATACTGCGACACTAACTGGTAGAAATGTTGAGAACACGAGCAGGACATTTTTGGTGATGGTACCACACATTGTATTGACCAGAGTATAACATACCTACTCTAGCATGAAGTACTGATGTTGCACCTGATTGTGCATGTCCCGTCAGACATAATGATTATCGGTGATTGTGTTTGGATGATAATAGTGGAATGTTTTGTTTTAAATTCTGAATGTTGACTTAATGATAGATAAGTAAAAGGTAACTAATTCATCTTTAAATAATATAACTATGTCTGTATGCCATAATAGGGTAGAAGCTAGTGATACTAACTACGTGCAAAACTTAATCTGTACATAACCTAGTCTTCACAGGCCAATAAAGAATTGTATCATTGTATCATTGACATTTTGAAATTCAGTCATTATGGGAAAATGTAATTTTAAGATTTGTTTATTACGGTTTTAGTATAATACTAGCTGAACCCGCTACTTCGCGTAAGCAGATGTTACTGACTTATACATTAATTGGAAGTATCGTACGTCAAATGTTTGGATAAGTAGTCATTGAAAAACCTTTGAGTTTGAGTGAATTTGTTTTTCCACACAAAAATTTATTTTATTTTATCATCTTTTATTTTTCTTTTTTTAAACAAAATCAAACATACTTAGTAAGGTTTCGTAGTATTGAACATAGCCGCAAGTGTTAAGTTTGTAGGATTTTTATAGGATACATTATGAAAACTCTGAAGCTAATGTGCATGATCTGATACCTACTTACCTATTTCTTTTTATCCGCAAGCTGTTTTCTAGCTGTTACCCGCGACTTCGCCGGCGTAAAATTTTGAACGAAGCCTGTGTGGAATCAAAATAATTAAAATTTTGAGTTTTAATGATATTCAAGCAAGTTGAACCCGTAAATCAATTTGTATGAATTTAATTGTAGGTAACACAGAAAAAAATCAAGAACGAAAGAATCCAAATTTGGCATCATAATCCTTTTAGCAGCAAAAACTTATTAGTACAATTTAGAATACCAGTAACGCCACCTAGTGATGAAAGAAAAAAATACATACCACAATAGCAAAACATCGATTTAAATGGCCTTTGGTGCTTTTAGATTTAAACTGGCATTAGCGCCGTCTAATGAGAATATAATGTTGCTTGTTATTTTGATTGTGAACGCAAATCACCCATATTATAAACGCCAAACGGGTGCATTTATTTTTCATTTTTGGGCTTTTACCTTACCATCACATCAAGTTCCTTACGAAATTATATGCTTACATTAATATGGAGTTAAATGAAAATGTAGACTTATTAGCCCATGTGAAATTTTAGACTCTAAACTATATGTGTTTCGTATGTCAACCCATATCGTTGTGCCGTTTTGACGTGATAGTTTATATTTTTTTCCTTAGGGCCCATGCTTCTTTTCAGGTTGATAGGTAATAAATACATAAATGTGGTATTTCAGACTATGAGTTATTTCTGTTTCAATTTTCTACCAAATTTGCTTAGTCTTTCCTACGTCACAGTAACCTATAAGTAACCGATTTGCTATTTCTGAGTTCAAACTACGTGTGTTTCGAATTCCATCCAAATATGTTCAGCCGTTCCAACGTTGTCCTGTAAATATTATGAATGTCACTGTTCGGATGTTTGAGTACTTATACATAGGCAATGTTAAGCCTATGTGTTCTTCAAGACTGTAATCTAATTCTATTTCAAATTTCAACCCGATCACTTGATACGTTCCGCCATGATTAAAGCGGCAATAGAAATACATCATCTGCGAAAATTTCAACTGTCTAGCTATCACCGTTCTTGAGATACAGCCTGGTGACAGACGGACGGACGGATAGCGAAGTCTCAGTAATAGGGTCCCGTTTTTACCCTTTGTGTACGGAACCCTAACAACGGTCTGCTTCGATCACCGAAGCTTGTTGAACACTACCTTTAAATTTTAAACAGTATTTGGATTGAAATAATACGTTTTCTAATAAGTTACGGCTGGTCTAGTAAGTTACAGCTGATCTAGTCGGGAGAACGGCGACTGTCGATCCGGAGACCCAGGGTTCAAAACCACGTGCACCACTATCTTTTCAGAGTCATGTTCGTAATGCCGGTAATTAAAACGGTGAAGGAAAACACCGTGAAGAAACCGAAATCTACCTATAATCTAAGTTCTAAGTCATATGTCATCCACCAACCGACACTGGGCCAGCGTGGTGGATTATAGCCTTGTCTCTCTCCTTGCGAGAGAGACAAGGGGTGTTGTTTATGCTGCTTCTTATTATGCTGATATGTTTTCTCCAAAATACAAAAATCTGCTTCAATGACAGTTTTGTCATTCGACTAAATTTTATAAGAAGGTATAACTATGTCGTACAGATAAATCTAAGCTGATTTTAGTTTTTTGTTGATATTTGAAAAACTACCTCCCTGTTTTCGATATCTAAGATCACCTCTGAAGTATTTTCTACCAAACAAAAAAGGAATTATCAAAATCAACTAAAAATTAGCGGAGTTATCGCGTAAAATAAAACCAAATAAAAAGCATGCAACCCGATTTGAACATCCTCCTTGTTTGAAGTCGATTATAACCGAATGATGTTTGTTTTTCCACACAAAAATATATTTTTGACAATTATTTTGTCATCCAAGACGACGCGACGCGATCACGTGGGCACTTTCTAGAATCTGGAATCTAGATATTCTGTGGATCGTCTGTGATACACAGAATACTTAGAAGTTAGTATGTACCGAACGCGCCGCGCGTGTCGTTATTATTTAATGTTTGTGTAATTTCCGAACCAACAGACCGATATTGTTCAAATTTTGACGGGACAATATAAAAAATGTGTTCTTTCTAACAAAAAAAGAATTAATGAAATTAAACAACGCAAACATGACTTACAACCAAATACACATTCTGACTTTCACGCCCTCCCGCAAGAAAACCGATCAGAATTTGGGGATCAAAAGTAGCCTACAGCAATGTCCTTAGTATAAACTAAAATCATGCCAAGTTTCAGCTGAATTGAAACAGTAGTTTCGGCGTGATGCGTGATCCCTATACAGAAAGACAGACAGACAGACAGACATGAAAGAAAAAAAATGCAGTTTCGCCATCAGTATCGACTATGGATTACCCAAAAAAAAAATTTTTCAAAATATCTTCAATGTACAGAATTCGACCCGTTACAGTTTTATTATAAGTATAGATAACATTCAGTCCAAATAGATGTTAGTTACAATAACCTGAGGTGGTTAGTTTGTTAAGATTATTTAAACTTGTACATTTGATACATTTCGACTAATTCATCTCTCCCGTATTTATTTGGTTACGCACATAACATTAACTTGCCCCAAACCAAGTATAGCTAGAGCCAGGTAGCTGATAAATTACTTATGCAATATCTGGTACGTGATAAGCTGATAAGAAAAACACATTGTATAATTGTTTTCTCTGTCCGTCTGTCTGATTGTTCGATGAGCATTTTACCACTGATTCACCACTAGGGCGTTTACATCTCAAGCATGAGCGCCAAATATGGCAACGAGGCCGTCAACTGATCACAGCATTTCAGCTGTTCCGCATTATTTCTACAATAGCATATTCCTCAAACAGCGTATCGCTTTAATGACAGGGGTAGTATTAGAAAGGCACTGACTCCTTCTTACTGTGTAGACACGGACTCCCTTATATGTAGATTGCCCCATGAAACTGTTGGAACGATTTTAAACGGTTGAGCGAAGCTACACTACGTGGGTGTGGATGTGGATGTACGTAGGATATAGTTATAAATTACACAAACATACATAAGTACACATTTTTAGAAATGTAACAAACTAAACAGTTAAACATGCACTTTTGAAGCAAATTTCAAAACTTCAAAATCTTTTGCGAGATGACGGCTGGTCTAGTAGGAAGAAAGAAAACAGCCGATTCGGAGACCCGGGTTAAAATTGTACGCGCACTGCTGTTTTTCCGAAGTATTGTGCTTAATACCGCTAATTTAAGAACGGTGAAGGAAATCCTCAAGAATCTTTCGAAGTCATGCGACATCTGCCAGCCCGTACTGGGGCAGCGTGGTCGATTATCCTTCATTCATTCATTCATTTACAATAAAGATTACATGTCAAAGGTTATAATTACATTACGTTATGGTACATCGATTTTATACCATAACTATTGTCGATACATACATTAACGTATTTAAAAATAAACAAATAAGTAAAAAATAAGTACAACTTAAAATGTCATTCGAAATTTGGCACGAATTCCTCGACGGTGTATGGTACCATGTCTGTCAAAAATATCTTTACTTTAGTTTTGAAAACAGCTTTTGAGTTCACTTCTTGTATGCTAATGGGTAGGGAGTTGAACCCGAGCTCCGAAGATTTGCGTGCATTTTTTCGATTTCGCTAGTCGATGTCTCGGCGTAATCAACATGTTGGCATTCCGGCTACTGGTATTTATGTCATACTCACCTAAATTTTTGAGTGTATACATACATACATGGAACAGGTAAAGTGCTGGTAACGTCATAATCTTAAGATCCACGAAGATCTGCTTCGCTGGAGTACGCGGTTATGCACGCGCAACCACGCGCACGGCTCGCTTTTGCATAACAAAAGCTCTATGCCAGTCTGCGGAATAACCCCATATGTCGACTCCGTATGCTAGGAGGGACTGAACGGTCACATAGTAACAGCTCCGCACCGCGGCCTGCGGGAGCATGCGGGCAGCCTGCTCGAGCGCAAAGCAGGCCCGGCCGAGCCTTTCGCACAGGCTGTCCAGATGGCCGACCCAGGTCAGGGATCTGTCCAACCGAAAACCATCTATAGTAAACAAGTCAACCTGCCGTAAGGTCTCTCCGTCCATATCGACTCGAAGTTCAGGGTATCGCCTTCCGGAGAGGTTGAAGTGCAGCACACTGGTATTTTTCGGGTTGAATGCCTGACCGTTGGCCCTAAACCAGTGCGCGAGCTGGTCGGCTACTCCTTTCAGCTTACACTGTAGCTCCGGCCCACTCGAAGCAGCGACGATGGCCACCACGTCGTCCGCATACATGAGGAGCTGAGCGTCCGGCACCGAGTCAGGCAGATCGTTCATCAAGAGGCTGAACATCAGGTTTGATATGCACGATCCCTGAGCTACTCCTATCTTCAGGCAGATGGGATCTGACTTTATTTCGTCTGATGCCGCTACGACAGTCTGCTCCTGTCCCTCAAGAAATCCTCCAATAGGCAGAGCGCGGGCCCGCGCACGCCGTAGTGCGCGAGTTTCATCGTTATGAGTTCGTGGTCGCACACGTTGACAGCGCGCGACAGGTCGCAGCTGATGACCGCGACCTGCAGCCCGCCTCGCGCGCGCGCTAGGTCTGCCGTGGCCCGGCCCGCGCGGTAGGCGTACTGCTTGTCCGACAACGCATCAATACCAACCAGGTGTCTTTGAAGCCTATTTGTGATACCTACTTCTAGCGCCTTCGCCGCTGCAGGAACAATAGTTATCGGCCTGTAGTCCAAACAGTTTTCTTTTTTTCCTTTTCCTTTATAGACGGGACACACTTTCACCTTCTTCAAGGATATAGGAAAGATACGTTGTTTTAACAGACTATTAGATAAATTAGTCAAAGGAAGAATCGTTTCCGACGCAGCGGTGCGAATAAGGCGGCACGAAAGGCCGTATAGATCTTTGGTATTTTTAGGGGCTATCTGTGATATAATTTTACTCACTTCCCGTGGGGTAAAATAAGTTAATCGCAACGAGCTGTCGCACGGCTCTCGACTTCTGCTGAGTAAAACTTCCGCCTCCTATAAGTTCACCACGGGCGCGTTGGCAAGTTTCGCGGCATTAGCGAACTGAAGGTTAAAATGATTAACAATGTCCGATTTAGACTGAAATGTAGATCCATTCTCAGTTCTGACATCGTTCGAATATTCGCTGCGGTGTCTTAAGTGCGATTTTTGTTCGCTCCTGTACGACCCGCCAAATTTCCTTTGTTTCATTATCACTCGCATCAATACGACGCGAGTAGAAAGCCACACATTCTCTGGTCACTTCCGCGTCAAACGCTTCCGAGTAGCATTTTGTAAATGACCTCAATTTTTAGTTTGTTGGGAAGGTGCGTTCAAGGCGGCACAATTCCAAACGAAAGTTTTTCATATTGATAATTTTGTCAGTGATCCAATTTCTATCAGTTTCTCGGAGAGGCACCGACTTGAGCGGAAAACTAATTTCTGCCGCGTTTAACATGATGGATATCACGGCGGCGGCGTACAGTGTCGCGTCGTGTTCGTGCCTGCAGCGCACTTGGTCCCAGTCTGTGGCCTGAAGCCTCCGTACCTATTCGGTGAGATTGTGCTCATTATACTGTCGCTTTGTGAGTCTAACGGGCTTCGTACCAGCATGCCCCATTGCATGACATTGTATGTCTACACGAATGCCGTAATGGTCGCTCGCCGGAGCCATAATCGGTTTTACGCTAATACGCTGATGTTGAACAGTACTGAGACAGTTGTCTTTGTTGTACTCGCAGTGTGAGTAACCCTAGTTGTAAAATTTACGTGGGCAATGAAGTTATGTATCGATAAAATATCTTTAAATTTACGAGATTCCCTTGACTCAGCTGTTGTATTAATATTGAAATCACCTACAATGACCACATCTAAAGGCTCGCAAGCTACTTTATCCAACAGGCAGTCTAACCGTTCGAGGAATTCGTTCGTGTCCACTTCTGGAGATCTGTATGTACAAATTATAATAATATTAAATTTTGTCAATTGAATAGCAGATATTTCGCATATCATTTCTACAGAAAATTTACAGTAGTCGGCTTTGTTTATATATTCCCGACCCCCCGTGTATTCGTTTTTTCTAGCAAACGTAGATTGGAGAACGTAGTTACTGAAAGCCACCATTTCTAGTTTCGCGTCAGTTAACCAATGTTCTGTAACTGCAAAGACGTCGCAATATAATTCTTTTTGTAGTAATACTTCTAGCCTTTTTTGTTTACCTATGATCGATCTTACATTTTGGTAGCATACTGTTACTACTTTACTACAATCACCATCGCTCATTGCGGAGCATTTGTCAAGAGTTTTGTCGGGCAAATAGCTTGAAGTTAGTGGGACATCGAGTGAGTCATCGCGACGCGGCAGCGGCTCCGGCATGGCCGCCCGTAGCGAGTGTGGCGTTGTTGTCGGATTATTTCGGTTTTTATCGGGTTTCTTCGTCGCTCGAACATCCTTGGTATTTGCCCCGGTATGTGTCATAGTTGCAGTTGCATCTTTCGGTTCTGCTGTACGTAGCTTTGTAGGCGCAGTGGACGTGATAGCAGACGCGGTACCGGCTTCAATATCGGGTCGTAGGCGTAACCCTCCTCGCTGTTCGGCGCGGAGGCAGTGGGGTAGCACTTGCATCAATATTATGTTTGGGGGCGTGATTTGTGCATAATTACCTTCAATAGTTGATTTTAGCCGAATAATTTCTTCAACTTGTGTTTGGATTACTCGAGATTGATCGCCAATAATTTGATTTTGGTTGGCAATCCTTCCATCCAGTAAGTCGATTTTCATCACTAGCTTATTCACCACTTCTGTTAAGCTATGTACGGTTGCTTCTAGGGCTTGTACAGCCATATTTTAATTTTTAAATCCGTTTAAAATTTTTTTTTTGCTTCGTTTACTGACGCGGAGCGCTGTTACTCAAACGTCACAAATAATATTATCGCCTTGACTTTCACCTAGCGAGACAAGGCCCCAAGTCATTTAGTGGGCTGCTTATGCTATGAAATCTTTTTCAAACAAGGCATATTTTCTGGACAAGCTGACAAGCTGGATAGTATACCTCACTCTCTCGCGAGATCGGAAAAACTGACTCACATTATGGGACCGGAAGTTTATAACACTCTTCCTAAAATAGTTAAATCAGCACCGAGTTCGGGTAGCTTCAAAAACCGATTAAAAGCTGGCTTATCGATCAAACTTTTTATAGTTACAGCGAGTTTTTATATAGTGCTGGCAAACTCTCAATACAATGGCGAGTTGGTGGTCAAACGCGGACCTATACGCGATAAAAAAAAAAGTACATATATTTTAATTTTTGACACTTATTTGTACGATACCTATTTTCGTACAATATAAAGTTCAATTTAAACTTTAAAAATGAAATACTCTCAAATAAAAATGTATACTCTTTGTATGCTCTTATTTTGTTTTTTTATAAAATTTACGTGTAAATTGTTCATTTATCAATAAAGAACTTTGACTTTGACTTTGACTTTAAGGGTCCGAGAATGGAACCTTGAGGTACACTCATTTTTAAAGGGGACTCATTTGATTGCACACCGTCAATTTCGACTATCTGTTCACGATCTTTAAGATAACAAGAAATAAGATTTAGAGCTGGCTTCGATAGCCCATAGAAATGTCCATTATTAAGGAACGCAGTTAAAAGCTTTAGACAAGCCACAAAACATACCAAGATCATCATGATGGTCTTCCCAGGCACTTAATATATAATTATTCAGTTCAACGCTTGCATCAATAGTGGAGCCTGTAATATTATAGCTAACTCTGGTAATTCCTGTAATTTCTATATTGACACCCTTCTATCATCCTACATAGTCTTCTGGTGGTTCCTTTGACCCATAAATTTTGTTCACGCCTCTTCAGTCTATAATATATAATCAGCTATGTTATTGAAATATTTTATGAAAATATACCTGTCAAAATGTAATCGTATTTTATACGTATTCAATTGTTATCAACATAATATTATATATATAATAGTAATATGTTGCTTTCGTGAAATAAAGACGAAATTGCGTTATCTGAAATAACAAAGTTTCACTTTTATTTAAAACTGAATTACAAAGTAAAACATAATTAACACATTCTAGACAGAGTAATTTACCTACCTGAAATAACAAAAAACATCATTTAAAGCCTTTACCGAGCCTCTCTACGTAGTTTGGTCCTCATATACATTGTTGCACACTTAACTTCATTACCCGGCTGGTCTATATAAGGTAAATTTGTTTTAATTTCACGCAATGTATCGATTAAGAAGCTTATTTAGATAATTTTAATTATCTAAGATAATTGGATAATATGTAACTCTGAACAGTTCAGTTATCAAAAAAATAATTAAATATTCATGTTCTTATTAAACAATAATCGTTTGGAGCTGTATTATAAATCGAGTCTATAAGTCGAATGGTAGCCCCAGCCGCATCAACAAGTAGCATCTTAGTGTCCGTATAATTAATTGAATAATAATCGTCAGACGAAGAAATAGTGAAACTTACGGAAAATAACCATCATATAACATAACCTCCAAGAAAATCCGGACACCGGTGAGATGAACAATAACTGATAATAACATCATATGGTTAATATCAAACATACAGTTATGTCCATGCAAATTGCCATTACATGTTACATTGTTCAAATAACACTTGATCTCTTGAATTTGACGGATTGACAAATATTTGTCAATAAACTTTTAATCACATCATAAATAAACAGTCACACAAGACGGACTTTATCAAACAGCTGATGTTGACATTGACGTATTCTGCTTCAACTTTGACATTAGTATAATCACGAGTTTGACACAAGAAATTTTGAAGCATTTCTTACATAGACTGTAAAAATCGTTCGGTGAGAAATAAAGACGCTTACACACACAGAAATAATTTCTTATAAACATGGATTCCGAAAATGTTACATTGCGTTCATTGAAAGCGAGATCAAATTCTTTGAATAACCTAACATAGTCCACGATGTTTGGAGATTCTGTTTTAAGCTTACCAGAAGATACTGTAAACGAAAGTAGCACATATATCCATCTGAACAAACAATTAGAAAAAATTACAAATGACTTGAAATCTGCAAACCTAAAAATAGAAGTTTCGTGAGAAAAATAGACACCTACAAACTGAAAATTACGATTTAAAAAAAACTGTAGAGAGATACTCAAAATTAGTTTTTTTTTTAATTTTGCAACTCCACAGACTCCGGGGTCCGTGACCTTTGTCATTTGTTTTCTTTTTTTTTACATGAATCTTGGATTAGGAAGAAAAGGAAATAGGGGAGAGTAGGGAACATTTTCATTCTAATACTAGGCCTATCTTATTTTCTAAGCCGCCTCCTCCCGGCGCAGCGCCTCCACCACAACTGCATTTCTGTCTTTGATGGCCATCTGCAAATTGAGCTCTCGGATGGTCTTCGGTGTTGCAGCCTCAAAATTAGGATTTGTAAGTCGCCCTGTTTTAACGCGCAAAAGATTACGCTTAGGAAATGAAATCAGAGAACAAAATAGACCTGATGTGACTCCTAAACGAGTTCGTTTAGCAAGCGAAGAAACGAGCCAAGCGAGTACTGAGTCGTACACTCCATCAAACGAAAAAATATCCATTATTTGTCAAACTAATAAAATAATGTCCGAGAAAAATAAAGTTGACAAAGAGGATGTCGAATCAACTTTCATAAACACATATAACACAAATAATGGATAAAAAATATTCAGGTAGACAACTCAACGACTTCAGCAGAAATATCGAGGAATCGAATTCTATACCTAGCATACAAGAAATATCAGAACTACAGAAATTTAGTAACAACATATGTCACATGAATAGAACAGCAAACAGAACAACCGAGCTTAAATGTTAATATAATGTAGGAAAAAGTTCAAACACCAAACACACTGAATAAGAAAGTTTTAATCTTAGCCGATGAACAGGGACAACATACCCGGAAAACTCTTCAACAGTTATTAGGTGCTGAATATGATATTAAAAGTTTTTGGAAACCAGGAACTAGACTTGCCCGAATAGTAGGTGGTGTTGACGTAAAGGATTTTACAAAGAATGACTGTATTGTACTCTTAACTGGAACAAACGATAAAATTCCTCATGAATACATAGCTTGTCTTCATTTTTTGCTTAAATCATTATCAGAATCTCATACCAATGTTTTGGTACCAAAAGTATTATACAGCGTGTGGCGGAAAGGTCCAACAATATTTATTGTAGTTCATCTATACTACGTATCGAATCACATATGTGAATATTAGACACGAAAGCCAATATTTTTTTTCCATACAAAGTTAAAAATGCATTGTTTATCATTTTATTTGACAACCCTAACCGGCCGGCGGCGCGGCGCGATCACTGACCGCCGCCGCCGGCCGCCGCGCGCCGCGCCGGTGGCGACGCACTGATACCTATCTGTCGTTTCAAAAATCTCCCTAAATACCATAGAAATCGAACAAGAAAGAAAGATAAGGTGTGGAAGCTATTGAACTGCCGTATTCGATTGAGCCAGATAGAATAAAAATAGATGCTTTTATTAGCGCTAACCAAAAGCCTTATTACCCTTGGCTAAATTTGGTTGCTACTGAATTTAGTGAAGTGTAATAATAGCATTTCATTCAGTAAGCTAAGAGTAGCATACTAAATTCAGAAGCGAGAATTGCTTCTTTCTAACTTGGTTCTGAATTCAGTCGACAAAATGTTGTCAAGTGTAAGTACCTAATAAGCCTTCAAACAATATTAGACAGGAAAGAATATCAAATAAATAACTAAGTAGGTACCTACATGTTTGAATCAAAGTCAAATAAAGAGTTAGGATACATCATTAATTTAATTATTTAAACTCTGTAATAAGTATGGAAGATATCTACACTAGCTAATTATTTTTGGCTAAATTAACTAACCTTTTAATAATCTCCTTATTATTCAACGATAGTCGCATTGTAACACCAACATTTCACTGCACAACAACACTATGTACACATAAACATATTTATCCATTTCACACTGCAATCCAAGGTGCTTGCGGCGCGGCGCACCTTCCTCCGACGCGTTCCGGTGGTGGCGTTAGAAGTCTGAGTCCAGGGTGCTGGAGCAGCACCAGCACTGCTGGTAGTACTAATACCGGGCCTGATTGGGACGTTTTTCGTTTTGTGGCAAGTCAACGCTTCCCTTGCTGTTCAGACGTTGGCGGAAAATTTCACGTTCTTCATAACGACTACCTCCTACCATGTTTAAGTACCTACAGTGATAACATCGTAGATATCAATTTTGCGATAAAACAAACAACACACCACCAATGATGCTAGAGAGCGACTGAACTTTCAACTCAAAATTAAATATTCAAAAAAAAAAATTTTTGACAATTAGGGTTCCGTACTTTAAAACCCCAAGCCACGTAAAGGTCGCGTAAAATCACGCATGCTTTTATTACAATGAAGAGTGACGAGACGAGTAAGACATGTACCTGATGGTAAGCAACATGCCTGTTCATAACAGCTACGTGCTGTATGTGCGCAGCTATTAAACACGAGTCCAAATCCTTACCCAGGACTGCACCGCGCTCGTACCGCATATAAGATCTTATATTTCTATGCTCTGTAATTGATCTGGAAAATTTGCCCTTCAAACCGGAACACGGTAAAGCACAAAACTGCTTGGCGGTAGAATAACTGGCAAAGGTACTTCCCAGACGGAGTCTTCGACCACTAGTACTATTACTACTTGTATCGGTGTGTAGTTAGATATCCTAGGTAGGCAGGTATCCTATGTGCTATTTCCAGGCTATAATCTACCTTTGTGCCAAATAAAACTCTTCACAATCGTAGCTCTCCACTAGGTCGTTCTGTGTTGGAGAACCTGTGGGTAGTTCACACAGACAAGGACAACGAAATCTTAAACCCATGGAAAATAATCGAATTTATCATTCAAATATCGACCAAGCCAAGAACCGAACTCACGATTTCCCGTGCTCAGCCGTAAGTATGTTTTCTTCGTCAAGATAAAACAAAACATAAAAAAAAAATTGACGGAACCCCAACTTTTAAAAATCCATTTTGACGATTTCTAGCTTGGCTTTTCGGTAAAGTACCGCCGCGACGTTTCGCCTTTCGGCACGGCCGGCGAGCGAGCTTCTGTTCTGCTATTGGTCGGCGCTGCGGCGCGATGCACGGCGTCAATACGTTTGACAAAGCCGACATGCCGACAATTCCGTCAAAGAAAGTCCGTCGGGAATTTCACAACTTCGCAAAGAATAAATATCTACGATATGAAGTGAAATTTAGTAAGGAATTTTATGAAAAGCGTTAAAAGACGGATAGTTGGCTTCTTACATCTTGTTGAATTTAACCCTACTATCACAATCAATTAAAACACATTACCAAAGGTATTTTAACCCCGGCCAAAATAAAGGGTATAAGAATGTGGCGAAATACATTTATTTTAACCCCGACCAAAAAAGGGGTGTTATAAGTTTGACGTCGATGTCTGTCTGTGTGTGTGTCTGTCTGTGGCACCGTAGAGCTCAAACGGATGAGCCGATTTCGATGCGGTTTTTTTTATTCGAAGGTTGATATCCGTGCGGATGTTCTTAGCTATGTTTGGTTAATATCGATTCAAGATGGCCGCCTCCACAAAATAGCGGACAACATATTTCTTCACAACCTACCTCAATATGGGTATCAAATGAAAGGGCTTGACCAGTAGAATAGAATACTTAATAACAAATTTCAAATCCAAGATGGCCGTCACCACAAAATGGCGAATCATGTTATTTTTTTTACTACTACCTCAATATGGGTATCAAACGAAAGGGCTTGACTAGTTGAATACATTGCACTATGACAAATTTCAAATCGAAGATGGCCGCTACCACAAAATGGCGAAATACATTGATTTTTTCACAACTCCCTTAATATGGGTATCAAATGAAAGGGCTTGACTAGTAGAATGTTGTACAGATAACAAATCCGAGGTAGTCGGGGGTTAATCAAAATTTTTTATTTTGTTCTTGTGCAAAGAGTTTACATATACTACGTATAGAGTTAGATTTTCCGCACGGTTCCTTTGTGTCAATTGTAAGCAGATGACTACATCCTTTCTATGACAACAGAGTGATGTACCGCGACAAAAGTATGACACTTCCACAAGAGCGACAAAGCAAAAAAGATGCTACCCGTGCTTTCGGTGTAAAGCGTTTGTGCCAACTCTGTACGTATATGTAAACTCTTTGGTATTTTGTATCAAGTCAAATACTCCAGTAATAATTAGTATTCCTCACAATGCGTATGTTATGGCTAACAAGATTATAAGATAGAAGATAGTTCCCTTTACATATACTTAATAATAACCACAGTATCAGTTCAATACACATTGTACAAGGCCAGCCATGACGTGGATTATTATTATCACTATCAGTATTGTTTACCGATTTCCTCTAATAATTATTTCTGTCGTTACTATGCCCATGGTTTCCTCTAACAATGGCAGACAAGACAAAACATCCGCACGGATATTAACCTTCAGTTAATATCCGTGCGGATGTTCTTAGCTATGTTTGGTTAATATCGATTCAAGATGGCCGCCTCCACAAAATGGCGGACAAAATATTTCTTCACAACCTACCTCAATATGGGTATCAAATGAAAGGGCTTTACTAGTAGAATACTATACACTATAAAAAAAATTCAATTCCAAGATGGCCGCCACCACAGAATGGCGGATTACATTATTTTTTCACCACTACCTCAATATGGGTATCAAACGAAAGGTCTTAACTAGTAGAATACTTTGCACTATGACCAATTTCAAATTCAAGATGGCTGCTGCTACAAAATGGCGAAATACATTTTCCACAACTACCTCGATATGGGTATCAAATGAAAGGGCTTGACTAGTAGAATGTTGTTAAGATAACAAATCTGAGGTAGTCGGGGTTAGTCAAAATTTTAATTTTATCTTGTTTTACTACTCCCTCAGTATGGGTACCAAAGGAAAGGGCGTGACTAGTAGAAAGTTGTACAGTTTACAAATCCGAGGTAGATAAGGTATAGGTAGTCGAGCTTGCATGGAACTTCTAATTAAGCGTTTATTTCATTATTCGTAAAACCTGATTTATTTTTATTTTATTCGTATGAACTAGGTATCATAGTTGTAGACCGCCCGAATAGACTCCAAACGTCAAACAGTTCTAGTCATTACCTATTGTATTTAAGGATTAAATTCACAGTTAATAATTTAACCAAGTTATGTTTATTCCATTCACAGCTTCGAAGTAGGCAAAAAAAAAATTCTTTTCTGCACAAAATTTAGTCTTTGACAGGCAAGGTCGTTTGTCAGCTGTACATGCATTAGGGTTGCAGCTGGTCAATTTTACATCAAACTTTGACTCGTATTATCTCGCGATCTAAAGTGCTGAGGGGAAAGAGACCTTCGGAGATGAAGTCTATATCAGTGTTGGAATGACCTGTTAAAATATTGTTGGACCTTTCCGCCACACGCTGTATAACAAGTGTCTTAGAGAACAGAAGCTCAATTATGAACTAAGACTTGCATGCAACCAGTACAATCATGTTGTTTACATTGATATGTATTACTCCACTATTAGACTTCATAGAGAGGAATTTTGTATTAACTTGTGTAGAAGCATTTTAAAAGAAATTCTTCACATCAATTATAAAAACATGTTAAATGGTGCCAAATTGATATGAAACATTGTAAAACTAATATAAGAACACAAACACTACACCCTATCGATTCCACTTGCGTAAATGAACTTAATTTTGTTAAGAAACTGAATAGCGCACAAATTAATGCTAAACCTCAAGTGAACATAGATGAGACAGCCGTTGGGGATCGTACTGATAAGTTTTTTCGTATGTAGAGAACTCCAAGTTCTTCATCAGAACATAGAAGGATTGTTGAGTAAATCAGACTTGGTCGCTGTAAACTTGGATACCATGGAAAACAAAAATAGGATAGTCGATATTTTATGCGTAACAGAACATAACCTCAAAAACGAAGATATAAAGTTATTACATATCCCTAATTTTATACAAGGCTCGTACTATTGTAAAAAAAATCGACGTGGTGGAGCGTGTATCCTTGTCCGTAATACGCATAGGTACAAGCCAATAGGTGGAATGCAAAAGTATTGTGTGGATGATGTTGTTGAGTGTTCGGGAGTTGAACTTATTGATCACAAAATAATAGTATTATGTGTGTATAGGGCTCCTAGACAGCTATCGCATCAGATTGATATTTTTTTTTATAATATGAACTGTTTGCTCGAAGAGACAAGTCTAGGAACAAAAAAAAACTCTTTGTGGTGATTTCAACATAAATCTATTAAGTAATAATAATTTGGTATCTAAATTTAAAGAATTAGCAGCTGCTTATAACCTCAAGTTTAAAATAACTGAGCCTACAAGGTTACAAAGTGGAACCTGCCTTGACAACATTTTGAGTAATGTGCGTGGTTTTAAAGGTGAAACCATTGAGCTTGCCGTGTCAGATCATACTGCGCAATTATTATCCTGCCCAATAACGCCGACTTGTACTCTAGACTATTGGCATATTCAAAGACGTGATTTTTGTCCACAAAACATGAAAAACTTTAAGGACTGTATGATGTCTATGACATTTAGTGACATAATTCATGAAACTGATCCTAATGTTGCGTTTGATAAGTGCCATGAAATATTTTTGCCATTTTATAACTTATGCTTCCCAATAAATACTATTAAGGTCTCATCACGCCAACGTCCTGGGTGGCTGAGTACTGGTATCAAAAAATGCTGTAAACGTAAAAGATCATTGCTGTGGAATTATCGTAAGATCCCCACCCCAAAAAATAAACTTAGTTTCAAGGAATTATCTTCAAGACTTAATCGTATCATTAAATTAACACAAAAATCACAAAATGATAATTTTAAAAGTTAAGCTCAAAATAAAAATAAAGCAATGTGGAGGATAATAATCAGATCCAGAAATAAAATACCAAAAAACAATTTACAGGTAAACATAAACGGTAGATTGGTGAATGAACCCAGTGAAGTTGCAAACGCGTTTAATAAGTTTTTTATTAACCACACAAAAGACGAAACAAAAAAACAAGACACAACAAATGTGCCATATCATGTTGATTCTTTGTTTATAGCTCCGACAATACCCCAGGATGTGCACAGAATAATAATGTCAATGAAAAATACAAATAGTACTGGCTACGACGGTGTATCCACGCAAGTACTTAAATACGTATCGCCAGCAATATCGAATGTTCTAAGCCACCTTATCAATGTAAGCATCTCTAATGGTGTATTCCCCAACAAATTGAAGAAAACAGTAGTAAAGCCACTATATAAAAATAAAAGTCAGGAGGTTGACATGGGATCCTATAGACCTATAGCCCTTGTCCCAATATTGTCCAAGATTTATGAAAGAGTAATATATAATTCCATTTATGACTTTTTTGAACGTAAAAATGTTAGTGCCAGAGCAGAAAGGTTTTAGGAAAAAAAATACCATCAATCTAGCAGTCTATAATTTCCTTAACACAGTTATGAGTGGTATGGATGCCGGGACTCCTATCTGTGCGTTATTTATGGACTTGACCAAAGCGTTCGACTTTGTCGATCACAACGTACTACTACGGAAACTTAATGCCTATGGTGTCAGAGGTAATTTAACTAAATTATAATTTAACTAAATCCTTTTTATCAAATCGCCTGCAATGCACGGATATAACAAGTATTTGTCCAAAGACTAAAAAACAAACGACATATGCCTCTGAATATGAACCAGTAAAATGTGAAGTACCTCAAGGTAGTTAGGTCCACTATTATTCATAATTTATATAAATAATCTCCCTAACGCTACGAAACATTCCACTGTCGTATTCGCTGATGACAGTACGATCATGTTCTCTAGCAAAGATAAATTAGCAAATAACATTACAGAGACGTTTGAATCTACAAATTTTTGGCTGACATGTAATAATAAAACAAATTTAATGACATGTAATAAAATAAATTAAATTAGGCGATCTTAGTATTCATATCACGGGACATCAGATTGAAATTGTTAACACAACGACATTTTTGGGCTTAATTATTGATTGTAATTTGAATTGGAAGGCATACATTGAAAACCTCTGTATGAGAATAAATCAGCATTCGTATGCGCTTTCTATGTTGTCCAAGTCAGTAAATAAAACTACAGTACTTGCATCTTATAATGGCAATGTCTCATCTTTGCTTAGGCATGGGATAATATTTTGGGGGAATAGTACAAAAACAGAAAGGGTATTTAAAGCGCAGAAAAAATGTGTAAGAGCCATTTGCAAATTGAGGCAAAGAAATAGCTGCAAATTACACTTTAAGGATCTAGAGATCCTTACCTTACCGTGTCTCTATATCTATGAATGTGTGGTGTTTATGAGAAATAATTTGAATATGTTGGAAAAATTTAAATCTCAGAGACTTAAAAATCAAATACAAGAACCTGAGCGTAATACAGCATTGGTTGCCAACAGTGTCATTTGTATGGCACCAATGATAATATAACCACTTGCCAAATGAGCTATTAGAGGTTAGGGAACTGTATATATGTTTAAACGTAAATTAAGATCTTTCCTTATATAAAAAACGTATTACTCTGTAAAAGAATTCCTATCTGACAAAAATTGAATTTTAATTGAGTTTTAATTTTACGTAATTCTTACTTGACATTTCTATCTATATTTTTATTTTGTTATTTGACATTATCTGCTAATTGTACTTGACATGTTCTTAGTTTGTATAATTCTAATTAAATATATTTGTTGAGTGTGTAGGAAATATTTGGTGAATTAAATTATTTTTTTAAAATGAAAATGACGAGAATAATGCTTATTGTCTATCAACCTATGTGTTTGTTGCATGCCGAAAAGCTTGATATGATGTACTTGTGCTACCTAACCATTGTCATCTATTGAACTACCTACATATCGCAATAAAGAGATTATGATTATGATTAAAATACTGGACTTTTTTCCTTTCTATGCCATTGTGTTTTGAAGTCTCTGTCTAAACCAATAATGTAAGTTTTATCTTCTTTATTATTCTCAATTTCGATCTTTCACGGTTTTATAATTTAATGTTTTACGATTTTTTTTTGTTTTTCTTTTTATACATTTGCAATCAGCCCTGAGGCTATAATCAAATTATATATTATTTTAGTATTCATATTGAGATATGCGCATCCTGTGACACGTCATCTCCTATCTTCAACTGATTAGATTGAAGCTAATCTTGATCTTTTCAGCCGGAATATGCTGTCATTTGTATTTAGCAATGTAACAGCTAAATGGTTTCTGTGTCTCATTAGTCTCTGTTTATAGGTCATTGAACACCTCTCTATTTCCTTTTTGATTGTTAAAATTTGCATATACTCTTGTACTTCAGTATTCCGAGCAAACCATGGGGCATTGATGAGAGTCTTTAACACTTTGTTTTGGAAGCGCTGGAGGATTTCTGTGTTGGGGTGACTTGTTGATCCCCACAGCTCTATGCCATATGTCCATATCCGTTTTATGATGCATTTGTATACAAGAAGTTTGTTTTCCAAGCTCAATGACGATTGTCTACCCAATAGCCAATACATATCAGAGAACTTTTTATTGGCTTGTTCTCTTTTGGATTTTATATGATCTCGCCAGGTGAGTCTTCTACCCAGATGCATACCCAGATATTTCACTGTAGAGTTTTGTGGCAACACAACTCCATTTAGTGTCACAGCAGGACAATCGCCTTTCTTTAGGGTAAAGGTATATAAGATATGTACTGATTTTGAAGGACTGGCTCTTGTTCTCCACTTTTTCAGCCATAGTTCAACTCTATTGAGGTGTTGTTGGAGCTGTGTAGACGCTATGTTAGGATCTTTATTACAGGAGAGAATAGCAGTATCATCTGCATACGTTGCGGTTGTCACTTCTTCAGCAATGGGCAGATCAGCGGTAAATATTGTGTATAGGACAGGACCCAGCACAGAACCCTGGGGCACTCCTGCTTCTATTTGGTAAATGGCAGAACAACAGTCACCATATTTGACTTGAAATACCCTTTGTTCTAAATAAGACTTTAAAAGCATATATGCAGTATTTGGAAGGTGCAGTTTAAGCTTGTACAAAAGACCTTTGTGCCAAACCCGATCAAAGGCCTGTTGGATGTCAAGGAATACAGCCGAGCAATATTCTTTCTTCTCCAATGTCTGGCGTATTGTGTGGGCTACCCTGTGTATTTGCTCTGTTGTTCCATGGTGTGCATGAAAGCCAAATTGGTGATCTGGTATTACTTTTTGTTCATCAAGGAATGGTATAAGACGTTGAAGTAGCAGTTTCTCAAAGACTTTTGATAGCAACGGCAGCAAACTTATGGGCCTGTACGAAGACACTTCTGTGGGCGGTTTCCCCGGTTTGGGAATCATATTGATAATGGACACTTTCCACAGATTCGGAAAATATTGAAGTCTCTGTATGGCATTGAAGAGAATTGTCAGCAAAACTATTCCTTTTTTGGAAGTTGTCTTAGAACTTCTGCTGTTATTAGATCAAATCCTAGGGCTTTCTTTAGCTTTAGATGTGTTATAATTCTCCTAACTTCTGCTGGTGTAACTAGTCTTAGTGGCAAGGACATTTGTTGGTCACTATTTAAGATTTCATCGATCTCTTCTTCTGTGTTCATACCATCAGGTTCATTGGGTTTAAACACATCTTTCGAAAACTCTGCAAATAATTCAACCTTTTCCTCAGGTTTTTTGGCCCAATTGCCATCGGATTTTCTGAGTTTCTGAGTTCTATATGTTCTTTCGGTCTTTTTAGTATTTTGGTCATTTTCCAGAGTGAGTAATCTTCTGCTCTATAGGGGGATAGCATCTGTAATTTGTCTTGCAATGTCTTGTTTTCGTTTTCTCTATGCATTTTCTTTAATTCTTTTTGTGCTTTGTTCAGAGCCATTTTGTCATGTCGATTTTTACTAGTATGCCACTGACGTCTAAGTCTTCTTTTTGTAGCTATCATCTGCTTTAATTCTAAAGTAGTATCTTGGTGTTGTGATTTCATTTCAATGTAGGGAGTTGATAGCCATGCTGCTTTTTGGATGAGATTAGTGGCACTCCAGACCGCATCTTCCACATCGTTAGCGGTTTTGAGTGGAATAGTTAGTTCAGCATTCTCCTCGATATAGTCTCGGAAGGATTCCCAGTCAGTTTTGTGGTTATACAGTGACTCCTGTGGGTCCTTTACAATTACATTGGTGCTTAGAGTGCATATCACGGATGTGTGGTCGGAAGAGCCGTCCAGACATGATTCCACTTTTGTGTAAAGTCCTGAAATCCCCTTAGCGATGAAAAAATCTAAAAGATCTGGGATTTTATTGGGGTCTGTTGGCCAGTAAGTTGGTTCTCCTGTTGATATCACGTCTAGGTTATGACGTCGGAGGGCTTTTTTCAGTTCTCTGCCTCTTGTTGTCGTCAGTCGTGAACCCCAGGAGGTGTTTTTAGAGTTCCAGTCGCCCCCTGCTATATATCTGTTTCCAAGAGTAAGGAAGAAATTATGGAACATTTGTTCATCTACTCTATGGCGTGGAGGGCAATAAACGGCGGCCACATTTAAAGATCCCTGCCAGTCAATAATTGATACCATAGCAGCCTGCATGTATTCTTGTTTTTATATGTGCTAGTGCATGGTGCCTTATATTTTCCCTGATCATTACAGCTGCGCCAGCATGTGATGTTCCATCCGGATGGTTCGCATAGTATATATTATAGCCTTTTATTCTAATCACTCTTTGGTCAATCATGTGTGTTTCAGAGACTAAAAGAATATCTATTCTGTTGTAGTTTAGAAACAGTTCGACTTCATGCTTATTCGGTGTTAAGCCGTTTATATTCCATAAAGCTATTCGTAGGAATTTCATTTTTTCTGATGGGCTATGAGTGTTGTTAAAAGCCCCATTTGGGTACCCATTTGTTGTATAAGAATATCTATCTTTTCTGATTGTTTAATTATTACTTGCTCTAATGAGTTTGTTGGCTGAGAATATGTATTTTCTGTTTTTCTGCTCCAGCGTCCACTATCCGATGGGTAGTGCATGTTTTCAGGATTGTTGAGAGTGTTTCTTTCCTCATTATTTGTTGACTGTTGTGTAGTGTATCTGCTGGGTTTTAGCGGAGGGAAATTGTATTGAGACAGAGAGGGTGGTGTTACTTTCATAGACTGCTTGGTGATTATTGGTTTCTTGCTCACAATATGTGCTAGTTTTCGTGCTCTGATTTCTTTATATACTTGGCAGCCTTTGTAGTTGGCTGGATGATCGCCATGATACAAAGTGCAAGTAGCTGGAGTACTTTTATCAGTTTTGGGGCAGTCTGTTGTTTTGTGCCCCTTGGCACATTTGACACATCTGTAGGGGCGCATGCAGTTATTTTTAGTGTACCCGTATTGTTGGCACCTGGTACATTGAGGAATTTCAGTAGATTTTTTTGGATCTTCGATCTTGACTCTAGTGTGGTATATGTATTCTATGCTCTTTATTTCTGGGTTGTTGGGGCCTGGCTCAATGTTTACAAAGAATATGTTCAGTGGCTTTTTGTTCTTTCTGGATATTGCACATATTATTTCTCCTCTAACCTTGTTACCCGTTTTCTCTTTTTCTTCTACAATGGCCATCTTTAGGGTGGTGTGGTGCAAAATTTTAATAACAACTCTATAGCATTTGTTTTGCTTCGGTGTGAAAGTATTTCCAATTAAGCCATTGGTTCGAATTGTTTCTCATAGTTTTTTGTATATTTCAGGTGTTTTTGTCATCAATCTTAGCTGATCTCTATTTATTATCTTATACGAAAAGCTATCAGTAGGAGCAGTCTTACTTAGTAGTTCTGTAAGTTTAGAAAGATCTTCTATAACATATAGGATAATAGATGGTGGTTTGTTTATCTTTTTTGTTATTGTGAATGAGTCTTCTATAGATTCCTCTGTCAGATCTACTGGTAATCCAGTGTATCTATTTGACGTGCTGATTTCTACTTGTGTCTTGGTTATGTTTTTGCGAGTATGGTGGACTGTCAGACATTTTCTTTCTTTTTGGGTTGCGGTCTGTAGGTACTCTTTGCCATGGGGGGGGGACAAACATTGTGTGCATCATCAGTAGTATTGGTTGTTGTAGGAGAGTCGTTTGAATCAATGACTATTATATTTCCTAAAGAAGATGATCTTGGTCTTGTATTAAACAGGCTTGGATGGAATGCCTGCTGAATTAGTTTTTTTCTTGTGCTGCCAGTAGCATTTACCGACACGGGGGCCTGGTCAGCCGCTCCCGCGCAGTCTTCGGTAACATATTTCTCACCCGCAGGCCCGGGCACCTGCGAGCGCCGGGCGTTAGCCGGATCGCATGACAAATCAACATTCGTATCACTCATATTTTCATTGTTTAAAAGTGGGTACATACTAATGTCGCTTCCCCAAGGCTTCATCGCCACTCTTTTAGAAGGGATTTAATCCTTCTTGGCCTGTGGTATGCCAGTGGACAGGTCATGTGACCGCCGCCTGCTGCTCGGCGTTGTTGCTCTTTTCGCACCACCAAGGGGGCACGTGTAGGGTGGGTCTTGGAAAGATGGTAATTCCTACGGACGCGAGCAACTTAAACCCCCAATGTTTTACGAATAAGACAGAGTTTATTTATTATTTATTGAATAATAGGTGAGCAGCTTTTGCTGATATGCCTATATCTCAGTGTTGAAATAACAAATTATAGGTCATTGTCTGTTAAAATGATTTTGTCTTTTACTATCCATTGTCAAGTTTGTTCTTAAAATAGGTTAATGACTTTGCCGAAATAACATCCTCAGGCAACAGTGTGTTCCAGTGTTGTAAACCACTCTATTGTATTATTGTAAGTATGTTTTATCCGTAAATAAGACTTAAATAATGTCTTAATACGTTACAATCACAAAAAAAAACAGGATCGCCCTGCATAATATATACAAGCATCGCCCCGCGGTCTCACCCGCGTAGTTCCTAAACTCGTTATTTTCCTGGGACAAAAATAATTTATAACACATTTGCTCGTAAAGGGTCTCTTATTTCACCAATTTCCATATCTTAATATATCTCATTTCGTACTTGTGCGGTAATGTAATGTAAAACGCATGGTTTTAAAATCTTATCAAAGCGTTTTTATATCAGAAAAGTTGTCAACATTTCATTAGTAAAATTAACTTTGGGAGATAAAATATAATACAATAAGTAAACATTTAATTCTTTAGTTTAATTAATTTTGACCACAAATTACAACAATGTATATGTAGCAAAATACAAAAATATTAATTTACTTTATTAGTATTACTGGCTGGTTTCGTGCCTTTACTTTAAAAAAACGCTGATGCGCGCGCATCGCTAATTTGTGAACAAGTAAAATTTATTCCGCGCGCTTTTTCTTTGCGCTATATTGTTTTATTTGAAAATGTCGTCTGGATTTATAATTATTTTTTCGCAAAAATGTTATAACGTCGTATGATATTCGTGCGCTTATATAATTACCACACGTATATTATCATAATGTACTATTTTGTGTTACTCCAGACTATTCGAATCTATATCTTGGAGAGAAAATTGTTTGTCTGTAAAGTTGGTTTACGGACGATAGTTTAACGTGACAACGTCATTACAAAGTATTGAGGAAATTATTGCATACAATGGAATAGAGTGGAAAAACAAGAACGAAATTAAATTAAAATTTTGATTTATCTACTAAAATTTTGACTGCCTCGAATTTGTAATCTGTACTACATTCTACTATGCATGGCATGGCTCTTTCATTTAATACCCATATTGAGGGAGTAGTGAAAAAGGAAAAATGTATTTCGCTATTTTGTGGTGACAGTCATTTTGGATTTCAAATTTGTCATAGTGCATAGTATTCTCCAAGACAAGCCCTTTTATTTAATACCCATATTGAGGGAGTAGTGAAAAAAGAAATGTATATCGCTATTTTGTGGTGGCGGCCATCTTGGATATGAAATTTGTCACAGTGCACAACGGTATTCTACTAGTCAAGCCTTTTTATTTGATGTCCATAATGAGGTAGTAGTGAAAAAAATAATGTAATTCGCCATTTTGCGGTGGCGGCCATCTTGGACTTGAAATTTTTCACAGTGTACAACAGTATTCTACTAGTCAAGCCCTTTTATTTAATACCCATATTGAAGTAGAATAATAAAGAAATAGGATAAAGAAATATATTATCCGCCATTTTGTGGAGGCGGCCATCTTGAATCGATATTAACCATACATAGCTAAGAACCACCGCACAGAAATTAACCTTCAAATAAAATAATGAATAGGTACTTGAAATTATACTAGTAATCAGATTTTCGAAATACAAGAATAATTTACCCTAACGTAACGGGACAATGAGCGTTACGGGACTAGGAGCGTTAAGGGACGATGAGTCTTAGATGTTCTGCCACACAAATAAGGCCTAAAAGTTTTTGTTCCAAAGATAATGGCTAAGAGTTCTTTTTCTGTGGTACTGTAATTTCCTTCTGCGCTATTAAGCGTTCTAGAGGCAGGCATAAGCAATAGGCAGATCTTTATTTGGTTCACCTTGAGAAAGAACAGCACCTATAGCGTAATTAGAAGCATCGATAGTGAGTGTAAATTCTTTAGAGAAATCTGGTATTGTTATCTGGATCGGTGAATTAGTAAGCAAACTTTTGAGTAAGTTGAATGAGTTTTCTTGTGATTCTCCCCATATGAAATCAGCGTCTTTTCTGAAGAGAGAAGTTAGAGGTTTGGTAACCTTGTCAAAATCTTCGATAAATCTTTGATAGTATCCAACTAAACCGAGAAAACTCTTGATTTGTTTTGGATTCTTGTTAGCAGGGTAAGCAAGTACTGCTTTGACCTTCTCGGGATTAGGGGACACGCCTTTGTCAGTGATGACATGGCCAAGATAGGCAACTTCTTTCTTTAAAAATTCGCATTTATCAGGCTGTAACGTAAGATTATGACGTCTGAGAGCATCGAAGACTAGATTAAGTTTTTGGATGTGATCTGGTAAATTATGGGAATATATGATGACGTCACCGAGATAGATAAAACAGTGTAAGCCTTGTAAGCCGGAAAGGGCAGTGTTCATTAATCTTTGAAAGGTTGCAGGAGCATTTTTAAGACCGAATGGCATTCTTGTGTATTCGAAATGTCCATTAGGGACAGAGAAAGCTGTCTTGGGCCCATCTGCTTCGCACATCTTTATTAGGTGGAAACCAGACGCCAAGTCAAGAGTTGAAAAGTATTTACTATGACCTAGCTGGTCTAGAATATCAGCGATATTTGGAATAGGATAAGCATCACCAATCGTAACATCATTGAGCTTTCTATAGTCTACAACGATGCGCCATTTTTTCTGGCCTGATGCATCCTGGTTTTTAGCGACTAGCCATATAGGGGATGACCATGGACGATCAGAGGGCTTTATTATCTGTTGATCTAGCATTTTCTGGATTTGTTTGTTGACTTCTGATTTATGAATTTCAGGATATCGATAGGTTATAGTTTGAATTGGTTGCAAGGACGTAGTTTTTATTTCATGTTTTAGGTGTACAGGTGAGAGTGTCACCTTCGAGATGGAACAGATCTTTGTTTTTGGTGCATAGATCTAGAAGCTTACAGGACTCTTCAGTGTTGAGATGTGAGGTTCTAATTTGACTTATTACCTCATCAATACGATTCCTTGGGACCGATGAATTGGAAATAGAAGGGTTGGAAGAGACAGTGTGAATCGGTTGCAATTTTTTATACCCTGAATGACCATTTATATTCCCATTTCATTTCATTCATTCCATTCATTCCCATACCAATACTCATTACTACAGATAGAGCTTGGATGACAACATCTTCATTAGTAATATCAATAACAGAGACATTGGCATGCTTATTAGGTTTGACTTCGATTAGGCAGTTAGACAAACAAACACCTCTTTGGACTTCCTGTTTTTCTATTAGTCGGCATGAAATTTCAGGGTTAAATATACCGAATTCGATCATCATCATTCGCATTCTGAGCGTGCAGGAATGGTATACTGAGGCTTAGTAAAATTAAGTTTGATGTTGTAGTTACCAACTGTAAGGAGATCTTTTCTAAAGTCTATATTGCAGTTATAGAGTTTGAATAAGTCATTACCTATTATGCCATCAAATTTAATTAAGACTGAGTCTGATATTAGATGAAATTCGGCATATAGTGTTTATTTCTTGGAAATTTGGAGATCTAGTTGACAATATCCCAAGCTAGTTGAATATTCAGAGTCATTGTCGATACCCTTGAATTGAATTACCTCAGGGTCTACGAGAGGCAACGTTTGGAGACATGATTTTTTGATAAGAGACACTAGAACTCTATCTGAGTATTGGCTTTTAACATAAATATGAGGCAGATGAATTTTATTATTTATTTTTATCTCATAAGTGACCTCGCATTGATCTGAAGTGTTGAGAGATTTGGAAAATGTAACAGTTTTACTCTTATTAGGTTTGGACTTAGTAGAGAGAGTCAGTTTGGTAGATTGAGACGATTGAGGCGATTGAGACGATTGAGTCGATTGATACGATTGAGGCGATTGAGACGATTGAGTCGATTGATACGATTGAGACGATTGAGACGATTGAGTCGGATTAGAACGAGACTTATTAGACTTAGTCGGGAGGTCGTTACCGAAACAGAAACTTATGTCAAAGGCGTCGGTTTGTGTTGATGATTCCGTACGACGCGGGACCGGAACCAATTTTTAGTTTAACCCGTGAGAAGGCGCGCTATGAGCATTTTGCTCACGCAAAACTTCGTTTTGAATATTTTTGTTACTACGGACTTCATAGCGCATCAAGCGTCTAGGTACCTTCCTAACTATTCAACCTCTCTCCCCTGACGCAACTCACGCGTCGCTCAGCGTCGCGGTGGCCGCGTAGTGAAGTGTTTGTTGGGGGTGTGAGCCACTGCGCGGCGTTTTGCTCATCGCGCGCCCATCCACGTAAGTATTTTTTTCTTCATTGATTAAATGTATTTGTATTTTGTTTCACAATTATTACTTTTAATTTGTATTTGAACGTTAACAAATGTGTTTGTACTTTACATTATATGATTTTACAATCAAAATTATATTGTAACGGAATGTTTATTTGGTTTTCTAGCTAACAAACATTAGTACCATGGGCGATAGATATGAAAGACAAGATGCTCAAATTTCTGCGTGGCTAGACAAGTTTTCTGATGACCATTCGGTTCTAGACCCTGATGATGAAGACCACACGTTAAGAAAACAAAGAAAATTGTCCTTATGTTATCATCGCTTGACGATAATATAGATCAAGAAACAGGAAATGAAGCTAAACCCGAGATTGTAACCTTCTGCAATTCTACCAAAGGTGGAGTGGACACTGTAGACCAAAAGAAAGAGGAGACTATGCTGTTGCTAGAATTACATCTAGATGGTCAATGCAATTTTGAACATAACGGGAATCAATGCGCAAATAATATACAAAGCCAACACACAAATTCTGGTTGAGAGGCGTGTTTTCCTAAAACAAGTGGCATTGGAGCTGGTAAAACAATATATTTCACGACGAATTTGCATGTAAAATGTTTCATCTGATCTCAAATTTTTGATGAAGCACTTTTGTACCTGTTCCCAATGCTCAAGAAGAGCCAGGATCAAGTGAATTCTGTGCCATATGCCCCAAAAGGAAAAATAGACGGTCTAAAAAGCGTGTATTTCGTGTCATAAATTACTCTGCACAGAGCACGTCACGTTCATGTGTCGACCGTATTATGAGAGACACACTTGTCAAGATTTGATGGAAGAGTGATTTTTATTTTTTGTATGCTATTTTAATTTTTTATAGTTTTTTTCTTTAAGACTGCCAAAAAAGTCGGTCAAAGTTTATAAAATTTTTAATTTTGTAAAGAAACTGCATTTTTGTTAATTATTTTTAATAAAACGCCTATTTTATAGTAAATATAATGTCGTTTTACCCAAATCAACCAGTTTTTAATAAGTTTATATGACAAATTGGTAATATAATGACATTTGAAATAGCGTGAGCGAATTGCTCGCGCGCGCCCATCCGTGTAATGTTTTAAGGCGCGCCTCCTCACGGGTTAAATGCGACTGATCATAAAAATCATCTTCGTGGATGTTGTTGTCATCCTCATCTTGGGAAAGATGATGCATTTGTTTAGGGTTAGAAGAATTAGGAAGCTGGCGGCGAGAGTTGTTATATTGTCTTTTACGACATTCGTGAATTTCATGACCTATGTTTTTTACAGTAACGACAGGTCTTTATAATGTTTTGAGATACCGTAGGGGTCGCGGTGGAGATAGTGACGAGTTTATTGTATTTATTGAGCGCTCGCGGTAGTTAGGTTAGGTACGGTTGTAGCGGTTACGTTCAGAGCAGGGTTGTTACGGATGCAAAAATTTAGACATCCGCGGATGCAGATGCGGATGCGGATTATTAGAAGTTTACATCCGCGGATGCGGATTCGAAGCGGATGCGGATGCGATGCAGATGCGGATTTTGGGATTTTAAAAGGATAATTATTTAAATTTTAAGTGTAAAATAAGTCCAGATATTGCTTTTTATTGGTGGCGACATTTCACCTAATATTTATATCAAAATATTCATTAAACACACAAAAAACTATGAAGTACACAGTAAACACTCACTGTAACTATAATTTATTGACAATGAGAAAAAAACACAACAAACAAACCTGTAGGATCTTGTTACCAATGTGCGCCTTTCTATTCGACAGTTACTGAATGAAGTTAGTAATTACCAAAACAAACGTAGAAGCACGTGCCGCTCTGGCTCCGCCCACTTTCTTTACATGAATTGTTGATTTACACAGATAATTTGTACAACTTGTTGATGTGAATCTGCATCCGTAAAAACTCCGCATTGATTGATGCGGATGTGAATGCGGATGCAGATGTCTGAATTAATGCGAATGTTCTGCATTTGCGGACGCGGATGCGAATATTCGCAACAACCCTGGTTCAGAGTGACCGATTTTGCCACAGTTTTTACACTTTGATCTCTCCTCAGGATGTTTTCTAGCTTGTGTAATAATTGTACAATGTTTCCTCTGGAATAGCATAGTTGACCGCTTCATTTAAATTGTAAGGATTCCGACATCTTATAATATTGGAAATATGGCCTGGCAACCCTAATATAAATTTATGGAGAGCGAGATCTTCCGTGTTGGCAATTCTGCCTTTTAGTTCGGAATGATCTTAAGCAGAATGCCTAATATCAGTTTGTAGGCGAATGAGGCAAGTTTCCAAACGTAGACTGTATTGGGTCACGCTTTCGTTATATTTTGCCTACTCTGCTGTATATCTATAAATAGATGGTCTCTGTGCTTAGTTTCCCCGAAGGTAACTCTTAAAAACGGTTTCAGTTCTAGCCAGTTATCAAATACCTTTAGAGAGCATGCTGAATCAGCTTTGCCTTCTAGTTGTGATAAAAAATATTTGAATATAAGGTCTTGTTGATTGTTTGTAGCTAAAGATAGCGCGTTCTCGCAATTGCGAAAAAATGAGGATAATTTATTTTTATCACCATCGAATGGTTTTATAAATTTGGTGAGAACAGTAAAGTTTACTGCCTCTACCGTCAATAGAGAGCTAGTGAAAGTTGTTTTTTTTTGTCGGTTTTAATATCTTTAGCCAATTTCTTTTGTTATAAAACTCAAATACAAGAAAAGCAAAACAGAGAAACTAAATTTTTAAATAACTTACAGAGCGGCGATTATTAAGACACTTGTCATTGGAATTCGGCGCAGTGTCGGGTTGCGGTTCTCCGTAGTCGGGCAGCTGTCGTGTTGTGCAATCACAAACGCAAGTGAGGTTGCGCAGTTTAGCAGGTATCGGTGAAAGGGTAGCTCGGCAACAGACGGACAGAAAGCCCGCGTCGCAGGTGGAGCTGGTGAGGTTACGGCGAGGCAGCTCGGGAACAGGCGGACAGAAAGCCCGTGTCGGAGCTGGAGTTGGCCGGAGTCAGTTCAGGGCGGCTCGGTGCGATGGTTCCAGGGCACAGTGGAGCTGCACAAAGGTTCTCTACCTTGAGGCGAGCAGTGGTCAAGAGAAAGGCGGTGCGGTGTACATATGGCACAGCGGCTGACGGCTCGGTGCTTTTACGGCGATGGAGACAGTAGTGGCTGGTTGGCGGCTGGCTCTAGCTCAGAGCGGAGCAGGCCAACAGTTGAGTCACTGAGAGACCCGAAGTGGCGCGGCGCGTTGCGTGATAGGAATAGGCGACCAGGGATAATAGATCCCTTTTCTTCTGACACCAATAATGTTAGATTGAAATTCACTGATTCTATAAAAAAAATCAAATTGTACTTATTCACTTTTTATTTAAGTTTAAACAACACTTCACAATTTTCTAAATTTAGTAAGGGGGCTTTCCTAGACCAACCGAAATAGAAACAGATGCGCGCGGCACTTCTTTAGGGGTATCTGAGGTCTCAGGTCCGGCGGGCATGAACCAGGTCCGTAGTTTGAGAGGCAGAGTAACCTTTCGAGAACTGTCTGGGAGATTTATTCGACAGTTCGACTTTAGATAGCAAAATACTGCAGAATCGCCAATATCGACATCGAGGAATTGACTTCCTGCAGGATCAGCAGTTTTAAGGTTGTAACAGTGCGCAGTGCGTTGCTCGGCAGCCATTTGGATTATCGGAGTGCGCATAGCTGCGTAGCCCTGTGTGAGAATGGGCGAGTGTGTTACTTACAGAAGCATGTCTTGCTTGTCCCTTGCTAAAGTATAACTTTGCAACGTACTTACAGATTCTTCTACGACTGTGGAGACACAGAACGTGACCGAAAACAAGGATGAAGCTCAGCTTGCAAGCAGTGCTGGTGGCGCGTGAGTCGACATGATCACAATAATTTCAAAATTTATGACTCAAAGCTTCTAAAAGCGATATAAGAAATCGCAATTAAATGATACAAAACAGCACTTTGTAATTTCTTCAAAACTTTCAAAGCTTTCATCTATAATATTATACTCGTATTATTAATATTATTATAATGATGTTTGGTCACATGATTGCGGACGAGGCGACGTACCTTACCTAGTCTGTTATAGGTTTTCTTTTATCCGGCTAGATTATGAAAAACTATGACAGACATTTATTTTATCAAATTAACAAAACCGGCAAAAATATATTATATCTTAAAATTTCGTAAAGGGGTGACTTTGCTTTATCGTGTAACTCGAACTGAAGTGTCACTAGAAAATTTCAGCACTTTATTTTATTTTGGTGTTGTTTGTGAAACAAATACATTACAACGTCTACAATATTTTTTATAATCTAACCGACGGAGTTTTTAGTGAAGTTGTCGTCTCACCTAACCACAACACATTTGCGACTAATATCGTCTTCGATTTGGTGATCTATGATATACTACTGTGGGTAAAACTAAGAAACATTATCTTGCCACAAGCACTAGTTCATATGTTCCAATATTGGTATTTGCATCAATCTAACAGCAAGCAACCTTTATGGAAAATGGAAAATTTGCGACAGAAACCGTATATAGTATAGGTGGTATAAGAACTAAAAACTAAAAAATAATTTTATACATAAATACCTAATGTAAATAAATAGTAACTAAAACTATTCACGTAAAAATAAACAAAATATGTCTATACCCACATAACATAAATACATGTATAAAATAAATATGTACAATTGTACAAGTACAATTTAAAAGTTACATAACGTACCACATAAGGGGAATAAACCACTTTATCATAATAGGTAAATCATTAACTTTTATAAAAAACAAAAAAGGTCCAAGTATGGAACCTTGTGTTACACCCATTCTCATAGGCGACGCATTTGATTGCACACCGTCAACATCAGCTATTTATTTGTCCACGGTCTTTAAGATATGAAAAAATGAAATTTAGAGCTGGTTTCGAAACCTCATAAAACTGCAGTTTCTTTAAAAGAGTGTCAAGATACACAGTTGAAAGCTTTTAATAAGTCTCAAACTACTCCCAGAACGTCATGATGATCTTCCCAGGCTTTCAGTATATAATTAGTTAGTTCAATGCCTGCATCGGTAGTGGAACGTCCTTTTGTGAATCCAAATTGGTTACTATGTAATAGATTATTAATATTAAAGTAAGATAAAAGTTGCTGGAGAACAAGTTTCTTGAATATTTTGCTGATGCAAGGAAAAACCGAGATGGGTCTGTAGTTTCCAAGTTCATTTTTGTCTCCAGATTTAAACAGGTAATAGACAGGTAATAAACAGGTATCACTTTACTAAATTTCATCATGTCAGGAAATGTACCATTTTTTATACATTCCTCAAATAATTTTGCTAAATATGGGACAATGTTATTAATAATCCTCTCAAGTACCTTAACTGATAATTACCATAAGTCCTCTGTATTTTTAACTTTAATGTCTTTGAACGGTTTTAGTATTCACACTCAACATTTTCTGTCAACACTTTTTCTGCAAGAGAGGGCAACGAAGTTAGGTCTTTTGTTGTCTCTAAAGGAATATCAGCAAAATAAACCTTGAAAGCATCTACTTTGTCAGATTTTTCTTACTGACTTTTTCGCCGATGCCGTGCGCTCATCATTTCACGACTTTTAATTTTCCAGACTCATTGTTTATTATCTTCCGCGTGATTTTCATCATATTATAGGAGTTTTTAATTTGATCCCGAATAAATATTGCTTTTCTTCGAATACATACATTTCTAAAAATACTTGAATATCTCTTATCATAGTGTTTTGTGGCATCGTCGTTGCAGTATGTATTTAGTTTGTATAAGTTGTAAAGATTGCTTGGACTTTTAATAAGACCTGGTGTTACCCATTTGGCAACACCAGGCTTGCAATTTGTGCTTGGCCTATAGAGTCTTTGACAAACCTTGTTGTTTTCCCGACGAATGGAACAAGCACATCCGACAAGAAACCTTGTTGTTTTCCCGACGAATGGAACAAGCACATCCGACAAGAAACGCGTTGTTTTGTAAGTAGGCGAGTATCTGGCTTACAATGAACGAAGAGGCCATTCAGGCTTGTGTATTTTCGGTAGCCTGTAAATCTTCGGTGGTGTAGGATTTCAAGGGCGTAAGCTCTTATCATATGTAGGTCGTCCGACAGAGTCTTCACAATTTTGTTGAGAACGTTTGTTCCATCCAGGATTTCCTACAATTCAGAGCTCAGACAATGAGACAACTTCAGATGTAAATAGTACACCTCATCAGTTATAATTTTTAATGGCGACAACCACCGAAAAATAAATATTATAACTGATGAGGTGTACTATTCACATCTGAAGTTGTCTCATTGTCTGAGCTCTGAATTGTGGGAATTCCTGGATAGAATGACTTTCAGTAGTGCGGAAACTGTTAAGATGGGTACAGAAAAAGTGCAAGTTGCCAAATAAGAGCGTCTGACTAAAAATACTGATCATATCATCACAATGCAAAAATAGACAGATATATTGATACTCTTTATTGACACACCAAAAAAATATACAAAGCAAAAAAATAAACAAAAAAATAGTAAATTAGTGCGACAGTGGGCGGCTTTATCACTAAAAGCAATCTCTTCCAGGCAACCTTAGGATGGAAAACAAAATGTGGACGAGTCAGAATTTGGGGTGCGCAAATAAGAAATACAAAAAACATACTTATAGTAATAAAAATATATAATGGAAAGAAAAACATATATATAATAAAAATAGAACAACCTTATACAATAATACTAATACTTAAATATTAAAGTATCATAAACTAATAAATACTTTTAAAATAAATATACACAAATAAAATATATATACATATTATAATAAAATATAAATATACAATAACAGCTGTAATTACAATACTCAACAACAAGTCTACTATTTCGACAAATAGAATTGTTTCACATCTTTTTTGAAAGTGTTTAGTGAAGGAGAAAGTCTGATGTGAACAGGTAATTCATTCCACAACTGAGTCGCCCTGCAAGTAAACGACCTTCCATAGAAAGTTTCAGTTCGAGCAGAGGGAGTCCTAAGAGAAAGATTGTTTTTTGACCTTAAAGGAAGCTGATGGTGATCATGTAAAAAGGTAAAGCGTTCTTTAAGGTACCGGGGAGTGGAGGGATTAAACAAAATATTATACAGAAAAGAGAGAATGTGAGCATTCCGACGAAGACGAATGGGTAACCACTTGAGCTGGGAGCGATACTGAGAAACGTGATCATATTTGCGTAAACCAAATATGACTCTAATACAATAATTTTGGAGTCGCTCAAGTTTGTCTAGCTGGTCCTCTCTAAGATCAAGGTAACAGGCGTCAGCGTAATCCAGGATAGGGAGAAGGAGGGATTGAGCAAGAGCAATTTTAGTGGCAGTGAGTAAAAAATTACGGAGGCGCCTTAAAGAGCCGCCGGACTCAAATAATTTACCACTGATTGACTTGATATGGCAGTCCCATGATAGAGTACGATCAAAAACGACTCCAAGATTTTTCACAGAATTACTAAATGGAATAGGGACCCCATCAAACACTATACCAGGTGTTAGCTGTGTCCAATTCATTTATAGGAGCTTGGATATAAATTTGAAGATCATCTGCGTAAAGGTGGTAGGAAGAAGTAATGTACTTGGAAATAGAATTAATAAAAATAGCGAAGAGAAGAGGAGACAGCACGCCGCCTTGAGGAACTCCGGCTGTTGTATTACACCAAGAAGAAAAGGCATCTTCTAGGCGAATCCGCTGCCGGCGTCCCTGCAAGTAACTACGAAACCAATCAATTACCGGTGGAGATATGTTACTGGAACGGAGTAAAGCTAGCAAACTGACAAAATTGACGGCGTTGAAAGCATTACTGAAGTCTAACAGAGCTAGAACAGTAAATTTACTGTTATCTACATATCTATAGACAGGGTGGTCATTAACATATCATCGCAAAGTTTGTCAAACGAGGTAACTACAGCTCTAGCTAGGGGGTTGAATTTTGTGCCAACACCGAGGAAAGTACCGGTAGAGACGATCATATAGTATCGAGGATACTATTGTACAGAATAGGATCAGTTGCCGGGATGCCGAGTGCTTAATTTATGGATCAGAAAGAAGGCCCGGTGGAGCAAATTTAGACTTTTAAACAGGAATTAAGGTTTAAATTAACAAGGCGCGGCGTTTCTACCGGTGGGCCGGTGCCATGTAACAAGTTAAGACAAGATGTGTCGTTAATATTGAGAAAAAGCAAATTACCCAAATCTAATATTCCACAATCTCAGTTGGACGCGTTAAACACCCTTCGGAACAACTACGACGTGTTGGTACTACCGGCAGACAAAGGTAACGCTACTGTTATCGTTGATAATGTGGCTTATGAAGAGAACATCAATGAGTCGTTGAGTGACAGTAACACAAACAAAAAAGTTGCTAACGACCCTACCAACCGCGTCACAAACAGTCTCAACGAAATCTTGAAGACCCTGCCGGACGACCTACATATGATAAGAGCCTATGCCCTCTAAATCCTAGTTACCGAGTAAAGCTACCGAAAATACACAAGCCTGAGTGGCCATTTCGTCCCATTGTACGCCAGATAGACTTATCTACTTACAAAACAGCGTGTTTCTTGTCGGATATGCTCGTTCCATTCGTCGGGAAAACTTTGTCAAAGATTCTACGCATTTTGTGCAGTTATTGGAAGGGGTTCAGCTCGGTAAGCATGAAGAACTTGTGAGTTTCGATGTTGTATCACTTGACATAAATGTACCGATAGATGACTCCATTGAAATTATTACGGTACTATTTTAGTGCATTCAAATACCTATCGAGTACATAGAGCTATTGCGATACACACTCACTAAAAGCTTTTTTGTGTGGAAGGGGGACCACTTCTTACAAATTGAAGGTGTACCAATGGGCTCCTCCATTGCCTCGGTTGTAGCTAATATTTTCATGGAGTGGTTTGAAGAGGAAGTAATTTTAAGCTCACCATTTAAGCCGAGACATTGGTAGCGATATGTTGACAATGTGATCGCAATTGTACGCAAAGACCAGATTGATCTGTTGCTGTTACAATTAAACAGTGTTCACCCGAGTATTGCGGTGACGGTGGAACGTGAACGGAATAGCGCTCTGCCTTTTCTGGATGCGTTGGTGATGCGAGATTCTAGTGGACAATTATCGCACACGGTCTACCGCAAGCCGACGCATACAGATAAGTATCTTAGTGCCGATTCACATCACCATCCCCGCACACTTAGCCTCAGCACCACGCACGCTTATTCATCATCATCATCATGAGCCGCAAGACGTCCACTGCTGAACATAGGCCTCCCCCTAGATTTCCACAACGAACGGTCCTGCGCAACCTGCAACCAGCGGTTTCCAGCGACCTTTGTGAGTTCATCTGTCCATCTAGTGGGAGGCCGTCCAACAGTGCGTCTTCCGGTTTGTAGTCGCCACTCGAGAACCTTTCTTCCCCATCGGTTGTCAGTTCTGCGAGCGATGTGGCCTGCCCATTACCACTTCAGCTTGCTTACTCTTTGAGCTATGTCGGCCTCTTTCGTTATTTTGCGAATATCCTCATTACGGATTCTGTTGCGCAAAGAGACTCCGAGCATAGCTCTCTCCATAGCTCGCTGTGTGACTTTGAGCTTCGTTATGAGGCCCACAGTGAAGGACCACGTCTCAGTTCATCACATCACTGGCAACACGCACTGGTTAAAGACTTTCGTCTTTAGACATTGGGGTATTTTGGACTTAAAATTGTGCCGAAGTTTCGCGACGCTGCCCATCCGAGTTGAATCCTTCGCTGGACCTCTTTGTCGAAGTTGGATCTACCTAATTGGATCTTTTGACGCAGGTAGACGTATTTGTCAACAACTTCGAGTGTGGTATTCCCAACAATAGCCGGTACAGGTGAGACATGAGCATTTGACATGACCTTCGTCTTGTCCATATTCATCCTCAAACCTACCTGTTGGGATACTCTACTGAGGTTTTAGCTGCACAGCCGTCCCATCCCTTTTGCTTATTCTTAAGTTCGTAAGTAAAACAGTGGTTATAGTGGAATAATATTTATTTTACCATTCGACAAATATAATTTTAAATAGCTGGCATATAGGCACAGTTGGGCGAAGTACCGCGCACATTCTCCAGCAACGCGCCGGCGTGCCGTCGCTTCACTATAAATATATCCGCAGCAGTAACGAGCGCATCATAATCACGAGGACCGCCGTGTAAGGAGGACGTCGCTCGAGCTCGCAGTAAGCGCCGCGCGATCGCCTGCTGTGTTCGCGCGGAGATCCACTTCAGTATGCCGAACGAAGCTGTTGATGCGTTTATTTTAGATCGCTACAAGGTTCCTGAGCATAGCACCGAGGTCCTCCAGCGACTCCGCCACAATGACTATGTTGTCGGCAAACCGAAGGTGAGTGATGCATTCGCCGTTGATATTGATGCCATATCCGTTCCAGTCCAGTAGCTTGAAAACATTTTCCAGCGCGGCAGTGAACAGGTTCGGGGATATAAATAACATCTCCCTGTCTCACGCCTTTCTGTAGCTGGATGTGTTTTGTGCACCGGTCTTGTAATCGGACAGACATTGTGGCTTTGTTGTAAATACACTTCAACACTTCGATATAGCGATAGTCGATGCGGCATCGCTGGAGAGACTGAAGCACTGCCCAGGTCTTGATGAAATGGAAGGCTTTCTCATAGTCCACATACGCTATACATAGTGGCCGAATATACTCCTCGGTTTTTTGTATATTCTCCCGAAGCGTATGAATGTGGTCTATGGTATGTCTATAGCCTTTTCGGAAACCGGCTTGTTCGGGTGGCTGGAGTCGTCAAACCTTATTAAAAGTGCCTTAAGACTATGTGGACCAGAATACCTAGACAAGGAGTTAAATCATTTGAAAGGCGTGTTAAACCGCAACAGGTGGCAAATGCATCGTCAAGGACGCGTCGGGCTTCAGTGGAGAGCGCGGCAACTTCTGCCATACAATAAAAGAGTGACGGATAATATTGGACACTTGCTACGCCGAAGATATTGCATCAAGACAATTTTCCGACCACTCAGGTAGCTAAGGCAAGTAGTACGCTCTCCAAAGGACAGGGACCCTTTAGTCAGGGTGTACATTCCCTGTGATTGCGGCAGTAGCTATGTGAACCAGACAAGGATGTTGCTTTTTCAAGCTACGTGCTAAATTTTGTAAGAGTCGATATGTCAATGTAAAGGGCCGTGGGGCATCAGCAGGGACAAATCCTTGCTGCCGCATTTTAAAAACCTAGGGATTCTTACTTTGCCCTGTATAGTCGTTCTCCATGTAGGATTGTATGTGAGGGAAAACCTACAGTTGTCCACCGCATGTGGAGACCGATCTGCGTACCTAATACGACGCGCAGGGCAACTAAAACCAGTTCCCAGGAAACTATCGAAGTCTGACAAGCTCACCTATATCATAGGACCCCAAAAAGCCGCCACGTGCAGCAGTTGGTGGTCCAAGCCAGGCTTGCTTCAAGTCTCGCCTGAAGTGCTAGCTTGTCGATCGACATTCTATAGCTTCAAGGACATTCTATAGATACTCAAGTAGGTACATTCAAATAACTGAAGAAGGTCTAATCTGTTTAGCATTATGGGAACATATTAGAGTTAGTTTATGATGACATTGTTATTTTTAATAATACCACAATCAAATAACATTACAATTTATTGATTTTATACCTATACTTGACATGTAATAGAAGATTATGGCACAAGTGTGTAATGTTGGTGATTACCGCCTTCAGCTGCATTAAAACCCTCGCCTCTTCAACACACTTGTGAATAAAATAATAATTTTTTTTTTTAATAATGAAGTAATAACGAGTTGTTAAAAATGTTTCTTTACGGTGGGAGAAATTAATCAGCTGTCAAAATGTCAAATGCGCAACATTGGCGACCAGCCACAGACTAATAAGAAATTGGTTTCTTTTTTTTGTTTTACTGCAGATAGTATTTTAGGCACGTTCATTAAGAGGAATTTAAAGGTTTCTTTAATACAAAGAAAATAAAAATTAATATTTGAGTAAAGGTTTATTTTGTAAACATGTACAGGTTAAATTTATCTAGCTCAATTCAAAGTTGCATGAAGTGAGCAAACAATAATAGCTACATTTATGCATTTGTTATATTAAACAGGATCTTTTCTGTACCGAAACTTTTTTAAAAACAAAGCTACGCAACTAATAAAAAAACCTCACTTGTGAGTAATAGTAACGAAAAAGTCACAGTTTGTATGTGTCATTTATGCCTGATTGCGGTGAAACTGGAGGCATTTTATGAGCAAGTGTGTTGAAAATAATATTAACGCAATAAAGATTATGATTACTATGATTAACGTAAGTGAAATATTATAATAAGATTGTCGTGACATAACATGATCGTGTTTTTCGCAGTGTGCGTGGTGGCGTGTGTGTGCGGAGGCGAGGGACGGGGAGCGGGCCCTGCGCCGGCGCCGCCACCGGTGCCAACGAAGCGCACACAATATGTGATTGTTGGTCTACCGGATGATAGTCTACCGAATGGTGATCTTATGAGTGTTAAACTGCCTGACGGTCTTCCCAACTATTGTCTCATCATCGTCGGTGATCATTGTAATGGGTCAATATAAACAACAAAGCAAACACGACGTATTCCTTGTTCATTTATTGAATTCAACTTAAAATAAAACTTGATTACTGAATTCCTTTTTTATTTAATATTTGCAGCGGCCCACGACTTTACCCAAGAAGTTCTCATTCTCGTATTGTACTTTGATAAAAGTAGTTTAGGTGCTAAACTACTTTAGATTCAGATTTGTAAGCTTTTATTTGTGCTAGATTCTATATGATATGCTAGATTCATATTTGAAAGCTTTTATTTATTCGTGGATATTGGTAGCATAGCTAAATGTATTAATATAATGCTTTCCATTGTCATTAATTTTGTTAGAAAAAAATAATGTATTTGTAAAAATGTGTTTTTATTTAGGTACTATATTATTTTGCTTCCATTATCATTGGATTATTATAAATGCCGAATCAGTTTTTGTATAATTATGTAACGTAGATAACAAAGAGAATGTAATATACTAGATAATAATAGAGTAAAATTGGTAGTTCTTGAATAGGTAAAGAGCGGCTGCACGCCTTGTCGATTAAAGTGCACCTCACGAATATCCGAGGTCTGCACTCAAATCTCACAGCAGTCCACCATCACCTCGAGACTGAGCAGCCGTCGCTCTTGTTTCTTACGGAGACGCAGATAGGTTGTCCGTCGGATGTGGCGTACCTAACGTATCCAGGTTACACCCTGGAGCACAAATTTCGGCCCCATGCTGGAGTGTGCCTGTACGCCTGTGACGACATCTGCTGTCGGCGTCTCCGTAACTTAGAGGACACAAGATTCTCCGTCCTTTGGGTATTGATAGACACAGACATAGACAAAACTCTCTACGCCTGTGTATATCGGTCGCACAGCGGTGACCAGGAGACAACTAGGCTTATGGATTATTTGAGTGAGGCGGCGGACGCGGCTCAACAGAAGTACCCTTCAGCCCAATTAGTGTTACTGGGGGGATTTTAACGGCCATCATAAGGAATGGCTGTTCCCATACCGGGACACTGACCACGCTGGGCAGGAAACGAGAAAGCTAGCTTTATTGTTAGACCTAACTCAGCTGGTCCAAGAGGCCACAAGAGTACCCGACGTTGAGTCGCATACACCTTATTGCTTAGACTTCTTTATTTTTTTTATTTGAATTAGTCACTCCACAGACTCCGGGGTCCGTGATCTTTGTCATTACAATTATATGTTTATTTTTTACACATTTCTTGGATAAGGAGAAGAGTGGAGAAGAGTGGAGAAGAGTGGAGAAGAGTGGAGTGGAGTGCAAAATAGGAGGGAGTTGGGTACATTTAAAATCTAATTCTAGTGCTCGTCTGTAGAGCCGATCACTACCGGTTGGGATTCCGCTAGTAATCGACTCGACATCGAGTGTTTGCCTAATTGCCATTTGCCTAAGCTGCCTCCTCCCGGCCCAGAGCCTCCATCCTCATCTGACTCTCATGAGGAGGACTATCATGGAAGACTGCATTTCATGCTTGTGGCACGCTCTTGTGACTTAATAACGTCTCTGGCCCAAAACTTGGATCCGCTCTTGTGTTTTAAGAACCTTTGAAGTCATGCGTCATCCGCCACCTAGCACTGAGCGTATCCCAGCAGTGGGAATATTTAGTCCGTTTAAATTAAACTTTATTAAACACAATTTTTATAATATTCAATGTTACTAACATCAAAATGTTTAGATTAATTTGAATGAAATCTCAAAAATTTGAAATTATTAGTACTCATTCATTCATAATTTAAGAGCGCCGCTCTTGTCGGTGGAGTTCCTTCCATGTACTTCTACACTCCGCTTTTTCCTTGACTTCCTGATACGACACTACATTTCTCTTCTCCTTCACTTGGTTCAAGTAACTTCTCCTAGGTCTACTTCTCTTCCTCCTCCCTTCTAATTTACCTTCCATTATTGTTCTAATGAAATTGTCAGATGTCCCAACATCTTCCCTCTTCTTTTTTCTATTGTTTCCAATAATTGTTCTTTTCTCCTCTACCATCTTCAAAACTTCTTCATTGCTCTTCATTTCCTTCCAGCTGATTCTCTCCATTCTCCTCCAACACTACATTTCGAATGCCTCTAATCTTTCCCTATCCCTTTAAGTCATGGTCCACGATTTGCTGCCATACAATGCAATACTCCAGATGTAAATCTGACAGATGTGAAAGTGGACACCCTTTCCTAACTCCTTGTCTTATCTTTGCCCTTCCTTGTTCTTCCGCCACTTCTATTACTGTCTCTTGATTCTTATATAACTCAAATATAATTCTTCTGTCTCTATAATCCAATCCTGCTTGTTTCAATATGTTCAGCGTTTTCTTCCAATTAACTTTATCAAAAGCCTTCTCCAGGTCAATAAATGCTATGTGAGTATCCAAATCTAGGCCCATTCTTCTATCTCTTATTATCCTTAAAGCTAGTATTGCTTCCTTTGTTCCCTTATTCTCCTTGAATCCAAACTGATCCAGTCCCAGATAACTTTTAATTAACGGTCTTATTCTATTTTGGATGATTTTAATTAGAATTTTACTTGCTTGCGATATTAAACTAAGTGTTCTATGTTCCTCACATTTTAGTGTGTTAGCATTCTTGGGCAATGTGATTAGTTTGCTGGTCTGGAAATCTGTAGGAACTCTTCCTGTTGAGTACATTTTCTGAACCAGCTCAAATAACTCGTTTTTAATCGGATTGCAATTAGCATATTTAATCATTTATATATGTATGCCATAAATTCCTGCTGCTTTATCGTTTTAAATGTTACTTACTACTTTGCAAATTTTTATTTGAGTATATCTGGGTCAAAATCATCCTTTTCTATTTTATCTTCTTGTCCTATATCGCTTTTTTCTAGTTCATCTCTTTTATATACATTTCTATGTACCTTATCCATCGTTCTACAATTTCTTTACTGGTAATCTAAATTTTTCCCTGAACGTCTAATTTTGATGTACTTTTGGTTTTATGTGTCTACTCCAACTGCCGAATCATATTAAATGCAATATTCATTTATGTGTACCATAATTAAATTTGAGTGAAACGTTGGAAAACTATGATTGCCGTAAAGTTAACTTTGAAAATAAATTTTCAAGTATGTGTCGTCAAAATAACTTCGACAGACAAAATTACCCATAAGTATTGTGTTGGTCTACTGACGCGAGTTATATCAAATACCTACCCAAAATCTAGAATTAAGTGAGTGAGCCTAAAAATAGGTAAAAATAGCAAAGATAAACTCTTACCATTTGTTGCTAGCCCCAGGGGCATCCGAGCCAACTGCAGAAGCCCCGTAATTACAAGACACATAACTCACAATTAGGATAGTTTTCGTTATGTTACTGACACAACACACGTTACGCTCATAAAAGTATATTTACCTACGATCGATATTAATTTTGTCTTAAAAATTAACTCTACTTTCAGTTTGAATAGATTTGATTAATCTTTTTTTTCTAACTGACCTGTATTAGCCGGTGGAGGTGGTAGATTAAGTTTTTCCGCACGGTTTCTTTGTACTAATCGTAAGCAGATGTGGTGTATATTAGATATGGCAACAGAGTGATGTGCCGCGACTTGGCTGCGACAAAACTATGACACTTCCACAAGAGCGACGCGTTACGACGGTCTCGGCTCGGGCTGCTAGGGGATCAAGTTCGGCACTTGGGGCCTAACGGAGAGAAGAGAAGATCTTGGCTAGCCGTGGATGTTCTTATGCACCGGTGGTAGGGTGATGCCCTTGAGGTGGGCTCAGTAACGAGGAGGGAGGTTCGCGGAAGAATACCTTCAGCTCAGCAAGTAGACTTAATACCAACCATAAGGCCAAATGTAGTTAAAATTTTCAAAAAATTTGCAATTTGAGAAACAAAGAAAAAACTTGGTAACTAAATGAAGGGTACCCAAAATACATGCTTTGCCTAGTATGGGGTCCATTGCAAAAGCCGTATAAAACTTTATTCAGATTAGCCTTAAACTATCGGCTATAGGTGAAATAGCAACAATAATTGTTTTTCCTGTGATGCCGTTTAAAATAAATGACAAAATCCCAATTTACGACGTCGATAAATAACCTCTCAAATATTGTGAAAAACATGCAACTGCTTGCCCGGGCTGACGTCACAGCAGCGTGACGTCAGTCTGACGTAACTCGGGTCGACGTGGACGCCTCTGACTATCCTAGAAATATTATAAATCTGCGAATGTTTGGATATTTTTTGCTCAATTACGTTGAATTGCATGAACGGACCTTCGAACCTGAAGCTTCGAACATTGATTATAGTAGGGAATAGCACATACTCGTACTATGCTACTTTCTATCACAGAAAAGAAACGGAAACAACGTAGAATGAACGGCATGGAATAACTGTAAATAATATTCTTCGGTTACATATCGTGCTTACTATGAAATTTTGATGTACTAAGTACTTTCAAATTAACGAATCGGGGGGATATAATAAGATACAAATGTGTAGAGTCACCAGCCAGATAGGTCGACGACGTCAGATCTATCGCGAGGATTACGTGGATGAGAATAGCGCAGGATGGAGATCAATGGCACAGGAGTAAGAAGGGTGGTCCGGCCCAGCAGTGGCCCGATACAGGCTGAAAATGTTGATGATGAATGTGTAGAGTATGGTTGTAAGATTATTTTTATTTATATTTTGTCCATACATTTTTTTTTACATTGTAATAAAAATATGAAAGACGAGACATTTATAACTCGCTGTTTAAATATTTGATTGAAATTATATTTTGCAGCTTAGTTTGGTATTAATGTGTAACTATGTTATTAATGTTTATCTTGTCTTATAAAAACTCAGATCAGTATATCATAGGCTATGTAGCTATCCTTAACATACACTACTTTTAACGGACTATAACGTAGCCTATATAACATTAAACCAGGTAAGTACTGTACTTAATGCATAATTGATTGATCTAATTACTTTTGCCGTAACAGTACAAACATAATCAAATCATAAACATACACACACTTTTGCTTGTAGAATATTAGTGTGACAATTTAACTATCCATGAATCAATTCAAAAACCAAATTAAAATATCATAATATAAGAACAGTTAACTAAACACACCATGCCAGAGTGAGACCGCAAAGTTTCGAAGTAATCAAGTCGAATTGAAGTCGTTTTTTATCGAATTCAGTTAAAAAATGAAAACAAGAAAGCAATAAAAGCGATAACTAATGCCCGTATACGTAATAGATTAGTTGATTTTTGCCGCGTAACGATGGGCCAAAAGCCATCTGTAAATGTTAGCTCAAAGGAGCAGATTCTAATTCGTTACGCTTTCAGAATTCCGGACAGCGCATGACGAGGCATTTGGAAGATCTTAATTTGAATGTTGCTGAAATTTTTGAATATTCTTCTTCTTTTACTTTTCTTATTCCTTCACTTGCAATAATCTAAGCCGCTAATAATTAAATATCATCATATCAAAAACCTTGCCCTATTTTCTATCAGACTGTGTGTAGCTCGAAAAAGCAACATCCTTCCATGGTTGATGTTCAAAAGAATCAAACGACTTCTTCATTTGACTCTATTTTTGCGATAAAAACATCTAGGTTGTGAAATACGTTGCCTGAGTGGGTTTTGACAGTAGATCGACCGAGGACACTTGAACATCGAGTGTGGGGTGTGGACTTTTGTCTAAAATTATGTTAGATATACAGGGTTATTAGTAATCAACTTGCATCCTTTTAAGGGGTGTAACGTTACATATTGGCTTTAAACAATATGTAAGCGTACATTTCCTATTAAAATCATCATTCATGAGACTAGAAATGTATGTACTTACATAGTGAATTTTCATACAACTAATATCTGTTCTATCGTGTCCTCACGATAAAGCATATTTTTCTGATCATAATATTAGTATTCTTCATGTATTATTTCTATTTTAAACTGTAGAAAACTACGTTTTTCTGAAAATTTTATTTATTTACTTCATGTCATAATATTGCAAAACATTCACTATTGCTTAGCAACCTCTATCATTTTCATAAGGTTGAATAGTTTTAGGTCTAATTCTCTCTGGCCGCTAATTATAAAATAAACTGTCTCTCATTTTAGATTTGAATACCATTATTAGAATACCAAGTCTTCTTGTAAAAGCTAGGAACTGAGATGGGCAGTCAGCATTTGGATTTCAAAGAAGAAGCATCACAAGATACCCTGAAAGGTACAAACTGATGTTGTGGACTGCTGTGGGCTACTACCGCTGCTGATCCCTGCTGCGAGCCACTGATGATGTGGACTGCTGTGGGCTACTACCGCTGCTGATCCCTGCTGCGAGCCACTGATGTTGTGGACTGCTGTGGGCTACTACCACTGCTGATCCCTGCTGCGAGCCACTGATATTGTGGACTGCTGTGGGCTACTACCCCTGCTGTTGATCCTGCTGCGAGCCACTGAGTGAGCTGCTGAAGCCAGGTGGATGTTGTGGTGCTGTGGTGCTGTTGATCCGCTGTTGATCCCTGCTGTGAGCCACTGAACTCTACCGTGGGCTACTGATCCTGCTGTGGGCTGCTGATCCCTGCTGCGAGCCACGGAATCCTACCATCCTACCGTTCAAACCCTCTCAGTTCCTGTTTTTTTATCTTTAAGTTACGTTCTGTTTTAATTTTTATTTCATTTCATCTTTTTTTTTTAAAATATACTTGTTACCTTGACCTTTTCATTTACCCATCCCTAAGACTTTTGTGTTCACCCTAACGTGACATTTGGCGCCCAACTTTTCAAAAAGAACCCTTCAATCCCTGAAACTTTCTAAATTCTAAAATAATACTACCACTGACCCTCATATAATCCCTCATGATCATGGTCATTTACTCTTCTAAATTCTAAAATAATACTACCACTAGTATATATATCTTTTCTTTTCGGCACTCTTTGGTTAATAACTTCTCTCCTCAACTAAATCACTTCATCACTCGATCATTCATTTACCTATCTCACTACTGATTTAATATCTAGATAATTACCATTTAATCTCTCTTAACAATGGACAAAACCATTAAATTCGAGTACCTCAATAAATCCGAACTGGAATATGAGGTTAAGATTAGACTAGAAGAGCCAGTCTCTTCCATCTCTTTACTGCGCAAGCAAATTACACACTTAAGCCACCAGTTTCCCTCTGAGGAAATTCTTAACTCACCTTATACTATCGAAGAGGATTTATGTCAAACTGAAACAACGCTGAATTACGTCGAATCAAAATTAAACAAACTGACAAAATCCGACTCGAGATTAATCAAATTTATTCAGACCTTCTTAAACCATTTATATTTTAGACTCGATCGGATCGATATTGACATAAATCCTACCTTCTTAGATACATTCAAAACACTCAAAGAAAAATATGACAGTTTAATCAATAAATTCAACTTGTTTATTCTTCCAGACCCGATTCAACCTCAGATCGTATTGGCGGAGGTCGTCGATAGCGCAGGTCGGTCAAACCCTCAACAATTTTCTTCTGCGACTCAACAAGTCGCCCACTCCAGGTACCTTTTAATGATTCTGAACTCTTCAAAGATCTTAGACGTCACTTTTTTGATGGTAAATCTTGTCCAAGATCGTTCCTACTTAAACTAGACGAATATTGTTTTGTCGTAGAATTGATAGAAATTTATTAATTTCAAGAGCCTATGAAATTTTTACTGACAACGCGTTACACTGGTTTCGTTTCAAAATTGGTCAAAATCCAAATTTAACTTGGGACGATGTTTCTGATTCTCTTATTAAGGACTTTGGTGAACATGATTACGATTTCAAATTACTTGAAGCTATTAAGAATCGTACTCAAGGTTCGGACGAAAACATTATAATCTATATTTCAATAATGTCAGGTATGTTTTCTAGACTTTCTAGAAAATTATCCGAATCTGAAAAATTAGAAATTTTATTGCGTAACATTAGACCTTGTTACTCTGTCTTTGTAGCATTAAAGGACATTTCCTCCATTGATTCTTTAATAGCTACTTGTCAAAATTATGAGAGATTTCTCGATAGAGACAAACAATTCAAAGAACCAGTTAATAGTCCTCTCATATCTGAGTTTTCTTATAAAAATATTGCTTCGACCTCATCTAGAAATTCGTCCCAAAACTATACGAAACAAGTAAAACCGTTTCTAAAAATACACAGTCAAATTCTATGACAAACTCTAATTTATTTTGTGTACGTTGTCGTACAACGAATCATAACTTAAAAACATGTAAGGAACCTCATTATACTGTATGTTTTAAATGCGGTCTGAAAGGATTTAGAACTCCTGATTGCCCTAAATGTTCTAAATCTAATTCAAAAAACTGAACTATGACTTAAAAAGTAAATTTGATATTGATGACTGGAAAAATTGGTTAGAAACTATTAAAATTTCTTCTCTTGCTACAAAATTTCTTCAACTCTTTATTCTAATGAAATTGATTTTAAACGACCTTTCATCAATATTAAAATTAATAACTTATCTATTTCTGGGTTATTAGACTCGGGTAGTTCTATAACTATCTTAGGAAATAATTCTCACCTAGAAATAATTAAACTCGGTTACAAACTTTTTAAGTCAGATTTTATTACCGTTTCCACAGCTAATAACGAAAAAGTAAATTCTTTGGGTTATTTTGACATACCTATACAGTTTAATAATCAAACGCATTGTATCAGGACCCATGTTTTTCCTGAGATTTCACCATCTTTAATTCTAGGAATAGATTTTTGGCAAAAATTTAATCTTTTACCAAAAGTTCTTTCCTCTTTGACTAAATCTGAACATAATTGCCAATCTATCTCAGAAAATAAATTAGTGTTACCATACGATATCTTATCGTCTAACCAGAAGATTATCGCGGACGACATTATTCAACGCTTCAAACTTATTTCTTTTGAAGAAAAAGGAGAACTTGGCTTGACTAATCTCATCACTCACAAGATTGACACTGGAGATGCTCTTCCCTTCAAACAGAGATGTTATCGATTATCTCCTGAAAACCAAAAAGCTTTAATCAACGAAGTTGACAAGATGCTACAATGGAAAGTGATTGAAAAAAGCGAAAGCCCTTGGCAATCTCCAGTAATCATCACTCCGAAGAAAAATGGTGAATGGCGATTTTGCGTAGATAGCAGAAAACTCAACTCTATCACTCGTCGTGATGCTTACAACCTACCACTGATTAGTGAAATTTTGGATAATCTCAGAAATGCGAAATATCTATCTAGCATTGATATTGCTAAAGCATTTTGGGAGATTCCGCTAGATGTCGCTGATAGAGATAAGACTGCTTTTTTATGTACCTGGAAGAGGTATGTTCAGGTTCACAGTTATGCCGTTCGGATTAACCAACTCGCCGGCAACTCAACAAAGGCTGATGGATATGTTATTCACTCCAGAGTTTGAAAACAAGGTATTTTGTTATTTAGATGATATTATTATAATTAGTGAAAACTTCGAAGAACATATCTCTCTGTTAGTGAAAGTTCATGAAAAATTATCTTTTGCTAATTTAACTATCAATTTTACAAAGACTCAGTTTTTTAGAAAGGAACTCAAGTATCTTGGTTTCGTCGTGGATGAATTTGGTCTACGAGCTGATCCTGAAAAAATAAAATCAATTCTTGAATATCCTGTACCTACTAACAGAAAAGAAGTTCGAAGATTCATTGGCACTTGCAGTTGGTTCAGAAGATTTATTCCAAACTTTAGCACTATTGCATTTCCTCTTAATAGATTGACGTGCTCTGGGAAAAATGCACCTAAGTTTCTCTGGAACACTGATGCTGCTTTGGCTTTTCAAAAACTTAAAGAAGTTTTGGTTACAGCTCCTATTCTTGCCTGCCCAGATTTTAATCTTCCATTTTCAGTACATTGTGACGCATCAAATTATGGTATTGGCGCAATGCTGACTCAACACCAAAATGATCAAGAAGTTGTGATTGCATACATGAGCAGAGCTCTTAACAAGCATCAACAAAACTATTCTACCACTGAACGTGAAACCCTCGCAGTTATTACTGCTTTGGAACATTGGCGTTGTTACTTAGACAACGGGATGCTATTCACTATTTACACAGATCATGCTGCTCTCAAGTGGTTTCAAAACTTATCAAATCCTTCAGGAAGACTTGCTAGATGGTCTCTTCGCTTATCCTGCTTCAATTTTATTTTGAAACATAAGAAAGGTAAAGATAATGTTGTTCCTGATCTTCTCTCCAGATCTACAAATCAAGATTCTGGAATTCAAGGAATCAATCCCATTTCTACAAGTAATCCTGTCGTCGATCGTGATCTAGAACACTACAACAAGATATTTCTCGCCTGTAACTCTAATCCCGATAGTTATCCTAATTATCATGTTAGAGATAATAAACTTTTTCGTTGTATTCACTCTTCTAATGAAATTAATGAAGATTTCATTTGGAAGGAAGTTCCTTTACCAAGTGAAAGAGCTTCCATAATTATCAATAATCACAGTACTCCTCAAGAACCTCATCTTGGAATCTTCAAGACTTACAAGAAAATCTCTTTACTATATTATTGGCCTGGAATTTTAAAAGACATTACAAATTTCATTAATAAATGTGACACGTGTTTGTCTTATAAACATCCTAATCATTCTCCTTACGGACTTATGGGCAAACCAAAATTTGCTCTAGACCATTTCAATCTATTTCTTTAGATTTAATGGGTCCTCTTCCAATGACTAGAAAACGTAATCAATATATACTAGTTATTAACTGCAACTTTACTAAATATACTTTAATTTTTCCAATTAAACGGGCTACCGCATCTATTATTGTTGATATTTTAGAAAACTGTGTATTTTTAGTTCACGGTATTCCTCAAACTATAATAATGGACAATGGCTCTCAGTTTCAATCTCGTGAATTTAATAATTTTCTTAATAAATACAAGGTCCCTTTTATCTTTTATTCTCCTTTTATCATCCACAGTGTAACCCCACTGAACGCTACAATAAAACTATTGTTACGGCTTTGGCTTCTTTAGTCGGTGACGATCATAGATCCTGGGATGTCTTCCTGCCCAAGATCCAGTTTGCAATGAATTGTAATGTTAACCTAACAACTGGTTACTCTCCATCATTTTTAGTGTTTGGTAGAGAAATTATCCCTTGTGGATCTCTCTATACTCAACTGAAAACATAGAAGAGTTAGTTTTCTTGCCTCGTGATATTTATGCATTGAATTCTGGTCTTCTCTCTTCTACCTTTGATAAAGTACATCTTGAACTTTTAAGAGCACATGCTAGAAATAGTGCTCATTATGACTTACGTCGTTCTGTTAAAGAATTTAATGTTGGTGATACTGTTTGGCGTAAGAATTATGTTCAAAGTAACGCTGCTACCTATTTTAGTTCTAAACTAGCTCCAAAATTTATAAAATCTAAAATCATAAATAAATTGTCCCCTTTGGTTTACATTTTAGAAGATGCTAACGGTATCACTGGCAAATGGCATATCAAAGATATAAAAGGATAAGCCATCGTTTCTTAATTTTACTTTAATTTTGTTTTATCATCTCTTACTTACTTTACTTACTTTACTACATTTACCTACATTTACCTACATTTCATTTACTAACATTCATTAACCTTTATTATTTTAATTACTCTTTAGTATTTTTCTAACGTATATAAACGTTACGTCGTACACCCAAGACTTAGTGGTCTTTTTTTTTTTTACTTTCTCAAGTTAGTGAGCTCTAAACTCATTAACAATCTTTAACTTTAACCAATGAGTACTTAACTCTTAGAACTATGAGCCCTAAACTCATATTCTTATCTTGAACCCTACCGTTCAAGATATCTTTTGAGCCCTACCGCTCACGTTAGCTTTTGAGCCCTACCGCTCATGTTAGCTTTTGAGCCCTACCGCTCATGCTATCTTTTGAGCCTTTATGCTCATCTTTAATTACTTTCTTCTCCTCATAAAGAGCGGATGATAACTCTTTAAATAAGCCTACTATTATCGAGCCCTTATGTTCATCCTTTTATCATTCTTATTTTCTTCTCTCCATGGAGCGGATGATAACTCCTTAAATAAGCCGACTATTGGAGCGGTTGATGACTCCTTAAATAAGCCTGCCATCGCCGAGAGTGTATGCTTTGAGTGTTCGTCATTGAATGTGAACTTACACCCAAACAGAATGGAAGTGATGAATAAAAGATTTGAAAGGTTACTTGAATGGATTTATGGTTGTGTGAAGGCAATACCTCTCTTAAACCCTTTAGAACTTCTTTCCAAATTTTACCGAAGCGTAAAATTTCCGCAGTCGGGGAATAATGTAACGTTACATATTGGCTTTAAAACAATATGTAAGCGTACATTTCCTATTAAAATCATCATTCATGAGACTAGAAATGTATGTACTTACATAGTGAATTTTCATACAACTAATATCTGTTCTATCGTGTCCTCACGATAAAGCATATTTTCTGATCATAATATTAGTATTCTTCATGTATTATTTCTATTTTAAACTGTAGAAAACTACGTTTTTCTGAAAATTTTATTTATTTACTTCATGTCATAATATTGCAAAACATTCACTATTGCTTAGCAACCTCTATCATTTTCATAAGGTTGAATAGTTTTAGGTCTAATTCTCTCTGGCCGCTAATTATAAAATAAACTGTCTCTCATTTTAGATTTGAATACCATTATTAGAATACCAAGTCTTCTTGTAAAAGCTAGGAACTGAGATGGGCAGTCAGCATTTGGATTTCAAAGAAGAAGCATCACAAACTGATGTTGTGGACCCTGAAAGGTGATCAAACTGATGTTGTGGACTGCTGTGGGCTACTACCGCTGCTGATTCCTGCTGCGAGCCACTGATGATGTGGACTGCTGTGGGCTACTACCGCTGCTGATCCCTGCTGCGAGCCACTGATGTTGTGGACTGCTGTGGGCTACTACCACTGCTGATCCCTGCTGCGAGCCACTGATATTGTGGACTGCTGTGGGCTACTACCGCTGTTGATCCCTGCTGCGAGCCACTGAGTGAGCTGCTGAAGCCAGGTGGATGTTGTGGTGCTGTGCGCTGTTGATCCCTGCTGTGAGCCACTGAACTCTACCGTGGGCTACTGATCCTGCTGTGGGCTGCTGATCCCTGCTGCGAGCCACGGAATCCTACCATCCTACCGTTCAAACCCTCTCAGTTCCTGTTTTTTTTTATCTTTAAGTTACGTTCTGTTTTAATTTTTTATTTCATTTCATCTTTTTTTTAAAATATACTTGTTACCTTGACCTTTTTCATTTACCCATCCCTAAGACTTTTTGTGTTCACCCTAACGTGACAGGGGAGGTTAAATACATTCAATATAGCGGCTTTTGTTCAACAGTAAAAAAATCGTATATATGTTTTATATAAATATAAATACCATACAAAATATAGAAAAAATGTATCGACCGGATCTTAAAGCATAGAACTATTCGTAACAAGAGCGTGTGCGTTATTTAAGGCTCTATAAAATATGTGCATAAGTGAATTAACACTAAGAAGCCGTGAAGCAGTGCTAGAGAGGACAACATAAACTTTTTTTGACATATGTATTGAGTTTTAACAAAAGTTGTAGAACAATAGTTGTTTGCTTGAATATACAGAAAATGCCCTTAAATGGATACAGGCTGATTGCCAGTAACTCTGTACGTAGTAGTAGTTATGCTCTGCAGTTGTTCCTAAGCTCATAATGTTCTTTGATCCTTTCAGCAATTGTACGCTTAGTTTGACCAATACAAGAAATAATAGTAATAAATGAGGGTAGATCTAGATCCCCTCATTTCGCGATGAGACGACCCGCAATTTCTTCAGTCTTCTCGTGACCACGGCGGTTGTAACGCTGCCGAAACGTCGAGGTATTTAAACAATGAATTAAATCGTGATTAAGTCCTGTACATTATAAACATTATGTGTTCAAATCGCGAATGTTTAAAAACAATGTTCCTTAGCTAATTATTTTCTCTGAAAAAAGTAGCATATAATTATGTTACTTCTTATATATACTTCCAAAAAATGTGTACAAAGTCTCATGACAATCCGTTAGGTAGTTTTTGCGTAAAAGCGTAACAATCTTACCTACGCGTTTATAATATAAGGGATTATGAAGAGTAGTTTAACTACAGCTATTTCAATTTTTTTTTAAATTTTATCTTAAAACCAGTTTCCACAATTTCACAAAATAACTTAGCGCAATAAAACTTCAACATGGCAACTCCACATACAGGAGGGGGGGAGGGGGGGCAAAGTGATGTAGCCAAAAGGGGGAAGACTTCACGTGCAGAAACTACATCACCTACACAGCTGAACAGAGGCGCTACTATCAAAAATTCAAAGCAGAGCTATGGAATGTCTTTTGAAATTCAAGCAATAATGTTAGTGCAGTGACTTCGCCGACTGTACAAATAAGTTGGTCGTTCTGTAATGGTATTTACACAAGAGACAGTCCGAGAGCCTTCCGATTTAATTTCTGTTTTATTAGTACTTGTGTTACGTTTGCTGGACGTACAGTTTCGAGGACTTGGCGAGTCTGTTCAATGCTTTAGTTAGGTTTATTAGAATATTAAATACTGATAGTGGATATAAAAAAGGATTTTGAAGTGAAAACTTCTTTTGGCGCACCACAGACAGATTTTTCGTGGACTGTGAATTGAATTCTAGCATCATGGTCGGGAATGATAAGAAATCTTCGGGTAACCTCGGGACCATGGCCATTCGCCATCTAGAAATGTGTCAGCAGTTCCCATTGGCCATTGTTTCTCTTTGGTCGAGTTTGGTTGCGTAAGTTACCTTATAGAGTTGTTTTATATTCATAAATGTGAAAAATAATTTTAGTAACGCAGCATAAGTATAGCCTGCTACTTTTAAGGTCCCAATACCGGGAGTCGAAGCATTCACTCACAAAGAGAGAACCAATGCCAAAATCCACCATTACCACACAACGCAAATATTTGCACTGGTTGGGAATCGTACCCACGACCGTTGGCTTCGTCGGCAGACTTACTACCAAATAAGCCACGAGGTTACTGCAAAAACTCGACAACAATAGATAAAATCAATTTAACAAACTAGAAGTGCCCACATAACGCCAGTTTCCGCACCAGGGGCGAGGCGAGGCAGTGAAATGAAATTTATTTCTGATCCAATACAACAAAGTGCAAATGGATCCACAACAGTGGCGCCGCCAAGCTGCGCGGAAATGAATTTTGAATCCTTGAGGTTAACATGCATTACACTGTTTTTTTTTCAACAGAGAAATACTTATATCTTATTTTAAACCCCGACCAAAACTAGGGGTGTTATAAGTTTAACGTCGATGTCTGTCTGTCTGCCGGTCTGTGTGTGTGTCTGTTTGTCGGTGGCACCGTAGATTTCAAATGGATGAGCCGATTTCAATGTGTTTTTTTTATTTGAATGTTAATATCCGTGATGTTCTTAGCTAAGTTTGGTTAATATCGATTTAAGATGGCCGCCTCCACAAAATGGGAGACAAAATATTTCTTCACAGCCTACCTCAATATGGGTATCAAATAAAAGGGCTTGACTGGTTTCGTGGCTTAGTGGGTAGTAACATTGCCTACGAAGCCGAGGGTCGTGGATTCGATTCCCACCCAGTGCAATTATTTGTGTGATGAATTTAAATATTTTGCACTGTGTCTGGGTGTTTCTATGTATTATAAGTATGTATTTACAACTATATAAGTATTATTTCAGCTATCTGGTTGCCATATTACAAGCTTTGCTTAGTTTGGGGTCAGATGGTGTTGTGTGTGAATTGTCCACCAATATATATCAAAAAAAAAAAAAAGGTCCCAGATGGCCGCTACTACAAAATGGCGATATGCATTTCTTTTTTACAACTCCCTTAATATGGGTATCAAATGAAAGACTAGTAGAACGTTATACAGATAATCCGAGATCTGAGGTAGTCGGGGTTAAATAAAATTTTTAATTTTGTTCTTGTAGGAGAGACAAGTTTATAAATGAAAGATGCCACTTGTATGCCTAAGGTGACTTTTTTCATATATTTATTTATTTAAGTATACAAAAACATTTTTAACCGACTTCAAAAAAGGAGGTTTCTCAATTCGACCGTGTATATGTTTTTTTTTATGTGTGTTCGCGGATAACTTCGTCGTTTATGAACCGATTTTGATGATTCTTTTTTCGTTGTAAAGGAGATATTCCCAGGGTGGTACCATGATAAGGAAACTAGGATCTGATGATGGCATCCCAGAGAAATCGAGGATAACTTTCGAAAATTGTAAAGATGACTAGTGCGTTAGTTAAGTTTTTGCTTGAGCATTTTAAAGCAGTATAATTGAAAGATGGTCTGGAGTCAATCTGATGAGGGAGCGGGAAGACGGTCGAGGGAACTCCTCGACGGTACATAGTAGTTACCTTGTGTTTGGGCTCGATGAATTTGTATTGATGAGAACTTTTTACATAGATGGGTTGTGACTGTCATTAGTGGTCTGATGATGAAGACAAAGGACAGCCAAGGGAATTTCTTAACGGCTTACAGGAACTACCCAGTGTTTGGGGTTAATTCATGTTTTGAGATCCTTCAACCGTGGGAGAGGTCTATGTCCAGCAGTGGACTAAGAATGACTGAACCGATTTCAGTCATTCTTTCACATTGGATATGTACGGGATCCCGCTGAGTGCTATATATGTACCCCGGGCAAAGCCGGGGCGGGCATCTAGTATGAACATAAAACTACATTTTGTCTGGATGACATATTTGTCGATTTCACAAAGTTATGAAATTCGACCTTGTCAGCACGAAATCGTGTAAATGCATTAATGAAAACCTGATTAGCACTAAAAAGGGTAAAATAAACTATTTTTAACAAAAAATTAAACCGACTTCAACACCACAAATAGGCACTCAAAAGCGAAAAATAATTTAATATAGGTAAGTATTATAACCGAGATTTTGGAGGAGATTGAGAGGTTCTATGAACAGTTATACACCTCTACGCAAGCACAACCTGTCGTTAGCATGGCAAAAGACCCCAGAGCCAAGCTGACCCGACACTTTACCGAAGATATCCCGGAAGTCAGCCTATATGAGATTAGGATGGCCCTCAAACAACTTAAAAACAACAAGGCACCTGGCGACGACGGAATTACGACTGAGCTTCTGAGAGCGGGTGAGAAACCGGTACTTAAAGTCCTCCAGAAGCTGTTCGACTCCGTCATACTTAACGGTAATACGCCAAAAGCGTGGAGCAGAAGTGTGGTGGTGCTCTTCTTCAAAAAAGGTGACAACACCTTGTTGAAGAACTACAGACCCATCTCACTTCTGAGCCACGTTTATAAGTTGTTTTCGAGGGTAATCACGAATCGTCTCGCACGCAGGTTTGACGACTTCCAGCCACCCGAACAAGCCGGTTTCCGAAAAGGCTATAGTACCATAGACCACATCCATACGCTTCGGCAGATTATACAGAAAACCGAGGAGTATAATCGGCCACTATATATAGCGTATGTGGACTATGAGAAAGCCTTCGATTCCATCGAGACCTGGGCAGTGCTTCAGTCTCTCCAGCGATGCCGCATTGACTATCGCTATATCGAAGTGTTGAAGTGTATCTACAGTAAAGCCACAATGTCTGTCCGATTACAGGACCAGTGCACAAAACATATCCAGCTACAGAAAGGCGTGAGACAGGGAGAGATGTTATATCTCGAAACTGTTCACTGCCGCGCTGGAAGATGTTTTAAGCTACTGGACTGGAACGGATATGGCATCAATATCAACGGCGAATGCATCACTCACCTTCGGTTTGCCGACGACATAGTCATTGTGGCGGAGTCGCTGGAGGACCTCGGTGCTATGCTCAGGGACCTCAGTAGAGTATCCCAACAGGTAGGTTTGAGGATGAAAATGGACAAGACGAAAGTCATGTCAAATGTTCATATCTCACCTGTACCGGTTATTGTTGGGAATACCACACTCGAAGTTGTTGACGAATACGTCTACCTGGGTCAAAAGATCCAATTAGGTAGATCCAACTTCGACAAAGAGGTCCAGCGAAGAATCCAACTCGGATGGGCAGCGTTCGGAAAACTTCGGCACATCTTTGAGTCCAGAATACCCCAATGCCTAAAGACGAAAGTCTTTAACCAGTGCGTGTTGCCAGTGATGGCTTATGGAACTGAGACGTGGTCCTTAACTGTGGGCCTCATAACGAAGCTCAAAGTCACACAGCGAGCTATGGAGAGGGCTATGCTCGGAGTCTCTTTGCGCGACAGAATCCGTAATGAGGATATTCGCAAAAGAACGAAAGTGGCCGACATAGCTCAAAGAGTAAGCAAGCTGAAGTGGCAATGGGCAGGCCACATCGCTCGCAGAACCGACAACCGATGGGGAAGAAAGGTTCTCGAGTGGCAACCACGTACCGGAAGACGCAGTGTTGGACGGCCTCCCACTAGATGGACAGATGACCTCATAAAGGTCGCTGGAAACCGCTGGTTGCAGGTTGCGCAGGACCGTTCGTTGTGGAAATCTAGGGGGGAGGCCTATGTTCAGCAGTGGACGTCTTGCGGCTGATGATGATGATGATGAAGTATTATAACCGCTACTCACTCATCTATAAGATATAAAGTCGGTGCCAGTCTAGTAAAAAGCTAGTAGATATACTATGTACGAGGCAGTAAGTAGGCATAGGTAAGTAGTATCTATCTACTACCTGTTAGACTTGGCTGGCACCGACTTCATATAGCTGAGTGAGTAGCGGTTATAATAATTACCTATATTAAATTATTTTTCGCTTTTGAGTGCCTATTTGTGGTGTTGAAGTCGGTTTAATTTTTTGTTAAAAATAGTTTATTTACACAATACTTTTTGGCCTTTCTTCTTCTACGCGCGTCTCGTTTTTCTTCTAGCGGTTTTACTTAAATAATCCATTGTGTACATACCATGAATTAAACATTTATTCTACTAAAATTTAATTATATTTTTTTTACTTTTAAAATTGTGTACCACAATTAACATCAAACAAGGTACTAGTGACCTATTTTTTTTACAAAATGATTGGATCTTAACCACCACAGTCCATTGAGGTGCGTGTTCTTTATCAGAATTAACATTTTTTATTTAAGTGACATTAAATGTCTTGAAAGAAAACTTAGACTTGAAAAAATATTCATCACAACATGAATGTTTGTCCTAGGTAGGAATTGAATTTACCACCTACGTCTCAACCTACCGATTAAGTCACGAGATTACTTAAGCCGTAGTGGCTTTAAACCCTAACGCGCGACTGCGAGCAGGAATGGAACGCATCTGCAGTTTTACAAACAGTTTTTTGTCGGTTTGATATTTGCTTCCTTTTTCGTCCGATATTTGCAACCTTTTTGGTCGCGTATTTTCGGCCTTTTTCGTTCGGTATTTGAAACATTTCATTTCGATATTTTTTAAAGTTCGCCACGGTATGATAGCGCTGTTGTACTTCACACTGCTGAATTGCATGACGATTTGTACTTGATTTATGGCTGGAATAAATTTACGGATTAATGTGAAAAATGGATTCAAAACGGTTAACAAATGGATATTATCGTTACTACCGCTCAGGATAAACAAACTATCAATGAAATCCCACAAAATTTTTATTACGAACACGGGATTTTGTAAGAATGTGGAAATATGTATGCATTTGTTAGATACTCTTTCACGCAAAAACCACTACAGGGATTTGGATGAAATTTGGTATTATTATTATTATGTATCTGTAAAGACTTAGAATAACACACAAACTATTTTTTATCACGAGAAAATAACGGAATCGGGAACTACCTAGGCGAAACCGCGGGGCACTACTAATAAATCATATTTAGGACGTTACAACGTCTAATAAATCGATGAACGCCGGCTGGGCACGAAAAAATGTCCCGTTAGGTCCCGTTACGCTCACACTTGTACGCTTGCACCGCATCTATCAATGTTTTGTTATGACGTTGTCACGTTAAACTAACGTCCTTGAATCACCCTATTTTACAGACAATCAATTTTTTTATTGATATCATCTAGACACACGGCAGTGTGGTCAGCCGCAAACTGGTGAGCCGGACTATGTGTAATATGTAATATTACACGAACTATTACAAGCTACTTTTGTCCTTCAAATATACAGTACACCGCTTTCGCCTCCCTAGCAAACAAAAATAATAATTATATATAAGTACTAGCTGTTCCCTGCCACGCTTCGCTGTGGCACACTGTAATGCAAAAATTAGATAAAACAATCCTTGATGCGGATTATATAAAATGATAAATTTCAGCTCGATCGGTACAGAACTTTTTGAGTTTTTGAAGCGTACACAAACTAATATAACATTTTTATATATAGAGATATCAACAATGAGAGCCTCTGTATTTTTTGAATTTGGTTAATCATGAACGTAGCAAAGTGTTTCCAGTGACGTAGATAGTGTAAACCGGGTAACCAAGTTAGTTGTCGTCGGAAGCTGTTTGCGACGCTTTTAGAGCGCCCCCCGAGTTACGGCCGAGACTGTCACGGACTAGCTTTGGAGTTTAGGAGCAACAAAGTTTTATACACATTCAAAAAAAATTTTAGGTTTTTAGACTATGCTTTTCTGTACGTACCTGTACCTGAATGTTCCGCGATAGCTCCATCAATTTTGAATCGATATTGATGAGCTATTTTATTTTATAGATTACTAGGTGCCCGCCCCGGCTTCGCCCGTGGTATATTATATAGCACTCATCGGGATCCCGTACAAATCCAACGGTGAAAGAATGACTGAAATCGGTTCACTCATTCCTGAGAATATCGATTTCAAACAAAAAACCTCTTCAGCTACCTGCTACGCCACCTGTCGGAAATTGGTCGTACCAACTCAGATTTAGAAAAAAAAATTAGCAAATGTTTATATTCAATGCACAGATTACTGAAATTCAATGACGCAATCTTTGACACATGCTGTCATGTGTCATGTCAAAGCACGAAACGTAGGTACGAAAACTCTCAAAAGGGGAATATTTTTTCCCGATTTTGTTACATTCTTGATTCATGCTCCGCTTCAATTAATAGTAGAGTTATTTTCTATAGCCTAAAGCCTTCCTCGATAAATGGACTATCCAATAGAAAAATAATCTTTCAATTCGGACCAGTACTTCCCGATCCTAGCGTTCAAACAAACAAACAAACTCTTCAGCTTTATAATATTAGTATAGAGTATAGATAAGTACTGATGTCGTCCTGTGTTAAAATCGCAGCTTTATTGCTAAGTGAAATCTCCTTCAATCACAAATCACCTACAAACGAGGATAGGCGAGGAAAGGTGACATATCTATACTTATATTATAAAGCTGAAGAGTTTGTTTGTTTGAACGCTAGGATCTTGGGAAGTGCTGGTCCGAATTGAAAGATTATTTTTCTATTGGATAGTCCATTTATCGAGGAAGGCTATAGACTATAGAAAATAACGCTACTATAACAGAAGCGGAGCATGAATCAAGAATGTAACAAAATCGGGGAAAAATATTCCTTTTGAGAGTTTACGTACGTTTCGTGATTTGACATGACACATGACAGCATGTGTCTAAGATTGCGTCATTGAATATCACAGATTACGTACCTCTTGAATATAAAACCTTTTTGCTAATCTCTAAGTAGGTACGACCAATTTCCGACAGGTGGCGTAGCAGGTAGCTGAAGAGGTGTTTTGTTTGAAAGCGAAATTCTCAGGAATGATTAAACCAATTTCTAAAATTTTTTCACCGTTGTATATGTGCGGGATCTCGATGAGTGCTATATATGTTCCACGGGCAAAGCCGGGGCGGACATCTAATCTATAAGCTATATAATCATCATAATATAAAATATATCATTAATACTACGAAAGCATATGATTAGTCTTGACTTAAGTTGCAAATGCGGCTGAAACTTAAATCGACTGGATCAACCATAAACAAGATCATTACCAACCAAACAAACATAATAAGACAATTAACAAGAACAAAATTAAAAAATTTGATTAACCCCCGACTACCTCAGATTTGTTATCTGCACAACATTCTACTAGTTAAGCCCTTTCATTTGATACCCATATTGAGGGAGTTGTGAAAATAGACGTGTATTTTGCCATTTTGTAGAAGCGGCCGTCTTGAATTTGAAATTTGTCATAGTGCAATGTATTCTACTAATCAAGCCCTTTCGTTTCATACCCATATTGAGGTAGTAGTGAAAAAAATAATATAATACACCATTTTTGTGGTGGCGGCCATCTTGGATGTGATTTTTTTATAGTGTATATAGTATTCTACTAGTCAAGCCCTTCATTTGATACCCATAATGAGGTTGTGAAGAAATATTTTGTCCGCCATTTTGTGGCGGCGGCCATCTTGAATCGATATTAACCAAACATAGCTAAGAACATCATCCGCACGGATATTAAATTTCAAATAAAAAAACCGCATCGAAATCGGCCCATCCGTTTGAGCTCTACAGTGCCACAGACAGACACACACACACACAGACAGACAGACAGACAGACAGACATCGACGTCAAACTTATAACACCCCTTTTTTTTTGGTCGGGGGTTAAAAATGCGTTGAACCAAAGTAAAATTTCATAGAGAAATACGCCACACTCTTCGCATCACAACTTTTCCAAATATTTAGAAGTTAAGCTTCAATAAAGGTTTTCGAATTTTTAAAACTCGTCTCTCAGATTACGCAGTAGCTTGCTGCAACCTGGATAGAGGCTCTACAGGTGATAATCTTAAACACGCTCGTCAACAATCAGAACACTATTAACCTCTTAGCATCGTGTTACTTAAATAGCACGTGAAAATAGCTTTTAGAATTTACGTTATTTTACAAAATGCTGTTACATCAAAAATAGCACAAAAACTCAAGACGAAAGTCTATATCCGTGTGTGTTGCCAGTGATGACATATTTATGGCATTGAGACGTGGTCGCTAACTATTGACCTTATGATGTACAAGCTCAAAGTTTCTCAACGGGCAATGGAGAGAGCTATGCTCGCATATCAAATCCGAAACGAATAAATCCGCAGATAAACCATGGTCACCGACCTATCTCTTAAAATTAGCAAGTTTTTTTAGTGCACTGGTTAATAAAACTGTACTTAAAAATGACTGTCTGGTACCCGAACTAGTTGAAAAACTGTGTTACTGGTGCCAGAGCCCGCAGTGTTTTTATAAATTTGTATTTATTTTTTACTTTTTAATTTACATTTACTTTTTAAAGCATATGATTAGTCTTGACTTAAGTTGCAAATGCGGCTGAAACTTAAATCGAATGGATCAACCATAAACAAGATCGTTACCAACCAAACAAACATAATAAGAAAATCGTTGGTCAATTAAAAATGCGTTGAACCAAAGTAAAATTTCATAGAGAAATACGCCACACTCTTCGCAACACAACTTTTCCAAATATTAAGAAGTTAAGCTTAAATGGCCCGCAGTGTTTTTATAAATTTGTATTTATTTTTTACCTACTTTTTAATATATAGTTGAAGTGACAATGGGCAAGTCATATAAATCGCAGACCCATAACCACTGTGGAGTTTCTCGAATAATGACTACGTTGTGACAGACGCAGTGTAGGAAGGCCCCCCACACGGTGGGCTGATGATATTGTCTTGTACACGGGAATTCGGTGGACGGAGGTGGCACAAGGCCGGTCATTGTGATATTCTATGGGAGATGCCTATGTCCAGCAGTGGACATCTCCAGGCTGCACATGATGATGATTACAATATGCTATTAAGCTGAGGGAAGTCAAGGTGACCTAGAGTCTAGAAGATGCGATTCACAGCATAAAAGTCGTGGGTGCAAACTCTGGCTGTATCTCTGATAATAATAATTTTGTTTTCCAAGTTTGTTGCCACTTCTAGCCTTAACAGTGAAAGAAAAAATACGAGGACAAAACTTAGGATTTGTAATTTGTACAATATTTTACTAGTCAAGCTCTTTCATTTGATATCCATATTGAGGTAGATTGTGAAGAAATATTTGGTCTGCCATTTTGTGGAGTCGGCCATCTTGAATCGATATTTTTCAAACACAGCTAAGAATATTGGCACAAAAATTAACCTTCAAATAAAAAAATCCGCATCGAAACCAACTCATCCGTTTGAGCTCTACGGTGCCACAGACAGACAGACAGACATCGACGTCAAACTTATAACACCCCTTTTTTGGTCGAGGGCTAAAAACCGGCCTGTTTCAAAAACTGTCTATTAAAGACTTCAAGTTCATGTGGCATTTACCAACCCACATGCCAAGCTTGATGGATTATGGCCTTCCTAGCGAGAGCATCTAATGCTATTTTATTATTAAACAATAGCGTTAATCTTAAAATGAAGTCGGTTTCTGTCTTTTCGGATAAAAGTTGCATCGGTGGCATACTGTGTTGTAAAATAAGTTGCAAGAAAAAGGTATTATATGAACTTCTGATTATAACTGTATTGTTTGGTTGTTTAACGTGTACGAAGTCGGGGCGGACCACTAGTCTATGTTGATATGATACTTTTCATTGAGCACGAACAATGAATCCATGTTGCCATAATAACCATCTAATCATTGTGAATAGAACGTTATCTGTGTTCATCAAACGGCTATTACGTCAATCCGTTATCCGTTAATCCAGCGTTTCTCAAAGTGTGGGTTGCGACACGGTAGAACCCGTATTAATATTTAATACACCTCCAGACCTTTTAACCTTCTGTACAATTAGTTTATGTTTTGTCGTTATAGGCTTACAGACTTATAATAAGTATGTATTGTGGTTTTGAAAACAATTACGCGCTAAAATAGTTTATGTGCTAATCCACATAATATATTATACACGCAGGTGTGTATTTTCATTACCCTTATTTTTAATTGTATTACATTACTTTCAGCCGTAAATAACTATGAGAACATATTATATGCTAGGTATATATTTATAAATACAAAATATTTTTTTAAATTATTATTTTAAAAACCAAATACATGACGTTCGCTATTGACAGAAGGACTAAACCAGAACACCCACTTGAGCTCAAAATTCACAAATCCACTTGTGATATGACTGGTCCCTCTATGTGCGGAAGTGTAGGGCAGACTGTAGAGATTTGATATTTGGGAGTGATTCTAGATGAAAACCTGAACTGGTCTTGCCGTATTAAAAAGCTGGCAGGTAGAGTCCGGAAAATAATTTTTACTTTTAAGCAACTGCGACACAAAATATATTATGCTTTGGCTCAATCAATATTGTCATATTGCATTTAGTCTTGGGGTACTGCAGCTAAAACGTACTTAGTAAGGTAGGACATATCTCAAAAAGCATTTCTAAAGAAAACAAACCAAAATTATTTCCGACAGATGAATTATTCAAGGTATGTACAGTGCTTTCGGTTAGACAACTTTTCATCCGGTCAGCAATCATCAAACAACACGGCCTAGTCACAGCAGAACTTTGGAAGGAAAGGACGAAATACAACGCCAACTTCATAATGGACGGCACTGCATCCCACGATACAGGTAAATTACCTAGTGTGGGAGACAGACATCCCAAAAGTGAAGTCAATTTTTCACTCACACACATCATTACTAACCTTTTAAAAATTAAGACTTCACAAAATATGTTTCTAGATGTACAATAAATTTCATTTCATTTCATTTTCTATATAGAAAACACCCTGGCACAGTATAAATATTAATTGTATTCAACACACAAATATTTGCACTGGGCGGAGATTGAACCCATGACCAACGGTTTTGCAGGCATATGTACTACCAACTAAGCCACTAGGCCAGCCAGAAATACTTCACATATTTTGAAATGTGCGTTATTCTATTTTTTATTTAATTTATATTCCGTATTGCATAACATTTAGTGGAGCACGATTAAAAAAGCTATGATAACGTATGTAACGTATAAAGAACGATTCCCAATCGTGAAATCGTAAGTCTAAATCCCACCTGCACTTTTCGGCATTTATCCAAGTTGTACAAGTTTCTCATCGCCATTGGTTTAACGGTAAAAAGCACCGTAATTAAAACGGTATAATTCAAGAGTCTTTCGAGGTTTTGAATTATCCACCAACCTGCACTGGGCAAGCATGGTGGATTATGGTCCTAATTTTTTCCTCGTGAGAAAATATCTTTTGCAGCGGAAACATTTAATGCGCTGTTTATTCTATGCTTATAATTATCATATAAAGTAGTAATGATTCTTTACGTCTATTTGGTACAATTGAGATCATTATTGAAATCATTACTTACTATTATTTTTCATTGGAATTTTATAACAAGCATACTGTGTCATTGATTATTGTAATTAATATTAATTTCACGATTTCATAATAATGGCATATCAAAAAAAAATTGTGAGTATGGGACAGCACAGTCAATTAAATTGCGTGATCCATTAAACTTTGAAAATCACTGTATCAATCTATTCATCGCGTTATCCGTTAATATCGTTAATAGAGTATATAACGAGGTTATAATAGGCATGTTAACGGCCGTGTTCCTTAGAACATTCAATTATGAAAAGCGTTGGAGATTATCCTGTTTATACAGTTATATATACTGTATTGTATAGGTGGTAATGGAAGGGTCGATAGGTACTTGTTTGAGTTTTAGAAGGGTCTAAAGTGATAGCTTGTTGGTTCTTGGGAAAATGTTATAGAGGAAATTTTATGTAAGTTAATAGCTATAATATCCAAAATGTTAGTGGTGGTTTAAATATGTTTTTTGTAGAGTTTGCCTAGGTTCTTAAGAATAGTGTCAATAGTAGATGGTCTCAAAAGAGCTTAAAAATCAATAAATAGAGTTTTAGTTTGATTATCTAAGTTTGAGTTGATGCAAAAGACCCAAAAAGAGCGTGTACCAAAACCCTTAAACCAAGAGAATCTGCCTATTTTTAACACCCGACCATAAAAAGCCGTGTTAAAAGTTTGACGTCGATCTCTGTCTGTCAGTGGTGTATTTCTGTGTGTATGTCCGTCTGCCTGTGCGTGTGTGTGTCTGTGGCACAGTAGAGCTCAGACGGATGGGTCGATTTCAATGCGTTTTTTTTTATTTGAAGGTTAGTTTCTGTGCGCGGATGTTCTTAGCTATGTTTGGTTAACATCGATTCAAGATGGCCGCCTCCACAAAATGGAGGATAAAATATTTCTAAGTAATTAAATTTATAATTTCAAAGCCTACCTCAATATGGGTATCAAATGAAAGGGCTTGACTAGTAGAATACCATACACTATTTCAAATCCAATATGTCCACCGCCACAAAATAGCGAATTACAAAAATTTTTTCATTACTACCTCACTAGCTCATACTGCAGAAGAGAAAGCAAACATATTTGCGAATCTCTTCTCTGAAAATTCGCGTCTGTGTACATCGAGTGAATTGCCACCTTCACTTCCCCATTATGGTACTACAATGTCTGAAATTCGTATCAATCAGAAAGAGGTGCTCAAAACGCTGCGGTGTTTAGACGTGAATAAAGCAAGTGGACCTGATAGAATACCGGCAATAGTGTTAAAAAAATGTGCACCTGAATTGACTCCTGTATTGACACGGTTGTTCCGTCTCTCTCTACACACGGGGATAGTTCCAAGGTGTTGGAAGCTTGCGAACGTTCAACCTGTTCCTAAGAAAGATAGTCGTGCCGATCCGAACAATTATCGTCCTATTTCGGTAACCTCCATCCTTTGCAAAGTGATGGAACGTGTCATAATAAAGAAGCTCATGGCATATCTAGAAGACAACTCTCTCCTCAGTGATCGACAATACGGCTTTCGTCGAAACCGGTCGACTGGGGATCTTCTAGGATACGCCACTCACATACTGGGCGAGGCTATAGAAAAACACGGCGAGGCTTTAGCTGTGTCTCTTGACATCTCTAAAGCCTTCGATAGGGTTTGGCACGAGGGCTTATTGCTAAGCTTCCAGCATACGGACTGCCTACCAGTCTATGTACATGGATTGCGGACTTCCTGAGGGAACGATCGATCCGAGTAGTCGTCGATGGCTGTTCGTCCGACTCAATGGTAATTAATGCCGGTGTACCTCAGGGTCAGTACTTTCTGCAACTTTATTTCTGCTACACATAAACGATCTGCTTAAGCCTGGTATTTTTGGGTATGCAGACGACAGCACAGTTGTAGCATCATATATATCCAATGCAAGAACTAGCGAGACGGAAATCGAAGCGTTGAGAAAGGACATGGTCGAGCGGATGGATAAGATTCTCACCGATGTAGTAAAATGGGGTGATGAGAATCGGGCGCAATTCAACGCTAATAAAACTCAGGCATGTCTTTTCTCCGCAAAAAGTGTCCTTTCACACTATCTCAACTTTCCGAAACGTGCCTGTACAATTGGCAGACCACTTGGACCTTCTAGGACTGACCCTTAGCCCGACTCTAAATTACGGTGGCTACCTGGAGTCAAGAGCCAAATTAGCTGGAAAAAAGCTTGGTGTTCTCAATAAGGTACAGCAGTATTTCACACCGAATCAACTACTAGCTCTATATCAAGCTCAAGTTCGTTCTTGTGTGGAATACTGTTGCCACCTATGGGATGGATCGGCAAAGTACCAGCTCGAGACTCTTGACTCGGTTGAACGGCGCGCTGTTAGGCTAATCGGCGATAGAGACTTAGTAGCTAAAAAACTGCTAAGCCTAGAACATCGTCGAAAAGTGGCTAGTCTGTCAGTATTTTACAGGATACATTTTGGAGAGTGTGCAGCGGAGTTGCACGACCTGATATTGCCTTCCCCTTTCCACTACAGGACAAGTCGTAAGTCGGCTCACTACCACCCATACACTGTGGATATTCCCAAAATCCGTACTAAAAGGTTTGAATCCACTTTTCTCGTACGTACAGCTTTGGAGTGGAATAAGTTGCCGGCCTCCTTGTTCCCTGAGAGATACAATCTAGAACTTTTCAAGGTCAGAGTGAATAGGTACCTTCTAGGTCAACGTGCGTCATCTTCGACCACACCGTCGCTTACCATCAGGCGAGTTGGTGGTCAAACGCGGACCTATACGCGATAAAAAAAAAAAAAAAAAAAACCTCAATATGGGTATCAAATAAAAGGGCTTGACTATTAGAATACTATACACTATGACAAATTTCAAATCCGAGATGGCCCCCACCATCACAAAATAGCGCAATACATTTCTTTTTTGCACAACTCCCTCAACATGGGTAACAAACGAAAGGACTTGACAAGTACAATCTTGTACAGATTACAAATCCGAGTTAGTCGGGGGAATTGAAATTTTTAGTTTTGTTCTTGTTATTGTTCTGTATAAATATGTTTTTATTAAGATTTGTAACCATCGGAAAATCCCACTTATGCAACACTACCAGAGCTTATATTTTATAATGCTGTTACAAACATTCCAATTTTTTTTTTAACTTTTATAGGTATTCCAAAAATATATTGTAGTGAAAATTGCTGAAGTGCGTTGATAAATTTTTAAGATAATTAAAAACAATTGAACACCTGACCTCCTTCATTTACTTTTCTTATTACAAGTAGGTCGATGACCTTCAATTCTGACTTCTAGAATTTGCCCGGCCGTTGACCCCGGCGTTCAATTATAACAATGTAATTGCTGATTTTACACGAATATCGCTCTCTACGAGACGTCTGTTCGTAAAATAATCGACAAACGAATTCGATGAGCATAAATATAATTAGTACAACTCATAGGCGGTATCAGAATAGATTTACACAATTACACTCTTGAGCATTTCTATAGCAAGGCAGCAGCGCTGGAACACTTACCCGATGGGGTTCACTTTTCACTTATGGCTTTAAGCCTTCGAACAGTATTTTGGTTTATTTAATTTTATTTATCAGAAAAATTACTTGGAATGCCGTCTTCCGTGAAATCCGTGAGTTGATTTTTATAACCTTATGACGCGGAACGTCGTTTCACGTTATTGGTTGATTTGAATTTTTTAAAGTTTGTTGATTGGTCCGCGACAGCGTTCCGTTTTACTACTACAGCCGTTCTATAATTTATATGTTCCTTGAGACGGCAAGTCTATTTTTATAGTTTTATAGGAACGGTTGAGTCGAACCGTTACAGTACGTCTGTACGTACGAAGACTCATAACATGCATGTTGACATTCTTTGAGACGGGAAAAAACAATTCGCAACCCTGTTATCATTATCCAAAATTATGTAAATGAATATGAAAATACACAGGTTTTTAACATCTTTTGGCATCACTGAAATAGCACTTTTTTCATTTTATATATGTAGAACAGTACCTACTTAACCATCCAATAGTTTGAATTGTTGGTCCATACCTGCAACAAAGAAAAAAAATCATTAAAAGAGTGCACGATGAGATAAATAGCAATATACAAATATATACATGGCGGTAGAATAACTGGCAAAGGTGTAATACTTCCCTAGGCGGACTCTGCCAAGAGTCCTACCACTACTAAGTTTGTTGTTGCTGTTTACGAGTAACGCAAAGCACACATAATTATAAGAATACGCATAAGATTTCTTTTTTTTGTGGGGAAAATGCATTTACGCATTATCGCTATGCAGGGAGATGGGAGTGTCGAGATCGACACCATAATCACAAGCATTTTTATTCATAAAAGATATTACATGCCACAAGATTAAATAGTAAAATAGATACATTAAAAATTATTAATCAATTACACAAAATGTAATTATTTAAAAACTGATACCAAATAATCTCAAGTCGACACTACTAATTAATTTAATTAGGTCAGACTTATTAAAACAGCCATGTCAATAATTAAATTCAATAAATTAAAAGAAATGTCAGACAATAAATAAACGATTACAATCACAATGTCACAAGTACATGGTAAACTCACGTTTAAAAAACAAAAAACAACAAATTAAAATTATCGTATTACGTAAATTTCAAATTCATCACTTCCGAGTACTTGTAGACGCAGTTTTTTTTATTTTTTTCATAAAAGTACAAATATTTCTAAAAACATAAGTTGCTTTAAAGGACTGACCTAGTGGCTTAGTGGGTAGTAACTCTGCCTGCGAAGCCGAGGGTCGAGGGTTCAATTCCCACCCAGTGTAAATATTTGTTTGATGAATTCAAATATTTGCACTGTGTTTGGGTGTTTCTATGTATAATAAGTATGTATTTACAACTATATAAGTATTATATCAGCTATCTGGCTGCCATATTACAAGCTTTGCTTAGTTTGGGGTCAGATGGTGTTGTGTGTGAATTGTCCAATATTTATATTTTTATTTTATTTATAATTAAAATCTAATCGATTTATCTAAGCAACTAATTCTCGCTAGAAATTACATTATATATTTACTACCCACAAATTATTATCACAAGTTATTATTTCTTTTGGTAGTCTGTTGTACACTTCTGTAGCCAACACAAACATGCGCAGTTCCCATTTCCGTTATTTTCTCGTGAAAAAAGTAGCTTATGTATTATTAAATACCATCATAGGATTGTATTCCAAATTTCAACCCGATCCGTTCCAACGTTTCGACGTGATTGAGCAACAAACCTCCCAAACTTTCGCACTTAATATATTAACAGAAAAGTAGGAATATTAGTAGAGGCATCAAATATGACATGAAAGTTTTCGAAAAATGTACATTAAGGCAGTAAAATCCCTACTAGTAGTTTGGGTAAGCCACGGCTCCCTCCGCGAATGCAGCTGGTTTTAAATTTAATAATACACATTTTCATGGACTTCCCCAGGTTTCTCACGAAACGAAGTCTTACAGTTTTAATTCACAACAAAATAAATCCTCGATCCCAGCGGTTCCGCTCAGTTCGTATTCGCCGCAATCTTTTTACCTCTCTGCCTCGTTAGCGAGATCTTTCTATGCAACAATTATAAACGGACAAACTTACCAAGCCCTCCGACCAAATATTAGTACTATAATAAACTGATACTGGTTGTCCTCTGAATGCGATTGCAGCGACGCGTTGTATAGAAGCTATACGTTTGACATGCTGTACAAAGATTCGTGGTTCATTCGTTCTTTTCTCGTTCATTTGGTTCATTCCTTCTCGGGAATTTTTATACGATTTTATTAGAAGACTTAATGGCGGAGACGCGATTGTTTTTACGTTTTTTTTTCGTTTTCAATGGTATTGTTTGAGTTTGTTTTTTAAATTGTTGCTTTGTTGTTGTTGTTGTTGCTGAGGGAAATATACTCCGGTATGTACTCCTCAGCGTCCCGTATAAAGTCCCTAGAGCAGAGAAGATATAAGGGAGCGCAAATACCCAACACCCAACCAAACACCCTCTTCTTAGTTCACACTCAAGAGGAGAAGGAGACCCTGACAAACCAGGGTTATGGGTCAGGCACCGGGTCACGCATCCTTACCATCCATGAAGCTCAGGGACTAACATACGAGTCGGTAATCGTAATCAAAACCAAGGCAAACATGAAGCTGCACGAGAGCGTGCCCCATGCGGTAGTTGCAATCTCACGGCACATGGGGACCTTCACATACTACGCTGACGACACCGACGACGCCATCGGTCGGTTCGTGCGGCGAGCGTGGGCTGCATCATCGAAGACCATCCGCGATTTCAACCTACAGATGGCCATCAGGGACAGAAATGCGGCCGTTGTGGAGGCTCTGGGCCGGGAGGAGGCAGCTTAGGCAAATGGCAAAAGGCAATTAGGCAAACACTCGATGTCGAGTCGATTACTAGCGGAATCCCAACTGGTAGTGATCGGCTCTACAGACGAGCACTAGAATTAGATTTTAAATGTACCCAAATCCTTCTATTTTCCTCTTCTCCTTATCCAAGAAATGTGTAAAAAAAAAAAGATTATTGTAATGACAAAGATCACGGACCCCGGAGTCTGTGGAGTGGATAATTTAAATAAAAAAAAAAAAAAAAAAAATTGTTGCTTTTAAGTTGATTGGGAGCGCAAGGTTTGTTTTTGAATTCATTGTGATGGTAAAGTAAAGGGGTGGCCATAACTTCGACAGAGAAAAATAAATTTTTTTGTAAATCATCTCGCCTGATGTTCTTTGCCGCCGTTTTGTTATGTACCTATGACCTTAGTTTAAAAATGTATTGTAGTTAAGTACATCACTATTTTTTTTGACAGAATCCCTGAATCTCAGCGGTGGGAACAAAAAAGCGGCTGTTGTGTTATTTTGCATAACCAGGATACTTTTTGTTCCATAAAGAACATCGTATTTTTAGGTAACGGCTGGTCTAGTTTGGAGATCAGAGACTGCCGATCCGGGAACCCGGGTTCAAACCTCCCGCGCACCTGTCTTTCGAAGTTGCGTAATGCCACTAACTTACAAGTGGTGAAAGAAAATATCATGCGAAAACCAACATTTACCTAGAATCTTTCGATGTTATATGTCATCCACCTATGTACAGAGATGTATAAGATACCCTATACAAAGTATCTGAAATACAAGATGCAAGATACTTAAGAAAAAAGGATTTCAGATACCAGATACAAATACTTTTCTAAAAAGGTATCTGAAATACTAGATACAAAATACGTATCTTACAAATACTTTTTAAAGATAAAATACTTTTGTAAGAAAACAACATATAATTGAACTTAAGTTTATTCATCCGAGAAAACAACCTTTCAGCTTTGCTTTTGCTTTCAGCGATAAGGCCGCCTGTTGTAGCACTAGCTGTTATTATTTTCTTTGTCTGTAAATCTGTTTTTTCTTTTGGTGTGAACAATAAAGAGTATCTATCTATCTATCTAAAACAATTTTCGAATAAATATATCGCGTTGATAACAAGGATCAGGTAAATGAGAATATAGTTAGTGCTTAGTGTATAAATCAAGGAAAAACTAAACTTCTAAACTAATTTTTCAATAATTATTTGGCTCAGTTTTCCAGATGCATTAACTAACTAAATAAATAACTGACTTTGTAATCCCATGTATAAATATATAATACTGCAAAGTTATTATTACATATGCAGTTAATTAATAAGTGAACTTGTGTTTGTGTTTTCATGCGATGGCCAAGTCAATATATCTATTTAAATGTTAAAGATTTTTTGTACTGAATTGACTACTATTAGACATTTTAAAACAGAAGGTCCCTTATGTAGGGACTGACCAAATTAATAATAATTAACTTGGAGCCCCCGACCAAAAAAGGGGTGTTGTAAGATTGACGTCGCTGTCTGTCTGTCTGTGGCACCGTAGAGCTCAAACGGATGGGCTGATTTCGATGCAATTTTTTTTAAGGTTAATATCCGTGCGGATGTTCTTAGCTATGTTTGGTTAATATCGATTCAAGATGGCGCCTCCACAAAATAGCGGACAAAATATTTCTTCACAACCTACCTCAATATGGGTATCAAATGAAGGGGCTTGACTAGTAGAATACTATAACAAATTTCAAATCCAAGATGGCCGCCACCACAAAATGGCGAATTACATTATTTTTTCACTACTACCTCAATATGGGTATTAAACGAAAGGGCTTAACTAGTAGAATACTTTGCATTATGTTAAATTTCAAATCCAAGATGGCCGCCACTACAAAATGGCGAAATAAATTTCTTTTTCACAACTACCGCAATATGGTATCAAATGAAAGGGCTTGACTAGTAGTCGGGGGTTAATCATTTTTTTTAATTTTGTTCTTGTTTATGAAATTATTTTATGTTTTAACATTAGATATATTAGATGTTTGTTGCTCAATTACGTCGTAGTAATCGACATGGAAATAAAACATCGATGTTTTTTCCGATGTAACGTCCGATTGTCACATCGATATATCCTGCTAGTCCTACTAATATTATAAATGTCGTTGTATGGATGTTTGTCGCTCAATCACGTCGTAACTTTGGAACACTTTCAACCCCAGTCTGGAAGACATTTTTATCCCAAAAAATAACGGGAACTACATGGGTAATACCGCGGGGTACTGCTAGTTAATATCATAAAAAGAAAAGATTTTATTTTTTATTGCGAGAGATTAAAATATTTTTTTTCTTATTTTGCACACAACATAACTTGGATTAATATATTTATCTGAGTATATCACTTTTACTGACTCACCTTATTTACTATATTTATTATATAATATAAAATATCGATGTATAATCGATATTTTAAAATTAACAATACATCGGTTTGATTCGATGCATCATAAGAAAACATCAAGTGTTTTAAAAACATTGATATATGTATATATGGTCCATTCCTACTCCTGTGCCAGTTTAAATTATAATACGTATTTTTTTTGTACAAAAAATATCCATGTTTTGAGATATCGATGTTTTTTTGCACATCGATGTTTTACGTTCGATGTTAACATTGATGTTTTTCTAATATCGATCATCTCTAATCGAAACACCATACAACACGTGCATACGAAAAAAATACGGAATGAGTGACAGTGACAGGAATGATGATGGGACATCTTAGTCGATGACATTTGTAGAACGATAGTGTCGCCATCTGTCATTTGGTTCCCGACCATATCCGCGAATTTTTTTTAAACGACGCGTATCGTTCAGTAGCTTTCGGAGAGAAACACTGCTTTTTTTAAAGTTTATTTTAGTAAAAGTATCTTACGGAAAAAAGTATCTTCAAAATACTAAGATAACCGGAAAATGTATCTAAATAAAAGATACAAAATAGAAAAAATTCAAAGTATTTGAAATACAAGATGTAAATACGTATTTTGTATCTTGTATCTGTATTTTAGATACTTTTATCTAAGATACGTCACATCTCTGCCTATGTAAATGCACCGTGGTGGATTATGGCCTTGACTCTTTCCTTGAGAAAGAAGGCTCTGAGTCCCAACAGTGCGCAGTGGTAACATTTAGTGGGCTGTTTATGCTAAGCATGTCTTTAACTCTTTGTGAAAAAAGATTTCAAGTTACAGCAGCAGGGAGACATGAGAGCCCACAAGTATGGTGGCCCACCTGAATGCGTTGCTCTGTACAGCTTCCAAACCAGATTTTTTTCATTATCCGGTCGGCCAGGGCGTACGCAATTTATTTCTTGTCATTTCGCATCGCGGAACACCTAATTTCCATAATATTTAGGAGCGAAACAACCTAATAAATACCAGTTGAAAGATTTAAGGCTGTTTTTTGCTTCGGAACGAATGCAAATGCGGTCTTTGGCCTTTATGTGACGTGCTGATGAATATTATTCGTGGAATCGTTGTAATTTTTTGGGTGAAAATGAGGAAATGTTTGGTGGAAAATGTATTGTCTGATTTATGTGGTTTTGTTGTTGTGATTTATGTGTGTTGTGATCAATGTAAAAGTAGGGGTTTTATGAGTATGTCATTTGTCTGTGTTTGTGATTGGAGCAGTATAGAAACAAATGAACTAGCTTGATTTTTTTAGAAAAAAAAACTTTATACATTGACATTAAGTAAATTGGATCCAGTGACGATTACGGAAGAGAGCAGGCAATAGATGGAGACGTATAGCAAAGGATAGCGCTAAGAGACGAGCCATGGGAGAGGCGAGCTATGTCCAGTAGTGGACTAAGATAGGCTGATGCTGATGAAGTAAATTAACGTATAAATTGTACTTGTATGGCTTAGATTAAGAAAGTCATGTCTGTGTATAGATCAACGCCAAAAATGTGAATACAACACTGTTGTCAAGTAAGAGTATCCATGGACAATACAATTAAAAAGAAAAACAAACAAAGCAGGAAAATGCACGGCACTGTCGCCCTTGTAAAACGTGACACAGTATGAATAAAACTGTGATTTCAATAGACATGGATTGATAATTAAAAATCATGGGTTAGTAATAGATTTAATTAGACAACGATTGACACAAAGGACGTACAACAAACACGGCTCTATATACTCTTGAAAAATCCTTAGAAATTGCTTCATACGTTATAGGCATTTCACGTCATTACCTCTCGCGCCCTTAACGCCTCCGCGTTAACCCTTAACAATCTGCACAATATCTTACGCCCTATAAAATCTATAATATTACGTCACACCTTGCTTACTCAGTCGTAAAACCTCGTTTACACTGGCAAGACAACTTGAGCGAAGTAGCTTTGAAAAACTGACACAAATCTTTCAAACAAGACTAATGGGTTAGAATAACTAGCAACGACTCAACAACGGTCGTCAAACTGACCTAGAAAGACGTGAAAAGATGACCTGAATATATAAATATAAATGATTAATAATATTATGATTAAAGTATACAACAGTAGCTATCAATCGAGAGCAATGAAAGGTGAAAAGACCAGAATACTTTGGCCCTATATTAAGGCCCTAATAAACTAAAAAGTACTTTAGCATACTGCCATTGTATTCATAATATTGGCAGGAAAATTGATTTATGGCAACACATTCTGTTGTCTCGTTTGCTTTTGCAAGTAACAATACTTTAGAAGTTTTTAAACAATTTTCTTATGCTTTTTTCTTTAAACCTGAGCTATGTAATGTTTACTGCTTGGATAAAATTGTGAATACATTTGAACGCAACTTCTTGCGGCAATTTTGTATGTGTGAACGCAGCTTAACTAAACTGTTATTAAATCTGTGCCACCGGTCCACGTAAAAGTTGTTCTGGACAATAAACTGACATGAGAAATCGAGTTTCAGTAACAGCTTTATTTAGTAAACCTTTTATCCCCAAATAACAAAAAGTAGGTATTCTCCGGCGCGCTGCCAACTCTAGAGGCAGTATTTTTACTAGATGTTGTTTTCGTACAATCTGAAGACAGTATCAAAACTTTCATCTAATATATAAAATTCTCGTGTCACAGTTTTCGTTGCCATACTCCTCCGAAACGGCTTGACCGATTCTCATGAAATTTTGTGAGCATATTAAGTAGGTCTGAGAATCGGCCAACATCTATTTTTCACACCCCTAAGTGATAAGGGTTATTCAACCCTAAAAATATTTTTAAATTTTTTGAACAATTTTTTTTGTTAGTATTTTTTTATAATGTGACATTAAAAATACATACAACCCTAAATTTTTACCCTTTTATCACCAACCCCCTATTTATTAATCTATATATGTAAAAATTAATGTCACTTTTCGTTGTAAGTGAACTCCTTCTAAACGGCTCGACCGATTTGAATGTTTTTTTTTGTATACACTTGGGTAGGGTCTTGGAAGGTTTAGATTCACAAACAAGCCTGGCAGATGGCACTGCACTTGATATATTTAGTTACTATCCGAGCGAAGCCGGGACGGGCCGCTAGTGTTATATAGATATTTTATCTACTATTTATACGTCACACTAATATCACAAAATCAGTTTGCAGTTTCGACTTGCGAAGTTCGACAGCGTTAAAATTGAGACATCGTTTCATGGTTGATTGACATTTATAATATTAAGGATTTTCCAATCCCGTGATATTTCTCGATGGTTACAATCCTGATGTCTTCAAATCGAGAGTACATCGTGGCCCGCATCAGGTGAAATCGCTTTCAAGTGTAAACCTGTTACTGATATAATTTATGACTGTTTCTTATCCATGTTAGAAATTTATCCAAAATCTTAAGCTATGTCCGATAGGATTTTATGATTACTACGTGGATAACCGACTTTTGCAAGGTAGACAAGTAGATAGCAAACGTAATATATTTGCTAGTGTTTTCACGATGAAACGTCTGTGGTCTTTCAAACGTAATCTGTTAATACTTACTACAACTTTCTTCAAATACAAATACAACATTTTTATAGGTGTCTGCAGGAAACATAATTACAAAATATTTTAAAAGTTGACCCATAAAAATTGGCTTTTCTTCTAGAGGCATGAAATATGTCTGGTAACACAGTTTCCATTGGTCTGAATTTATGCAATGATACTAATAGTCAGCTGATAAAGTCTTCTTTTTCTTTTTTCATTTTTAGCTTTCAATCGGTTGTATCATATTAAATGTCATCTTATTCATCGTCTATTAGTTTCTGGATTCTATCCAGTTGCGCTATGTTAGTGTGAAATGTTTGGTGAGCACAATTACGCCAACGTGTTGTGCTTCAGCAGGATGTTTTTGTGGACTTTGATAAGTTTGTAGTTTAAAAACTAGATCTTGCAGTTCAACACTATTCAACATATTAATATTCAATACTACATATAACTCTGTTCGTACGAGAAAAGGCCACACGACATAGGAACATTTTATGTGTTTATTATTTTATGTCATAAAGACTAAAACAAACCTCTGCGAGGTTTTATATCATTGACATGTTTGTATGAGACGCTTGCACAAAAATAAACGTATTACTGTCCGCAAGTGTATCGGGGTGTGTGACGTCACCGCCTTTATGTCAAGCGGTGCCAATTTGTTCCTTTGTCGAGAGTTGATGCTTGTATTGTGGGTCCCTGGAGTCGAATCATGACGCGGTAACCAAACAGCTGCGAGGGAGATGAATAGGCCGAGATAAAGTGTAGGTACAAGTTCTTTAACTTCTTTTCCATCCCATAATTGCCTGGAAGAGATCGCTTTTAGAGATAAGGTCGCCATTTGCTATACTTTAAGATTGTTTGTTTTGTTAAGTGCAATAAAGTGTTAATCTATCTATCTATCTAGGTATGTAGTGGTAGGACTCTTGGCAGAGTCCACCTGGGGAAGCACCACAGCTTTGCCAGTTATTCTACCGCCAAGCAGTAATGAGAAAACATTACTGTGTTCCGGTTTAAAGGGCAATGTTTCCAGAGAAATTACGGGGCTAAGAGATATAACATCTTAGATCTCTGGGTGATAAGCGCAGTGCAGTGCTAGGTAGTGATTTGGATTCTTCATGTTCCAATAGCTGCGTGTCACTGTGATGTTATGTGGCAGGCATGTTGCTTACCATCAGGCACATGTCGTGCTCGTCTCGTCACTACTTATTAAAAAACTATATTATCTAAGTTCAAATAATGTAAACAATTTTTTTGAAGTAAAAACTTATTTTGGGCTCGCGTGCTTTAAATTTGGCTATCTTGAAATGCGTCAGTATTTCCAGATGGCCATGGTCATGACCACGCCCTCCGGTTTCATCTGCGTAGTTTCCAAAGTGAGCTATCAAATTCTTGAGTTATAAGTTTTCACTTCTATCAGCGGTACCTACGACTTTCAATTTGTTTTTTATATAATATATTGACGAGATGAGCAGGACATGAATATGCCTGATGGTAAGTAACATAGTTGTCTATAACATCACAGTGACACGCAGCTATTAGAACATGAAAAGTCCAAATTACCTAGCACTGTCCGGCGCTCGTCACCAAAATTTATAAGATTTTCTATACCCTGTTATTTGACTATAGGCGTTGCCCTTCAAACTGGAACACAGTAATGGTTCCAAATTACTGTTTAGCGGTAGATAGACGGCAAAAGGGCCAAAGGCATTTAAATATGGGTGGACATTTTACACACAACACCATCTGACCCCAAACTAAGCATAGCTTGCAAAGCCAGATAGCTGAAATAATACTGAAAATATTTTTAAATACATACTTATTACACATAGAAAACACAGTACAAATATTAGAATTCATCGAACAAACATTTGCACTGGGTGCCGATCGAACCCACGATCAACGGCTTCGCAGACAGACTTACTACCAACCATGCCACCAGGCCAGCTAGACTATAATAAAATCTGTGTTCCAAATTTCCATCCATTTTCGTGAATTGATAAAAAAAGGATAGGTAGCATTAGTTTTCCACTAAATTTACAATCTAACATTTTAAAATAGCTGCTCTAAGGTTCAGGATATATAGGTACGTACGTATCTTCCTGTTTGCGGTGCGTTTGTCGAATGTTGGTCGCGTGTTTGTCGAATGTTTGTCGTGCCCTCGTTACGCCGCGCCGTGTTGGGCGCGTTAACAAATCGATGTTTAGTTAATTGGCGGCAGGTCGCGATCGACACAGTACACAAAGTGCAGTAAGAAACTTAAAAACTAATTACGTAACTAGCACTTAAAATTCATAGCGTTATATATACTATGTTTATTACGTGTATACGGGCTCCTGCGCATATGCCAGTCCGTTATCAGAGCAGTACGTGATAATAGAAATATATTCAATTAACATCAGCATGTTGCTACCGTCAAGATTTTCCGGTACTAAAAAGAGCTCAAATCCGCCAAAGAAGATTTCATTTCAAAACTACCATTATCTGAATGAGCGCGTGCCCCACGCAGAAGTCACAATATCACGGAATACGGGGATCTTCACATTCCACGCTGATGACATCTACGACGACATCGGTCGGTTCGTCCGGCGAACGTTAAACTACGATGATGACGACGCATCCAGATATAAACTTACAGATGGTCATCAGGAACAGAAATGTGGTCATGTCAGAGGGTCTGCGCGGGAGAAGATGGCTTAAAGAGCACTAGAATTGGGCTGAAAATGTTCCCTACTCCTCCCGGAAAATAGGGATATTTTGTACTCCTAACCCAAGTTGCTATGGCTAAAACTCGAAGATAGCCTTTAATGACTTGGTATATACGGAACGTATCGGCGCGCGTGTCTGCGAGCCGCGCTGGGTGCGCTTGCGCGTTCATACTGTATGACGCATCGTGTGCCGAGCTCCTGCTGCCACCTGTGGATGTCGCTCGGCCGTTGCGACTACTAACTACCCTCACTACTAACTAAGATTAAAATGAATCCGAAAACAAGTAAATAAATTGAATAAATTTACGTACCTATTGGTAAATATGTATAAATGTATATTATAAATAGCAGTTTTAAATGTAACGCCGCTTCAATGCTTACATGTTGTAATTTATTTATGATTCTGAATATTTTGTTATGATTTCTGTTATGCCAAAAACAATGCAATGTACAATAATTAAGTTTTAATAAGCGCATATAATTAATTAGCTTGTAGAACGTATATATATATTCATGTTTGTCACTTCTAGGATAATAATGCACACTAGAAATGTTCAACTTATATTAATTATGATTAATAAAGATATTTTCAAATTGAAAATTGATTATGGCTAAAACTCAAAAGACAAAGGTCACGGACCCTGAATACTATAGGGCAGGGAAATTTCAAGTAATAACATGTACCCGTAGGAATTTCTGGACAAAAATGTATCTTATGACACTTCCGTGATCAAGACGAATTTATCGATACGTCATACATCGAAATCCATTAAGCTGTTTAGGCTACAGGAGGCCACAGTTAATACAGACATACACTCGAAAAACATAACCCTCTTTTTTTGGCAGTCTGGTACAAAATACTAGTATCATAGATTGAGTATTTTCCGCTGTGTCCAACCGTATGCGGGTCGCTGATTGGGCGCGCCGCGGCCAGCGTCCGTCTGACTCGTTATACCAGCGCTCGCCGCAGATCATTAACCAGGCACTAACCTTCCCTACTAACTAGATAACTAGCTTCCTATATTCCAGTAGACATACATATTATCTTACCCCACTTTACCCCACTTTTAGGTTTTGTCTAAGCTGCGAGAGTAGACTTGATGACCAAAATTAATTTAGTCCTACTGATAGATTATTCAATTATTTTGATATAGTGTTTGAAGATTCAAGTGACGTCATCTCATTAAATATTTTTTATGAAGATATGACGTCACAACACGAAAGAAATCCCTCACCAGAAGTGTGACGATTTAAAAAAAAATATGTATGAAACAAAAAATACGTGTCCCAACAAATAATCACAAATAAATCGATTATGTCGATCATTCATAATCGCCCACCGCTAGTTGATAGTTAGATGTTAACACATGCTAGCACTGCCCGCGGTTTCATCTGCATCGTCCCACATGATCCTGTATTTTTTCCGGGAAAATGAAAAAGAACAAAAGTTAGCCTTTGTGTTATTTCAGACTAAAATCTAACTGCCCTTCAAACTTCAACCCGATCCGTTGAGACGTTCCTCCGTGATTGACCAACACACATACTAATATCTAAACATACAAATACACATACAATTAGCGTGAAAACCGAAGGTACTGCTAGTTAGTGGATGATATTACGTTCTTTGGTTGTTATTATTTAAACTGTATTTTATCTAATATTTAAGTACTTATGCAGATCCATCATTATTATTGACTTTTGAAGAAAAACGCTACAAAGGCTGATGCTTACTAAACCTAAAATTGGTTTTCAAATTCAATTTCACTGACTTGGAAAATTAAATTTGAATCGAAAATTCTGTGAAAAGATGATTACTGTGCCAAGTAATCGTCTAAGAAAACATTTGTTTGTTGTTTTTATGTAAATTTAGCTATGAATTCTATAATAGGTTAGAAAATAAGAGCATTAAAAATGTAATTCATGATTAGTAATTTATCATTTTAACAGACTTTGGAGCTATTTTACTAGATAACAGCTACGGTTTTTTTTTTTAACTTTTATAGGTTTACACTTGACCGCCATCTCGCCTGATGTTAAGCGACGATGCGGTCTACGATGGAGCGTGTTTACCTAGAAAAAACCGATTCACTCTCGATTTGAAGACACAAAGATTGTAACCATCGGGGAAAACCCACTCAGGCAACGTATTCCACATCCTAGACGTTCTTATCACAAAAGTAGAGTCAAATCTTTTCGTTCGTGTCTTTGGAACATCAACCATGAAACGATGTCGCTTTTTCGAGCTACGAGCATTCCGATAGAAAAAAGGGCAAGGTGGTATCAGATCATGCAAATCAGTCGCACACTCTCCAAAGTGTTTCCGATAAAAAACCGATAAATTTAAAAAATTTAGGGGTGTCCCATACATAGAACTGAAACTCAATTTTTTTTTTATCAATACCATACGTCTGGGGTATCTATGGATAGGTCATCAAAAATGATGTTTAGGTTTCTAACATATATTTTTTTCTAAACTGAATAGTTTGCGAGAGGGCCTCTTCCAAAGTGCGTCCCCCCCCCCGCCCCTGTAACTTCTAAAATAAGAGAATGACAAAGAGATATGTTACCATGTAAGCTATCAACAAAAATTGGTTTGAGTGATATCTAGTAAGTAGTTTTATTTTAATACGTCATAAATTGACTATTGTTAAAACACTGACTAAAGTAACCAACGAACTACAAAAACTTTTGTATTATGTTACTTGCTGCTTCGGAAGCCTTCATGGGCGAGCCCGACTCGCACTTGACCACTTTTTTTTTTTTTTAGTAGTTCACAGTTCAGAGCTGGTTTCAGTTTAATCGAAATCGGTGTAGCGGTTTTTGAAATAAGAACAAAAAACTAAAGTTTATCTATTTTCTGTTATTTAGAAGACGCGACGTAGTGTCATAGTTTCTTTTTGGTCATATGTCTGAATTTTATTTTAATTGAAGTTGGTTTTGGGGTCTCGGGGACAATAAATTGTTATCTTCTGTAGGTATCTACTTGACGCCATCCCGCCTGATGTTAAGCGACGATGCGGTCTGCAATGGAGCGCGCTTACCCAGAAGATACCGATTCACACTCGATTTGAAGATACCGAGTACTACAGCAAATGACACCCAGAGCAGAGCCAATACATTTGTAAGACGACACGTGTTTTGGATACAAACAAACAAATAAAGTCAAAGCTCCGCGGAAACTTTTTAACGGCGGACTCTGTGATAAGGACTGCTTTCGAGAGCGGGATAGTTTCTGTTGTCTCTACGAACTATAACTTGCACTAGAGATGGGAAAAACGAAAATTTGTCTATTACTCATGGTCCTCGACGTGTTTTGATATGTGATGTAAATGTGTTATTGTAACTCCCTAAATAATGAAACGATTTTGTTGATATTGTCGTTTTATTCGAAAGTTGAATTAACTAGGTCTCTATTTAATGCCAAACTAACAGGTTTTTACTAAATGTAGATGAATACACAATTCTGTCTGTTTGTTCTGGATAGTCTTTGAAACGGATGGATTAATTTTAAACTGATTTTTACGTGCGAATAGCTGACGTAATATATTGTATTAGTAAAAAGACAGCGTTCCGCGATTTTAACACAATGTTGAACGGGTTAAAAAAATTGGTGATGCGAAGTTTGCCGGATCAGTCGGTCTACGTATATGTAAAGACGAGTGTCTGCTTCCGTAGTATTTTAGACCCCAAATTAAGCAAAGCTTGTACTATGGAAACCAGATAGCTGATAATAATACTTAGATAGTTCTAAATACACACTTATTATTCATATTGTGTGATTAATTCAAATGTTTGCACTGTGTCTGGGTGTTTCTATGTATAATAAGTATGTATTTAAAACTATATAAGTATTATATCAGCTATCTGGCTGCCATCACACAAGCTTTGTTTGGGGTCAGATGGTGTTGTGTGAATTGTAAATATTTATTTATTTATTATATAAAAATCCCCAGGCACAGTACAAATATTTGTATTCATCACACAAATGTTTGCACTAGGTGGGGATCGAACTACCAACTAAGCCGTACAACATTTTTTATTATCTAGTAGTAGTGTTTCCTAATGCCCGAGTGACAAGAGGCTAGTTTTTCAAACTAGGATAGCAAGCTAGTGTTAACAAGCTAGCAAGCTAGGACTTCTAGCTTCGTGCAGACAACGTTACGCAACGCTATTTTGTCTACACGAAGCAAGTTGCCTGCTAGCTTACTAACACTATAGTCCGTTCCACGAAGAGGTGTAGAAAATGTAAACAAAGGTGCTACCATAACATAAAAATCGTTTAACCTTAGTATTTTTCTAAAACTGTCTTAAAATATTTTTCACAAATATGATTCGACTTTACTGTGATCTTAAATACAACATACTTGGATTTGTATTGATCAAATAACGATTTATTAACTTATCTTGAAAGTTATAAATAGTAATAGTAGAATGTGGTAGATACGGTTTTAAACAGTGGCAATTTGATCTATGTTTCTCAAACTGCGATTCCCATCAAAACATAAATGTGAAGTGAAAGACTAGTTCAATATTATGATATTAAAACCAGCCAAGTTAGACTGCTTTTAATAATTATCATTAATTATAAAAAAAAAAACATATTTTAAGTATTTAAAACTAGTCTTTGTTATTATAAATAGATTTTAAAACTGACCATTTAAGACCATTTAGATCTTTATTCTTTAGTCGTTGAAGTCAACAAACAAGGCATATAATATCATAATACTGAACTTTGATCTCACTTCACGCAGAACACGGTTAGATTATGATCTGGAAAGCATAGGTATAAGTTTATTTTTATGGAGGGAAAATTACGGAAAAGGGATCTAAGCGGGTAAATTTGCGGAACGCTGCTCACATAAGCGACCCACTAAAAGTTCTTTGCTGGGGCTATAATTCTTCCGTGTTGGTGGTGGATGACAAACCGCTCTGACCTCGAAAATTTTTAGGAGCATGCCAGTTTGCTTAAGGTGTTTTCTTTCATGAGCGTAATGCTGCTAAAGCATTACGCTCATGAATTCGAAAAAGCAGAGGTGCGCGTGAGATTAGAACCAGGCACTGCATCTGCGTATTGGCGTGACAAAACCACCTAAGCCGAGCAATAACTTAATGTTAAAATAATAAATGTAAAAAACTTAATGTAAAAACAGAACGCTCATTAACAAATTTGTTTGGATGTAAAAATCTTATATTAGGATAGATGTAAGCACTACTCAGTATTCGATACGTTTTAAAATTAATTGCAACAGCATCTAACGCAGTAGAAATTAATTGCATTTTGAATGAATTACACCTAACTACCACTCTTATTAAAAAATACCCAATGGGGCACTTAAATATTGAAACTATTTGAATCTTCTCAGAACGGGTAGAAATAGTGCCACCAATATATTTTTTGTGTGCACCATTTGTTTTGTCATTTACTTACCTTATTTGTTTGTTACAGAGTCAAGTTTAAGGGCCACGTTAGCTATATATTCAGACTTGATTGCTTTTTTAGTTCAAATATAAAACGTAGATCAATAATTATAGCAAGGAATAGTATATAGGTTACCACTTATATAGGTACACTACTTTTTATTAAGACAAAATAATAGCAATGGTAGCTACACAGGTAGTAAGAACTACACTAGTGATGTGCTGTATTGTGAAAAAGTACATCCACGGATACGGATCTGAATGTGGATATATATACGAGTATCTAAAGCTGCGCTAGTAGGTTCATATCAGATTTGGCTGGGCAGGGAGAGAAAAACGAGTAGTGAAGGTGAGTGTTGATGTACGTCAGAAAGGGGCCCCTTAAACGTACGCCCGAGTCACAAGTCTCGGGATCTACTCGGGATTTCTCTCTCTCGGCAGGGTCCATCGTGCGGCAGCACGACGGACCCGGCACCCGCACGGTGAATCCATGGAATGCTACGTAAGAAGATCGTCTCATATATATATCTCCCACCCCTTATGTAAATATATATTAAATTTAAGTTTACTAAAAAGTCAGTCATTTCACATACATAATGAAAAAGGAATTTCAGTGCTTCATAACAAAACAAAGCTGTACTTAATAATTAATATTAATAAAAACTGTTTATATGTTACTATTGTGTTCCATGAACCAACCACCCAAGTTATTTTTGTATTAATGTTTTAAACTTATGCGCACCACATATTTAATAAACATATAATTATAAAATACAAGAAATAAGACAAAAGGTTGGGAAACGGACTTATTGGAATATATTTAACCTTGTTATGTGACGAAAAACTAAAAGGGCAAACAGAGACGCTTATAACGAACTATCTTCTAAAACAAAGGTTGAGAAATGCTGGTCTGTCATATTGAGAGTGACATTGATTTGTTTACATTTTCTTCACCTCTTCGTGGAACGGACTATAGCTTGGAAAAGTAGCCTCGTGTTGCTCGGATATAATAGACTGGGTGTTTCCAGTCCGACGGAATATTAGTTTCTTCCAAGTAAAGTGCGCTCTATGCTCTATTGCTTATCATCACAAGATGGCGATCCAATACAAACCTATTATCGGTAAAAAAAATATCCGGCTAAATTTATGTCGACAACGTTTTCCAACTCTAGCGACCTAATTCGCGTCAGCAGCTAAGATATGATAATTTGTGATTACTCTCGATCCCGCAGTCATGTGGTTTCCAAACTTTCCCCGTTTCGGTAAAAGGAAAACTACGGAACTTCACAAAGTTTGGGAATGTGTCTCTCCACACTGCAAGGTAACTTTGACTATTGTATTTACATAACACGGCTCAAATATCAACTTTCCTTCTACTCTGAATAGTTAAAAAACAATATTTATTATTGTAATTTAATTAATCAGTTGTTGTGGACAGTTGTAGACGAGCACTAGAATTAGATTTTAAATGTACCCAACTCCCTCCTATTTTCTCCTTATTCAAGAAATGTGTAAAAAAAAGATAATTGTAATGACAAAGATCACGGATCCCGGAGTCTGTGAAATGGCTAATTTAAATAATAAAAAACAATTGTTGTGGTAGTCCTCTTTGGAGAGTCCACCAGGGGAAATACATAGGTTGAAATTCTTTATGAAACACCATATGCAAGAAACAGGTAAAGAAATTAATTTGACATGGGTCAGTACAATTGTCATAAAGACATATTATACTCGTATAATGCTTGACAGTTTTCTGTACAATAATTACTGTAATACAGTAAAGTGGTAATTTCAAATTTTGAAAATGTATACAATTTGTATGCTCTTTCTTGTTATTTTTAATTGGCGTGTAAATTGTACATTTATGAATAAAGTACTTTGACTTTGAAAGGAAAACAAATACAAGGCATTATAAAATAGTGCAACACTGGACGGCGTTATCACTGAACGCGATCTCTTCCAGGCAACCTTCAGATTACAGACAGACAGACCTTCAGTTAGGTATTAAAAACTCCAAAAACCCAAAAAGCGTAGCATTCAGCCAATATTTTCGTAACTATTTTCCAATATCTGAAACTTTAGACCTTCATTAATCAGGTCCCTAGACCCCGCTGTTCTAGGGCCTTGCAAGGCCATGTGTCATTATTACAGGAGTTAGACAGGTGGATCCCACTGCTCCCACTTGGCATGTTTATAGCTAAAAGCGATTTAAGTTGAGCAACTTCTGAAATGCGGGCATTGATTTGATATCATCTGTTTTGTGAATCATATCGAAGTGGCATGTTCTTTAACTACTTACTTTAGTAGTGGTAGGACTCTTTGCAGAGTCCGCCTGGAGAGAGTAGGCCTTACAGAAGTACACCTTTGCCAGTTGTTTTATCGCTAAGCAGTAACATGCAAACATGACTGTGTTTCGGATTGAAGGCCAATGTTTCCAGTGAAATTACCGGGCATTGAGATAAAATATCTTATATCGCTAGGTGACGAGCGCATTGCTGTGTTAGGTAATGATTTAGACTCTTCGTGTTCCAACAGATGGATCTCACTGTGCTGTTATATGGCAGGCATGTTGCTTACCATCAGGCACATAAAAACTACGTTTAGTTGTTTGTTTGTTTGTGCAGAAAATCTAACGTGGTCGCGTCATTAACATGTTAACAACCTAAAGCCTCAGCCGAAGCGGTACTGGAGCGTGGCTACCTATAAACATCAATTATGCTAGATTTGAAAGTGGATTTGGACGCTAGGATTGTAACCATCGAGAAAAACCGACTGAGGAACGCATTCCACACCCTAGACGTTCTTATCACAAAAGTGGAGTCAAACCTTTTCGTTCTACTCTTTAGACTGTCTGTTCGTTGACTCGTTGTACGTCAACCATGAAACCGTCGCTTTTTTGAGCCACGATTAGTATGACAAAATAGGGACTAGGTAGTGTTACACAATGCAGACCGGTTGTAGGAACCCTAGGAACGAGCAATTTTACGATGTTCATTGAAGTCTTTGTTTGCCTATGAGCTTTTTGGCACGTCTCTCGATTGATTTCAAGTCTTCCACCAGATACTTAGACGACTCATCGAAAGGTTAGAACAGTACTCCATACAAGAGCGCATCTACATATGTTTGGTATAATATTCCGAGAGCTGGTAGCAAATTTTGAATAGCTATTTTTGCAAGCTGAAAACTTGTCATATAGATCTAATATTATTCCCAACACACAGGCGGGGCCAAATTTAATGTACCCAAAAATTTGTTTTTTTGTCTTCCAAGAATAATATTTTATGTTTGAATCAATAAGCAATTTTTATACGTTGTAGTTTATTGTTTCAAGAATAAAAAAATAAAATAAGCCAGATGATTTAGTCGTGGTTTTCACTTTGCCAGGAGCTTGAAAATATATTTTGTAAAAGACTTTTAGTAAAAGAATTTTGCTGCCAGCTCTTGGAATATAACGGGAACAGCATTTCAGAGTTGATACACCTTCACATCTTTGTTATTTTGAGATTTGGTCTCACTGAGTTAAATATCAGAACGTTCATACATACATTAGCGTAAAAAGTTTGTTTGATGTCTAGAATATGATTCGAGAAGCCTAGTTACAGCTGATCTAAGAAACTCTGTATTTTGTGTAAAGTTTGTAAGACTCGTGTCAGTAAACGTTCCAGAAAGTTCCAGCCTCCTCAGGTACCGGTGTATAAACGATAGTTCGGTAATGAAGCAACTTTGTTCATTGTTCGTAATCTAACTAATTAGTTTGGAACGTGTGACTGTTTGACTAGTTACACAAATTAAAGGCTGAAACTTAAAATTGACTCAAAGAAGTATTTAACACTAGTATCTGCCGGCGACTCTCTCCACAAAGCCAATTCGACTTCACTTCGTGAAAAATTTGTTGAAGAAAACCTCAAAACGCATATATATCGCACCTTCGCTCAAGTAGTGTATTAACGCAAAAAAAAAACAATATTCGGAGAGAAAAGCCGGTAAAATCAGGTTGTAAAAAAATCAATTTGTTTTGTAAAAGCTCGATATGTATACAACTGATAAAACATATGCAGTAATAATATGCAGCAGTCTGCGGGCATTGTAAAGCTGGTTTCAGTAGAATAGGTACTTTGTAGTTTAAAAATACAAAAAAATATATTTAAAATATGAAGTTATGACACTTTATTGTAAAAAAGTGAGTAAAATCAGTTTAAAATTATTTATTATTCTTAAATTTTAGTACTTTTTATAAAAGAAAAATACGATTTGGTACATGGGAACATTATGAACGTCAAATTATAAAAATATGAATATAATAATAATTTTCAAACGGCTTAGAAAGCTAAATGAGTTTTCGTATATTTTGGAATTTCAATCTAAAAACGGATTCAATAATTTCAGCCATAAAATGTCCATTATAAGTACAACGTACCGTTACATTAACAATTAAGGAAACATATGTACTAATAAAAGCTAATTATTTCGATCTAGGTAAATTCTAACCTACCACCGTACTAAGTACAGTATAAAAGGTTTAGGTATGTGATATAGACACACGGCAGTGTGGCCAGCCAAGTTCATTCCGGAAAACTGGAAAACTCTTTATCTTATACCTTTAAACAGCCAATTCTTGTAGGTATATAGGTATATATATATATAATCTGAATCTCGGAAACGGCTCGAACGATTTTCATGAAATTATGGATACAGGGGGTTTCGAGGACGATAAATCGATCTAGCTAGGTTTTATTTAAAAAAAAAAAACGCCTTTTTATGCGCGTTTTTAGACAATGAAAAACTGTTACATAAAGATTAGAATGCGACGGTAAATTTCGCGACGTCGCGCGACAGTGTATTAGCTCAGTCGGGAATGTGGGCGGTCAGAATATGGTAGGTCCGGGTTCAAATCCAGCCGGCTGTCTTACTTTTTTTCAAGTTCATTTTTTTTTGAGAATATCAGTATTTATCTAAGTAACCGAGCAAAGCTCGGTCACCCAGGTACTTTCACTTAATAAAACAACATTACAAACAAATAACTTAAAAAGAGTAGCAAATAGCGACCTTATCGCTAAAAACGATCTCTTCCAGGCAACCGCAGGATTGAAATGGAGTTACACCACAGAAAGACGGAAGTAATCAAATAAATATCAAATTTAAATCTACAAAAATTAATAAGTTACTAACTACTTACTTACTAAAATAGAATAAACATTAAATATATTCTAATAACAATACATCCTAAAATATTTAAAAAAAACATGTTTGAAATGCATAATTAAGATCCAGATCACTTTTTATCTCTTCGTTCGAGTTCGTGAACAGACACAGCAACAGAAAGGTCTGAAATCGGAAGCTTTCAACCGCTACAGATATACATGTCTTTTACAACCCGTAAGTAAATACAATTTACGATATAATTAAAATTAAGGCAGGATTACTCGATTCTAATGATGACCGTGCCGATCTGAAGCTCGAAATTGAAACCCTACGCACACCATTATATTTTCAAAGTCATGTGCGTAATCCTCCCAACTTAAAAACGTTGAACGAAACCATCGTGAGGCAACCGACATATACCTAGAATTTTCCGAGGTCATGTGTCATCCACCCACCCCTAGGCCAGCGTGGTGGATTATGGGCCTTGCCTCTCTCCTTACCAGAGAAGGCCGCCGCAACAGCGGGAACATTTAGTGGGCTGTTTATGTTTGTGTAGGTATTATTTGACTGTTTTCATGTACAGTAGAACCTCGATAAGTTAAAGTCCTTGGACTTTAACTTAACATTTTAAGTTATAGAGGTTTTAAGTTATCAAGGGTTTTGGTTTTGGGCTCTGATGGGAAGCGAACATATTATTTTTTGAAGTTGTAGAGGTTTTTAAGTTACCGAGGTTTGAGTTATCGAGGTATATGAAAAATAAGCTTTTTTGTGGTGCGCTAAGAATTTCATAGATTATTATAATAATTATGTTAACATTACTTATTTAAAAAAAAAAAACAGAAACCGGGTTCATTTTAAAATTGACTAAGACCCTCGACCAAATTTCTAGGTTTTTTTAAACTGCTGCTGCGTGCAATTGTATTTTTTTTAAATGAAGAGTGACAAGACAACCAGGACATGTGCTTGATGGTAACATAACATAACAGCGCAGTGACACGCAGCTATTGGAACATGTAGAGTCCAAATCATTACCTAGCATTGCACTGCGCTCATATCACCCAGAGGTCTGGCCATTACTGCTTGCCAGTAAAATAACTGGAAAAGGTGTGGTACTCCCCAGGCGGACTATGCCAGTAGTCCTACCACTACAAAGTTTGCGAGTTTTCATCCAACACTACCCACCGGCTACGCCCGCAGTAGAATAATGCGATGAATGATGGTGAGGGTCCGCCGTTGACATATTTTTGACTCAATCGCAATCCCTACTTTTACAAGCTTTTGCTAAAACATGTACTTGTTCACAGTGTATGCGGCGGTGTGTGTATACGCGTGTATTTGCTTTGGTCCAGATGCGTGTGCACAGCGTTTGTCATCATCACCGCGAAAGTTCTCTTCTGTTCAGATGGAACTAAAAGGCCGGCTGAGTATTCCTGCGTCTAAGCATACTACGTTTCCATTCCGACCACAGAGATGGCCTTCAGGCTATTATTATTTAGAACTACCGCCACAATGGTTCTACAGTTCGGGAAATATCAACTTATTTCATGTATAGCACTGTTTTTCAATATTTTTGATTTCGCGACCCCCTTACAAGTTATAATATTGTGGCGGTCCCCAGTTTCATAGAAAGTCAAAAAAAAATAATTAATGAAATGACTATATTATACGTTAAGTAATTTTTTTTCCTAGTTTGGCACATTTATTTATTTCACGCATAGAGATACAGAGCTTGCATGTTTTGCGAGATAAACTTTTAGTATACTTACCAGACTTGCACGCTGAAGCTGACAATAATAATAGCAGATGGATTTTAAGCCCTTTTTTGGAGAATTTAATAGATCTGGCTGATGTCACCACTAAAATGAAATAATGTCTTCTAAATTTGGTCGTCGATATTATGCTTAAAATGGAATTTTATTCACAAAGTGTCGTAGTTTGGATAAAAAGAATACATGAATATCCAGAGCTGGCAAGGGAAGCTCTCAAATTATTAGTGCCATTGCCACTTCATACTTGCGTGAACTGACATTTTATTCAATGGTAGACATAAAAAACATATACACGGTCGAATTGAGTAACCTCCTTTTTTGAAGTCGGTTAAAAACAAGAAAGAGAAATAGACTGCGTTTAGAAAACTTTTCTTTGCCTTTGAACTTTGATTTGATTATTAACGTTTCAAAAGTAGCACCACAATTTGATCAACTATTAAATAATAACCAAGCACATCCTTCTCACACAAATTATGTTTTTGTTGTATAAGAACCTCGACTATTTTTTTTCAGCCCGCGACCCCGAAGAATGCTTGAAATGGGTTGAAACTCACAGTTTGAAAAACACTGCTGTTTAGTAAACGATCGTAAGCTGTTACTACGAATACAATCTTACTAATAATTCCCGTGATTAAAACCAAACTTTAAGACAAATTCTTGTTTATCGTTTTCTTTTCAGTTCTGCTGCCGCGAAACTTTTTAGTTGATAAACCTTCACTTATTTATGATTTATATTGCCAAAACTAACCTCAAAATTTTTGAGGGTAATTTTTTTTTTCATTTGATGAATTATATCCGCCATCGAACCCATGTGGGTGACGCGCTACTGTACGGGTTGACCTTAACTGTCGTTAAATATTTTTTGTAATTTGAAACGCGATGTAACTGTTAGAATTTGAAAGATTTTAAGCAAACTAAATCTATGAAGAATTTATGTTCTCCCAAACAAGAAATACCGACTTCAATATAAATTAAATTCAGACACTCGACCAAATTTGATAAGAAACCAATTACTAATTCATTTATTACTAGTTTTCTGTAAAGTAAATTCATATTTCAAAAACTGTCACACCGGCATGGGCTTTCCAAATTACTATCTACCAAACAAAAACAAACCACCTAAGTCGATTAGTAATTGGCGGAATTATTATACATACAAATACAAAAATAACAAAACTGGAAACCTCCTTTTTTGAAGTGTGTTAAAAAGTGATCTGATAAAAAAATATGTTTTAATATTTTCTGTAAAATTACGGGGCAAAGAGAATTAAACATTTTATATCTCCGGGTGTTGTGCGCAGTGCATTGTAGGAAATGATTTGGACTCTTTCATTTTCCAATAACAGCGTGTCACTGTCCTGATATGGGTACACTCCGCGAGGCATAAGCTGAGCTTTGCATTTGTGTGAGTGTACATGGATAGTGTAGGTGTGACAACCGGCCTTAGGCGCGGCGCCATTCTGTCTTGCCGCGCTCCTGCCTGATTGGTGATCACTCACACTAATGCAAAGCTCAGCCTATACCTCGCGGACAAAATTTCAAGCTCCTGCCTGATTGGTGATCACTCACACTAATGCAAAGCTCAGCTTATACCTCGCGGAGTGTAGGACTCTTTTTTTACCTCTTATAGGCTCACACTTGACCGCCATCTCGCCTGATGTTAAGCGACGATGCGGTCTACGATGGAGCGTGTTTCCCTAGAAGAAACCGATACTCTTAGCATAGTCCGCCTGGGGAAGCACCATACCTTTACCAATTATTGTACCGCCAAGCAGTAATGTGTAAATAACTGTTGCCCGGTTCGAAGGGCAACGATTTTAGATAAATTACTGGGCATAGAGATATAACACCTGTAGTCCATTCGGGGTAGATCGTGAGCGATTTTGTTTTTTAGACGTCGGGGGGGATGGTAGGAAGAATAAATCTCGATTTTCTAACTAATCCCGGTAAAGGATTCGCCGCCATCTTGTTTTAAAGTTAATTATTTTTTTCGTGTTTCTGAAATAACTCGTTAATTTTCAACTTTAGAGCAAAAATTGTGGTATCCAAAGTTATTGGAAATATAATTCCACACAAGTTTGGTCATTATCGTTTTTACGCTAAGATCAATATTTGCAGAGTTTAAGTATCAAAAATAATTAAGAGTACATGTTCTCATCTATATATATGTCGGGGAGACAGATAGATCGCCCGACATCAGTGAGGGCGGATCAGCCATTTTCCGTCACGTGAGGTTATGCCTGGTTTCTTCAGTTGCGGGTTTATTGAAACCAATAGTTGATATGAATCAGCGGAGTTATATATTCCGTTTTACAATTTATTTGATACAAATTAATCACAGGCAATTAAGATTGAGATGGATTTAGAAAGCAACAGATTTGTACGCGAGCTCAACTGACGTTCACCCACAGAGATAGAATGGCATAGAGAATATTGTCGTGAGGATTTGTGTACTAACCTTGTTCAACCTTTTTAACTCACTTGTTAATGTCAACCTGTTACAACTTCTCAACGCCATTCCACTCCAATGTAAGCGACCGGTGTTGCCGCGTACGACCCTGTTCGAGTAATACTCGCTCTAAATCTGTACACAATAATCATAAGGGTACTCTGCCCCGACACGGCCATCCTGCTGTTCATACGTCCTCGTGTGAATCTTCATGGTTGCTAACAGAGCAACACAATAGACCAATGTGTAATAACGATAACAAAACGTGTACCGAAGTACTCCTCAAAACAAACAAAAACAATCGATTTTCTAAATGACACCGATCACCGATCGCACAATCTACTGGTTCATAATAGCGACACACATCAGAGCACATCAAAATTACAGCAAGTCTATACAATTTCCAGGCACCCTCTGAAAACTTGTCTTCTTTAATTCCAGTACCTCTTACACCTATCTAGGTGCACTACTCAATCTACCCATTTCAGTATAATCTGATCAATTACCACAAAGGCGGGCCACACAGGCTTTTCCTGCACATTGATAACTAAGGTCAGGACTAAGGGTCATCGATTGCCACATAGACCACAACAATTTGCCACACAGTCATCTACATAAAATTGCTACACCGGCTGGTCACCAAAGATTGCCACACAGGCCAGTCAACAAATATTGCCACACAGGCCAATCAACAAATATTGCCACACAGGCTTGCCACACAGGCTTGCCACACAGACTTGCCACACAGACTTGCCACACAGGCTTGCCACACAGGCTTGCCACACAGACTTGCCACACAGGCTTGCTTCACAGGCTTGCCACACAGGCTTGCCACACAGGCTAGTCAATAAATATTGCCACACAGGCTTGCCACACAGGCTAGTCAATAAATATTGCCACACAGGCTTGCCACACAGGCTAGTCAATAACTATTGCCACACAGGCTAGTCAATAAATATTGCCACACAGGCTAGTCAATAAATATTGCCAAACAGGCTAATCAATAAATAAATATTGCCACACAGGCTGGTTTTTATTACACAATAACTCTGATGATCACAGACGTAAACGCAAAAACATCCTGCTCTCAAACCAAAGTCAAAATCAAAGGGAACGGAACCTTCGGGCATTGCGTGGAGACGTTCATGAGCGTATTTGTATGAGCGATTTGAGTTCATTGCCTTCATAGTCAAAGTTCTTCATTGACAAATGTACAATTTACACGTCAATTAAATAAAAAAACAAAATCAAAAGAAAGAGCATACAACCTGTATACGATTTCAAAGCTAAAAATAATTACTTCAATGTATGACAATAATTATCGTACAGAAAACCGTCAAGCATTACGCGAGCATAATAATTATGTTTTAATACAATACTTCCTACTCGTACTCATGTCAGTTTCTCTTTTTTTTACACCTTATAGGAACTCTGTCATCACTCTCCAAAAATTCACCGCAACTATAAAAAGTTTGATCGATAAGCCAGCACTTCAATCTGTTTCTGTTCAAACAATATCTATCGCCATCCGAAAATTCGATCACCTTGTACAGGCCCTTGAACTTTGCATCAAGTTTGTCTGATTTCTTTCATGATTCTCTGTTAAAACATAATCACCAACGCAAACTTCTCAATTTCAACTGAACTTTTATCAAACCTCGCCATTTTGCGCAAGGCGCTCGTGTTTATTGTTTGAGCGGCGCGCTCTCAAACTATTTCCAAATCTGTATCCGCTATATCGTCCAAAGTCATTACATTAGGTTTAACGGTCTAGCTACTCTACCAATCAAAAGCTCTACTTGGTTTGCTCTTGTGACACGGTTTCCGGTACCGAAAGCAAGCTGAATATCGGGCAAAGTGCCTTGCCATGACTGATTATTACCCGTTTCCACTGCATATTTTTAAGAGAGACTATAACCCTATCTACCTGACCTTTGGCGCGTCTGGTCCCGTTAGAAATCAAATGGAATTTAATATTGTGGTCACTACAAAAATCCTTAAACTCTTTACTAGCAAAACCGAGCCCTTGATCCGCGATTATACGATTCAGCGCTTTTCCAACAAATCCATGTTGTTTTATTGCATTCCTCATGAATTCCGAGTCATCCTGACTCTATGGTTTATAATAGACCCGACCTCCGCCAGAGCCAGACACGCACCGCGCATCCACGGGCTGCCTAAAACAGACGCCGACTTCTAACGGACTATGGCTACGAAATTGCTACTGGTACGGTCCGACCAACTGACCTAAGATTCCATACTATCACTCAACTGCATCTTCTCTATTTTAAGAGATATTTGGCCCTCAGACATTCTCATTAACATTCTCATTATCATGTGTATACTTGTAAGTAAGCTTAGAGTGTAATGTTCTCTAAAAACTGAGATCGTATTGTTTAGACCAAAAAGTAAACCATAATCAGGAGCTCATGTCGACTCTCTGCTGTTATAAGAGCAGTGTTCTTTGACGCTTATAGTCACAGATATCAAATGAAAAGCACCGGCGGAGTTTAATTTTGAAAGATAATGGCACCATAAAGGCAATGTATTTGATTGGATTTACGGGCGGGTATACAGTGTTACTACTAAACTCGCCATAGTCTACACACATGTGGTCTGAACCATCGTTTTGTTGTTTACAAATATAGCTGGGTTTTCAAATGGGGAGCAGCTAGATCTAATAACATTCGCTTCTAAGAACGGATTCGCATGATCACGTAGCCCTCGATCATCTGCGGACACCCTATACGGTTCCATTGTATCACGCTATTTAAAAATCAATAATTTTAATTAAAAGCTCGCCTGTGTTCATTCAGGTTGTCGTAATACCCGCAATGAAACACTCAGAAAAATGAATTAACGATTTCAAAAACTTAAGACTTCTTATTCTTCTTCTTATCACTAGTTTAACATTTGGTACGATAGAAGTTACATGCGATTGATAGAAACTATTATATTGTGTTATCAAATTTACACAAAGAACTTTAGTTAATGTGAGTTGCGTCGTTGTCATGTTTTCTGACTAGCCCCGATTTAAAACTTTACGGCCTAACATGACGTCACTTTCGTAATAATTGTCCAGCAAACTAAGTAACAAAATCTTTAGAGGATGATCGTTAATCACTACACGGCATAAAATCTGTCCTTCACTGAATGTTCCTGTATGACCAATACCAGTCATAGCAAAAACATTACGAATTCGTTTACCTTTGCGTGCTACGAGTAGATACCCTCCAAGTTGTGAGATAGTTGATAACTCCCGAAGTAAATAGGTAGCTGTGATGATAAACTTGATGAAACTGCTTTTTAAACTCAGCTCGGCATAGGGTGGGCTATTACAGCAATTACAATCTTTAAATCAAAACTGAATGAAGAGGCAATAATTACGAATGACAACTAGAAACGAACACACCTGATTGACGGTTGAGGCTCCTCGCCGAGCGTAGACTTTGACTCATCGACTTGATCGCTCGACTGCTTGATTAGTGATGGACCAACCAATCTCCACAACTTTATATCGGTGTAGGCTGGCAGGTGGGCAGGCACGTGGTCTGTCTACTGTGGATAGGTGGCAGGTAGCATAAAGACTATCGTTTCGGTCGAAATGTAAAAAGCAGCTTGCTTCCACGTAATTCCTTCATAGGGTAATCTCAGTTAACCACGTTGATGCTTCGCCTTGAAACGCCTTGCTTATGGTTGACCGCCACTTGTGTTTATTTTCCGAGAAATAAATCTGCGTCACACATGATATTGCATTGGTATTTTGATTTACAGCATCGTATCGCCAGTTCTTTATAGGAGGCTGATTTCGGTGATTGCAGCGGCTCTATTCATACTCGCATGTTTTCCAAAATCTCACACCAGAGATTTACTTATCGTTAGAGTTAGTTTACTTCCATTTAAGTTTTTCTCCATGTACAAATCCACCGCGTCCTGCACCACGCACGGATATCGTGATCGGCGAATCAGGGTTAAATTACGGAAAAATCATTTATTTACTTTCAGCATAACTCGGTTTCTTAAGGGCAGTAATCATTTCGCGTATCGTGCGTGGCTGCATATAACTTCTGCCACTCATCATGATCGAGATTACTGTTAATATTACTCTGACCTGCATTATGTTGATGTGGACGTTGTCGGGATCCCACTTCTGATGTCGGGAGACAGATAGATCGCCCGACATCAGTGAGGGCGGATCAGCCATTTTCCGTCACGTGAGGTTATGCCTGGTTTCTTCAGTTGCGGGTTTATTGAAACCAATAGTTGATATGAATCAGCGGAGTTATATATTCCGTTTTACAATTTATTTGATACAAATTAATCACAGGCAATTAAGATTGAGATGGATTTAGAAAGCAACAGATTTGTACGCGAGCTCAACTGACGTTCACCCACAGAGATAGAATGGCATAGAGAATATTGTCGTGAGGATTTGTGTACTAACCTTGTTCAACCTTTTTAACTCACTTGTTAATGTCAACCTGTTACAACTTCTCAACGCCATTCCACTCCAATGTAAGCGACCGGTGTTGCCGCGTACGACCCTGTTCGAGTAATACTCGCTCTAAATCTGTACACAATAATCATAAGGGTACTCTGCCCCGACATATATAAAAGCGAAAGGTAGCACTCATCAAGGAATCTCAGAAACTACAAATGCTAGGAATCTGAAATTTTGCACGGAGATCCGTTTTCGCACGTAGGCACTCGCTAAGACGGGGTTTTGCGAAATTCATCCCCTAAGGGGGTGAAACAGGGGGTGAACGGTTGTATGAAAATTTGAAGCATGAAATTTTGTCTTCACGTTTTTGGTTAATGAGAAATAAAATTGTGTACCATGATATTTGGCAATCCACCCTCCCTGAGGGTAAAATAAGGGTTGAAGTTTTATGTGAAGTCCGTCCGTCCGTTCGTAGAAGCTTGAAAAGTTCAATTCATGATCTTAGTCAACAGATAAAAAATATCATGGTTTTCTGTTCAAGTTAGTCTACTGAGGAGCACCTACGTCTCCGAAATGGCTGATCTGATTTGAATGTGACTTTCACATCAGAAATGTTATTAGAATTAATTTACGTACGTAGGTACTCGTAGTAAGTACGTTTTTGAAACGGTTGATCCAAATGTATTGCTATCTTAATACAAACAAAATGCGAAGAAACCATTTTATTCACAGACTTATTGTTTCAATAGCATGACGGCCGCTATGGCGCTATGCCGCAATAATATCTGAAGTCAGCTGCACTCGAAGCGCGGGGTGAGAGGGACGGCGCATGGTTAGGTATAGCTACCCGAACGGGCAGTCACGTGAGGGCAGGCGTTGTTGTCGCACGTGTCGATTGTACTATTTGCAATTCTCTGCTCAATGCTACTTTATTGATTGAAATTCGCTTTTTCAGATTATTTTAGTTCTTTGCATTAATTTACCAACTCATTTGAACTTTCTGTTATTTTTTTTTTACACTGAGTAGGTAAATATTACAATTCTTTTAGTATTTAGGTAATTTAAAAATTAGTTTCAAAGTTTCATTTCACACAAATAAGTACTTATAGTTTTTTTAATTGAATTTGCTTTTGTTTGAATAATGGACGGTGAAATTATAACTGACGTCGTCGAAGGATTACAAATCGAATGCAGAGTGGTGGAAATACCTGGCGATGGGGCATGTTTATTTTATTCTTTGTCTTATTTGCTTTATAACACTATTTCAATGGCTGGTCAAGTTTGAGCCAATATAGTAAGCCACGTCGTCAAAGATTGGCAAAGATTTAGGTGTTTTACTATGGACCGAACTGGGAGTACTTACGTTACGGAACGCCTTTATCTAGCCGCTGATATAAGCATGCTGCATACTTATGGCACTACATGCGAACTTAAAAGCAGCTGGAGAAAAATTTCCATTTGAATTGCAACTGTTTCAAGATGGCAGACTTATTGCCCAATTCGGGGAGCCGATACAAGGCATTAAAAATGCGTTTTAATAGACATTTTAACGAAAGGAATTTTGACGTGGTGTTTCATCATCATCATCAGCCACAAGACGTCCACTGCTGAACATAGGCCTCCCCCCCAGATTTCCACAACGAACGGTCCTGCGCAACCTGCAACCAGCGGTTTCCAGCGACCTTTGTGAGGTCATCTGTCCATCTAGTGGTAGGCCGTCCAACACTGCGTCTCCCGGTTCGTGGTCGCCACTCAAGAACCTTTTTTCCCCATCGGTTGTCAGTTCTGCGAGCGATGTGGCCTGCCCATTGCCACTTCAGCTTGCTTACTCTTTGAGCTATGTCAGCCACTTTCGTTCTTTTGCGAATATCCTCATTACGGATTCTGTCGCGCAAAGAGACTCCAAGCATAGCTCTCCATAGCTCGCTGTGTGACTTTGAGCTTCGTTATGAGACCAACAGTGAAGGACCACGTCTCAGTTCCATAACTCATCACTGGCAACACGCACTGGTTAAAGACTTTCGTCTTTAGGCATTGGGGTATTTTGGACTCAAAGATGTGCCGAAGTTTCCCGAACGCTGCCCATCCGAGTTGGATCCTTCGCTGGACCTCTTTGTCGAAGTTGGATCTACCTAATTGGATCTTTTGACCCAGGTAGACGTATTCGTCAACAACTTCGAGTGTGGTATTCCCAACAATAACCGGTACAGGTGAGACATGAACATTTGACATGACCTTCGTCTTGTCCATATTCATCCTCAAACCTACCTGTTGGGATACTCTACTGAGGTCCCTGAGCATAGCACCGAGGTCCTCCATCGACTCCGCCACAATGACTATGTCGTCGGCAAACCGAAGGTGAGTGACGCATTCGCCGTTGATATTGATGCCATATCCGTTCCAGTCCAGTAGCTTGAAAACATCTTCCAGCGTGGCAGTGAACAGTTTCGGAGATATAACATCTCCCTGTCTCACGCCTTTCTGTAGCTGGATATGTTTTGTGCACTGGTCCTGTAATCGGACAGACATTGTGGCTTTGCTGTAAATACACTTCAACACTTCGATATAGCGATAGTCGATGCGGCATCGCTGGAGAGACTGAAGCACTGCCCAGGTCTCGATGGAATCGAAGGCTTTCTCATAGTCCACATACGCTATACATAGTGGCCGATTATACTCCTCGGTTTTCTGTATAATCTGTCGAAGCGCATGGATGTGGTCTATGGTACTATAGCCTTTTCGGAAACCGGCTTGTTCGGGTGGCTGGAAGTCGTCAAACCTGCGTGCGAGACGATTCGTGATTACCCTCGAAAACAACTTATAAACGTGGCTCAGAAGTGAGATGGGTCTGTAGTTCTTCAACAAGGTGTTGTCACCTTTTTGAAGAAGAGCACCACCACACTTCTGCTCCACGCTTCTGGCGTACTACCGTCAAGTATGACGGAATCGAACAGCTTCTGGAGGACTTTAAGTACCGGTTTTCCACCCACTCTCAAAGCTCAGTCGTAATTCCGTCGTCGCCAGGTGCTTTGTTGTTTTTAAGTTGTTTGAGGGCCATCCTAATCTCATACAGGCTGACTTCTGGGATATCTTCGGTAAAGTGTCGGGTCAGCTTGGCTCTGGGGTCTTTGCCATGCTAACGACAGGTTGTGCTTGCGTAGAGGTGTATAACTGTTCATAGAACCTCTCAATCTCCTCCAAAATCTCAGGCTTCGACGAGACAACGTTACCACTATCGGTCTTCAGTTTGGTCAGCTGACTTTGCCCAAGAGACAGATTTCTTGCGAACACTTTTGAGCCTTTGTTTTGCTTGATGGCTTCTTCAATACTCGAAGTATTGAAGCAGCGTATGTCGCGTCGCACACACGTAGAGATCTGTCTATTGAGCCGTCTGTATACCGTCATGTCGACCGAAGACTGTAATCGCAAATCTCGTCTGACCGCCATAAGATCTAGAGTTTGATCGGAGAGCTTTTGGGTTCTGTTTTGGCGTCGGCTCTTATAAAATTTTCTGCCAACAGCATGAACAGTTTCCACTAGCCTGTCGTTTATTTCGTCCGCCGTTACGCACTCATCTAAGGATTCGAAGCGATTTTGAAGTTCGAGTTGAAAGTTATCGGATCTTCGATCTGAGCATAATTTGGTCGGAGCGTGGACTTCATTAGACGTGATCTTTCGAGCTTAATGTTTAGATTCAGCGTGCCTCTTACAATACGGTGATCGCTGCCGGTCTTAACCCTGCTGATCACAGAGACGTCGCTGAATATTTGCCGTTTAGTCGTCATAATGAAGTCGATCTCATTTTTTGTGGAACCGTCTGGGCTAATCCAGGTCCACTTTCTTTGTGGCTGTTTCTTGAAAAAGGAGTTCATCATAAAGAGGCTCTCCCTTTCCAAGAAATCCGCTAGACGTTGCCCTCTTGGGTTCCGCTGCCCATATCCGAAATTCCCCACTCTCAACTCATCACCGCTACGTTTGCCCAGTTTCGCGTTGAAGTCTCCCATCACAACTGTGAAATGTGTTGGCGAGACATGTATGGCTTTGGAGATGTCCTCATACATGGCCTCAACCTCTTCGTCGGGATGTGTCGAGGTCGGTGCGTATACTTGTATGACCTTCAATGAATACCGGTCGCTAATTTTAAGTACAAGGTATACCACCCTGTTCGACACACTCTGGATCATTATCACGTTGTTGACGAGACGCGGACTTGCGGACTTGCGGACGATAAACCCGACACCCCCTTGGGATTGTTGATCTCCCTCCCGGTAGTAGAACAAGTTGCCGGATTCGAGGGTTATCCTGTCCTCGCCCTGTCTACGGACTTCGGATAACCCCATGATATCCCATCGCAACTTGTCCACTTCTTCTTCCAGCTCCACAATTTTTTCGTCAGCCCTCAGCGTCCGTGCGTTATATGTTGCCAGGTCGAGTCGTTGGGTTTGGTGGCGGGGCGTCTGCCGGAGATTCTTCGCACCCCATGCTCCGCCGGAACCAAGGCTGCCACCAGCGCCTGGAATAGCGGAGCCGCCGGGGACTAGGGGCCGTTTTCTGGTTGTGATCTTCATAGGGGGGGTGTTTGCCATAGTCACCACGCTTGGCAAGCGGGTTGGTGACCGCGGAGCCAGTCCTTTGCACCGATGACGCCGCTGCCCGTCATCGGCCTGGTCCATTTAGGACTGGCTTTTAAATGGATATACTGCCATTGGTTCGGTCGTCAGAGCCTCGTTAGTTGGCAGCAGGGTGTACCACGTGCAGGAGAGGTTGACATTTGGGGAAGCTAGATGTTAAGCGCTTCCCCCTTACACCCCTTACGTGGTGTTTACCTTAAAGAAACCAATTCATCCTCCTGATGTAGATACTGAATGTATTATCCGATGATTCAAATTACGATTGCTGCGATTGCTGTAATAACATATAATTACGAAGTAACTATTTTCTGATCTGTGATATAACGTTTCACGCGTACAAAGTCGCGGATAACAGTTAGTTAAAAAATAAAGTGCGGAGCCAGCTGTGTAATATATAATATATTCTGCACTTTTTCACTTTCTTTGCCACTTCGTTGAAGTTTTAGTCATAACCAAAAACTTAAGTTTTATGTATGTTTTTGGTGTAATCTTTTAATGATTTTTTACCAATAGAAGCTATCGCGTAACATAATGCCAAAAATCATCTTCGTTTCTTTAATTATATCGATGTAAATTACAAATTAAGTTAAGCTTGACAATACTAAGGTGCTGTAACGGCACAATAGTGTACAAAAGTCAGTTAACGGCAATTAAGTAGTGGAAAATCAAATTAAAATTTCAGCCAAAAGTAACGTTAAAATACCTTAGCCGCTTTTTAGTTGTGTATTGCTATTTAACTGTGTTTTAGCGTTGCAACCATACAAAATGACATCACTTAAAGGCATTTTTAGTTTTTGTATCTTAAAAACTAACAAACATAGAGAAACAAGGGTTACACAGATCGATAGATATTTTTTTTCTGATTGTAGTGCCATTTAAATGTCCAAATCGACCCGATGTTAGATAACGGCATTTAAGCTTGTGGACGGCAAAATAAATGTGAAATAGATAGGTAACATAACAGCGCGGGCGTGTAGTTTTAAATTAAGTAGGTATGTATGTGTAAATAAATGTATAGGGTAAAATATATTGCATGCTATAGAACTATTATTATTGTCCTGTCATTTTAATATTATTGTCGAAAAAAAAGTCTCGAACGCCGTCACATAATTGCTAGCAAAAAGCTATTTTACGGTTTTTTTTCTTAGATAACAGATACATTTCGTAGAGTATGAAACTGATCTGCGTGATCCAATACCACCTTGCTTTATTTTTTATCGTTGATCGTGGGTCGAAGAAGCGACATCGTTTTATGGTGGACGTTTCAAAGACTTGAACGAGGAGGTGCGAATCTACTTTTGTGGTCAGAAAATCTGGGCAGTGGAACGCGTAGCCCGAGTTTTTAGAGGGCTTATCCTACTGATTGCAATCTTGTTGCTTTCAACTCGAGGGTAGAACAAAATCTTAGGCTTAGATATATAATATCTTAGATCTCTGGGTGACGATGTACCATCAGGCACATGTACAATTCGTCTCATAACTCTAAATTATAAAAAAAAAGATGGCGGTCTATTATAAGCCAACAATAGTTAAACATATTGGCTGTCAAAGAAACCATAATAACCACCGATAGAAGTGAAAATTTATAACTCTAGAATTTGATAGCTTTCTTTAGAAACTACGCAGGTAAAACCGGAGGGCGTGGCCATGAACATGGCCATCGAGAAATGCCGCATTTCAATGGCCTCGGGACCATGGCCATTGACCACGTGTCAGCATTTCTACGCGTTCCATTGCCTAGATTCGGAGTTTACCCGATGATTTCTTATCATTTCCGAGCGTGACACTAGAATTAATTTCATAGCCCACTAAAAGTCTGTCTATGGCACGCCATAAAAGATTTCACTTCAAAAATCTTGCAAAAAGTAGCACAAGTAATTGGACATGCTTTGTTTCATTAGTGTTTTGATTCAATTAAGGTTAACACGTTTGGAACAGAATTTCTAATCATAATAATAACTTCGACATAAATGCAAGAATCCGTCATTTGTTTCCATGCATCAGTTTCTGCACCCGTGAGTAGACATTATATTGAGGAACATTACATTAATAAACCAACTTAGTTATACGACTCCGAGTGCTCTGCTAATTTTATAATCTACTAGATGTCCGCCCCGGCTTCGCCTGTGGTACATTATATAGCACTCATCGGGATCCCGTACATATCCAACGGTGAAAGAATCACTGAAATCGGTTCAGTCATTCCTGAGAACATCGCTTTCAAACAAAAAACCTCTTCAGGTACCTGCTACGCCACTTGTCGGAAATTCGTCGTACCAACTCAGATTTAGGAACAAATTTGATTAGCAAAGGTTTATATTCAATGACGCAATCTTAGACACATCGCCTCTTTGCTTCAATAACGTGATAAGTCGGAAAATTCATTATTTTTTTTATTTGATAATTGAAACCGCCGTGGCCGATTTTATTTTCTCAAAAAACGTGGTATTTTTTGTGCGTGTAATAGCGAACCTATGAGTGAAAGAGACACCGCAACTGAGTCAGATCGTTATATCACGTTGTCTCTTTGTGCGCGATGATTTCTTTCAACAACGGAACAAACCAGTTGTCACTACGCACATGGACAGGACGGTGCTCTCGAATTTCAGCGAAAATGTGACATCACGACGATATCACTTTTTGGTTGCAAAGGTATGTTTTAACTAAATATTTTTATTTTATTTTATAATGTGGTATGTGGGTTTAACACAGTGTTGTTGAAAACATGTGTGATTTGTTATTTGCTATAAATGCTCATGTCACATTGTTGCCGAAAGAATGTGAATTTTCCTTTGTGTCATCTTATGATACAACATTGTAGATAATAAAAAGTTTTCTAATACAAAAACCAAGTCATAGTTATCTGCTGATATTCTGTTATTGAATAAAAAAATATTAATTTAACCAGTAATATTCCTAAATATTACTTTGTTTTTACTAAAACAGATAACTATTTCTACTTATTCTTTCAGATGGAATCGCGATGTACAAGAATTGTTAATCTAGCATTGACAACGGAAAATCAGATATTCCTGTCGCAGGGACTAGCGCAGGTATGTGTTTGTATATTAACCATTTATAGAACTACTTAGGAGGGGAAACTTAGCGGCGGACGCTAAGTTTCTCCTCCAGATTTTCGTAATTTGTCTTAATTTTATTAAATATTCCAACCATAACATATTTTGTTTACAGATAGCGACGATTCAGTCAAAGACCCAAACTACGGAGTGGTTGAGCCTCGACGTCGTTTTCAAAATTCTGACGAAGAAGATGCAAATGTTAACACAACCAACTAGGATGGTGTTTTACAAGAAATTACACCTACAGAACACCACGAAATCATTTTAAACAGCCTTGTACAAGAACACGATGCGCTCACAACACATTTGGCATTGGAAAACTTCGTCGAGTCTTCTCGTCACCCATCCCACAAAGTCTCAAGACAAAAATGTACAACCAGTGCGTCCTACCCGTTATGACCTACGGTGCTGAAACATGGACACTTACAGTCAAAATGGTCCGTAAGCTCAAAGTCGCCCGCGAGCTATGGAAAGAGCTATGCTTGGAGTTTCTCTGAGGAATTGCATTCGCAATGAAGTAATTCGTCAGAGAACTAAAGTGACCGACATAGCTCACCGTATTAGTAAGCTGAAGTGGCAGTGGGGCGGACACATCTGTCGCAGACCTGATAACCGTTGGGGTAAACGAGTTCTGGAGTGGAGACCGCGAATCGGTAACCGTAGTGTAGGACGCCCTGAGACTAGATGGAGTGACGATATTCGAAAGGCAGCTGGTGGCGGTTGGAGACGGAAGACCGAGGATCGGGCTGAGTGGCGTATCATGGAGAGGTCTATCACCAGCAGTGGACAAGTACAGGCTGATGATGAATTAATACTTACGCCAAAATGTGTTTGATCATTGTGATAGGCTATAATTATAAGTAAAATAGTGATGTTATATTCGTTAAGCTGTACTGATTCACACTCCAAGTGCCATTAGTTATATTTATTATTATTATTAATAGTTGATTTATTTTTATTTGAGTATGACGTACTTCTATTGTTTTATCTCAGACAATTTAGATATAAATGTTTTATTCTTGCAATAGTTTTTTTGTTTAGGTAGAGAGTTTCTTAATCATCTGTCAGGGACTTAAGGCGCTATTGAATAGACGCGATGTACCTAATAATAACATTAGTCAATTGTCAAAGTCTGATTGTTTATAAGAATAAATAAGATAAGAATAGATAACACTTATTCTTTTACTTAATTTTAAACTAATTCATATTTTTTTCCAGTTGAATGTGATTCTCAATAAATAATAAACAATAAAAATTGTGATTATTTGTAATTTAAGTTATATTTTAATATAGAAAGTATAATAAGTGTAGTTTGCAATTGTACTTTTTTCAATAAAGGTTGGTTCTGAAATCTAAGAATTTTTTTAAACAATGTTTCTTCATTATATAACTCAGTTTCATAACTAAAATAATATCATCAACATTGTGACAATTTAGCTTGTAACATTTATCTTACTATATATTTGCAAGAATAATGTGACATGTTTTCCCCTTTTTTAAAAATAAAGCCAATTTGTAACAAAACTTCTAAATTATCAGTATTTTGATCACTTTTCAGATAGTTTATTTCTTATAATGTACAGTAAATCGTAAATTCACAGTAAAAAAGTTATTCGTTTCATCACAATTATTTTTTGAAAGTTGAAAATCACTCTCCTCTAAAATTTCAATTTTCAAGATAATACATTATTGAAGCAAAGAGGCGACATGCTGTCATGTCAAAGCACGGTACGAAAACACTCAAAAATGAATGTTTTTTCCCGTTTTTGTTACATTCTTGATTCATGCTTCGCATCTATTGATAGTAGCGTTATGTTCTATAGCCTATAGCCTTCTTCGATATGTGGACTATCCAACAGAAAAAAAAACCTTTCGATTCGGACCAGTACCTCCCGAGATCCTAGCGTTCAAACAAACAAATTCTTCAGCTTTATAATATTAGTATAGAAATAGATATCTAAATGCGCGTTCCCGAGCAAAACGAGTTTTGACGTGACAACGTCTAATAAACCGATGAACGCCGCCGCCGGCTGCACGCACAAAAAGCGTCCCGTTATTTCCCGTTACGCTCATTGTACGCTTGCGCCGCATCTATCAATGTTTTGTTATGCCGTTGTCGCGTTAAACTATCGCCCGTAAACCAACCGAGTTTACAGACAACCAATTTTTATTTGTATGGTTTTCAGAGCTGTTTACTCTTAATTCTTTTAAACCACTAGACGACATTTTCAAATAAAAAAAATGCAGCGAAAATATAAAAAACCGGCCAAGTGTGTACGTAGGATTCGCGTACGAAGGGTTCCGTAGCATTAGCAAATAAACGGCGAATTTATAATATTTATTTTGTTTTATTATGTTTTGAAGAGAATAAGTAGAATTAAGTATTCTGTGAATAGTTAAAACGTCTACTTGTCACTGTTATTGGTATAGAGCAAGAAATGGTAAAAAAACAAGTTTGTTGAATGGAAGCCACCCTTAAGGGGCATCCCCCAGCAAAACTTCTACTCATTAGCCAAAACAAATATCAATATACATCAAATTTCTACAGTTTCTTAGCTTTAAAATGGTAGTTTACTTTATATTTATAATATAATATAATCACCTCACAACGAAACCATAAAAAATAAAAATAATTGTAATTATCATGCATCTTCTCGAAATCCCGCCATTATTTGGATTTTGTACTAACACCAACGGATAGGCAATTCCATTACGAACATTTTGGTAGAAATATTTTCTTTTCATACGACCAAAATCTGATTTTATATAGCGTTTATTCTAAAATTTTAGGGTAAAACAGCGAGAAATCCTACTGTTTCTCTCTTGCTCTTTCTTGCGGTGTGCGATGAGGTAAGAAATACTCAAGGTCATTTGCTCGGGGTATACCCCGAGAAATATAATACCCGAAAAATATTTATTTTATTTTGTTTTTAGTATTGTTGTTATAGCGGTAATAGAAATACATGATCTGTGAAAATTTCGACTGTCTAGCTATCACCGTTCTTAAGATTCAGCCTGGTGACAGACGGGCGGATGGACGGACAGCCAAGTCTCAGTAATAGGGTCCCGTTTTTACCCTTTGGGTACGGAACCCTAAAAAAGGCACAAACCATCCAGTATTACTAATAAAGAAAATAATATTTTTGTATTTTGTTACAGATATATTGTTGTAATTTATGGTCAAAATTCACTAAATTAAAGAATTACATAAATGTTTATTTATTATATTTCTTTTTCTTTATATTTATTATATCTCCCAAATTTTATTTTATTCATAAAATGTTAACAACTTTTCTGAAATAAAAACTCTTTGGTAAAATTTAAAAAAGTACCGTTCGTTTTAGATGAAGCATTTTGATAAACCTGATTTTGTTCATTTTACATTACATTACCGCACAAGTATGTATTGAGATACATTACGTTATTGAAGATGGTGAAATAAGACACCCTTTACAAGCAAATGTGTTATAATACGTAAACACTTTGTATCCCTTTCTACGAAAACTGCGTGGAGTATGAAATTTCAAATAATTGTAGTTTATTTAGAGAAGGGTGCTAATAATTATGCACAAAAATGTATTACATTATGTACCATCCGGTTTTTTTTTGGGTGAATTCTTGTGAGTTTGTGTTGATGTAGGTACATACCTACTGTGCAACATTAGTAGTGACTACTGTTTAATACTAAAACTAAAACTCTAACTTATTTGCTGTCACTTCCATCGGCAATCCATGCGACAGTTTTTTTTTAATTGTGTATGTACGTATTACTTTTTAATTTCCAGAGTTAAAACCCGGTTGAAGATGAAACTACATTTTAACGTTAGTCTCGTAACGCGTGAGTATCTAGAGTGATCGGATTGCTCGTAGCTGTTAAATAGCGACATCGTTTCATGATTGACCATAAATTCAAAAAGTTTTTAGAATTTATGTGCATTCATAACCGAGTTATTGCCATATTTAAAAAACGTTAAGGAAGTAGTAGGAAGGAGGAAGAAAGCTGTCGCTAATATATTACAGCACCTATAGTAAACTATAATTAAATAACAGTTTTTAGACATGAAGTGTATATATATTTTATCATATTCAATATGTTACCTTATCTTATTATAATATAAATCTCGATGCTTAGATGTTTATTGCTCAATCATCTCGTAACGTTTGTACGGATCTGACTGAAATTTGAAACATAGACAGATTGTAGTCTGCAAGAACACATAGGCTACTTCTATCACGGGAAAATAACGGCAACGAGAACTACGCAGGTGAAACCGCATTGAATAGTTCAATATAAAACGTCTAAGCTGGGGAATGCGTTGTCTGAGAGGGGGTTTCCTGATTTACTATACCTAAGCAAAATGTAAAACCTGGCATAGCTTAGCGTTACTTCAGAATACCCGTTTTTCACCGTATTTAAAATATTGTAAGTACACTTGTGGCACTAGTTAATAAGTATTTATTTGTAATATATGAATTTGTTTGTATCGCAATAAAGTGTTTCTATCTATCTATCTACACGGCTTACGCCAATTGACTTTTTTCAAATTGTGATTTGCCACGCGTCTGGTGTATCGAAAAAATATGTGACTCATAAATGATAAAAAGAAGTGGTTCAATTCTCGCATACCGACTATTTGAGAGTAGCAAAGACCTTTCCGTCATTTCAGACCCTGTAAGTTAAGTTACATGACTTATCAAACCCAATTATCTCGTGACCTAACGTGCTGAGAGAGACCTTGGTGGTGGTCTACATCAGTATTGGAATGGAATGTTAAAATATTGTTGGGGTTAAATCCACCGCGTTGTATAAAGTACCACCACGGCATGGTTTGCAATGACCTATCCGGAGGTCCTTAAATAGACTTCGAACTCAAGTAGGCCGTTGTAGACATAATATGTGTAAATAGGCGTTCATTAAAAATAAACATGTTTTTCTAATCTGTGTATGGTACCGGAAAAGCTCAAAATAAGTTTTATCTGCAGTCAATTGTCATATCCATTTCTTGTACGCGGGACGTTAAGGCGGATGGTTGATGATCACTGTCAACGACAGCAGATTGCCGCTTCGAACCCGCCGGTCATCGCTCGTCTGGTTGCGCGTATTACAATTACAATGGGGTCTGGCAGACCCTCTAGTTGAGGAGTGCGACTGTGGGGTACGCTCCCAGGCTATGGATCACCTACTCAAATTTATCTGCGAATTAAACCCCGCTGGAGTTTCTGTAGTCTCTTACTGCTCAGACACTGTGTAGTTAAGTACTACACAGTATAAATAACAAGAAGAGAAAAAAAAAAACGACAAACTTTAAAAAATAGAGGTAAATAAATAATAATAAAAAAATCAGATGCAGTCTAAATTGAATCACTGACACGACAAGAAAAAGAAAGAACAAAATACGTGAGCTGAACCACGATTGGGTGTGACATTAGATTACTTTACTTGTCACGATACACTAATGATGGTGTGGACTGGAGTAAATAACTTTCTTATTCTAAAGCATATCCTACTGCATAAGTTTTTTGCATTCAAACGAGTTTTTAAATTTTAAAGGTTAAATTAAAAAGAAAGGTAATTACGGTCAAATTTAAAATCCTCCTCCTTTTGTAGTTCTTGGAGATTAAATAAAAGAAAACCCTAAATATTGTGTTACAAACATGCAACACATTACAAACGGCAAAAAATGCTTTTACTTTTTCATAACTTTAATTGAAAGGTTGATGAAGGGCATAATAATAAATTATAACGAACAAAATGGCGTCAGCCATTAATACGAAACAATTATTACTTAACAAACTTATGTGCAGTTTGGCAGAGTTGTGACAGGATTAAAAACAAAAACTTTGTCTGAAAAAGAAAAATTTACTAGTTTTTAAGTTGCTTAAGTATAGAACGAACAGAGTCAGCTAAATAAAACAGTTTCAAACCTAAATATCGATGGACATATCTTTCTTACAAAACACTTATACTCGTAATACTTCTCCCAACGAAGCATAACTTGTACATAGGATAGCACAGCTTACAGATGATCATCAGGGAAAAAAGAGGATTTTGAAGGAGGAGTAAAGCTGTCTTCTTCAGAATCAACCGAAAAAAACAGATTTTTTATTGTGTAAACTGTGTACAAAGAAAAACGACAATGCCGAATCGATTACTAGCGGTAGATGTCGGTTCAATAGACGAAATCTAATTATTTACTTATTTTATTATATATATAATATATTACTTAGTTTAGTAGTGGTAGGACTCTTTGCAGAGTCCGTCTGGGGAAGTACCACACCTTTGCCAGTTATTCTACCGCCAAGCAGTAATGTGCAAACATTACTGTGTTCCGATTTGAAGGGTAATGTTTCCAGAGAAATTACAGGGCTTAGAGATATAACATCTTAAGTCTCTGGGTGACGAGCGCAGTGCAGTGCTACGTAATGATTGGGACTCTTCATGTTCCAATAGTTGCGTGTCACTGTGTTGTTATGTGACAGGCATGTTGCTTACCATCAGGCATAATTATGTCCGGCTCGTCTCGTCACTCTTCATTTAAAAAAATCTGTTTCTCAAAAAAAGGAAAGACGGTCGGTTGGATTCGAACCCGGACCTACCATATTATGACCGCCCATCTTCCCGACTGAGCTAATATACTGTCGCGAGACGTTGCGAAATTTACCGTCGCATTCTAATATTTATGTAAAAACGCGCATAAACAGAGTTTTTTTTTAAAGAAAACCTGGCTAGATCGATTTATCGTAACATAATTTCACGAAAATCGTTCGAGCCGTTTCGGAGATTCATAGCCTACAAGAATTGCTCGTTTAAAGGTATAAGATGTACAATGATACACTGCCAGTGCCCAGCGGTTTCATTAGTGTAGTTTCCGTTATTCTGCCACGATAAAAATAGCCTCTCTATTATTTCCCACCATTACTTATCTATCTTTGTACCAAATTTCATCCAAACCCCTTCTGTAGTTTCTACATGAAAGAGCAGCAAACATACATTAATATAATGTAAACACTATATACAGGACTTTATCGTGATCAGAATTAATTATATTAAGTACCTATATGTGTTCAAATCTCGTAAGTTTAGTAGTGGTAGGACTCTTGGCAGAGTCCGCCTGGAGAAGTACCACACCTTTGCCAGTTATTCTACCGCCAAGCAGTAATGTGCAAACATTACTGTGTTCCGGTTTGAAGGGCAATGTTTCCAGAGAAATTACTGGGCTTAGAGATATAAGATCTTAGATCTCTGGGTGACGAGCGCAGTGCAGTGCTAGGTAATGATTTGGACTCTTCATGTTCCAATAGCTGCGTGTCACTGTGCTGTTATGTGTCAGGCATGTTGCTTACCATCAGGCACATGTCCTGATCGTCTCGTCACTATTTATTTAAAAATAAAAAAAAAGTTCAAAAACAACACATTATTATACATATTCAAACGAACTTTAACGTTCATAATATTAGGAAGATGAGATGACCTGAAACGTTTTAATTGTCGTTTTAGTTCAACTTTTTTTTCGTAGTGGTGGCGCTGATGAGTGGAAGTGTACATTTGTCAAATCCAGGACTGAACCTGATCGTGCCAAGACAACTGGACAGGTACCAGATCCGACTCTCTGTCGAAATACCACTCAACAGGATGGAAACAGGGGCTGAAAACTATGAGGACTATGATGGAGCCACGTGGGATTATTCTTCTGCCTTCTACTTGAGATGATTTGAATCTCATTAAATTATTATCAAAACATACAATTTAGATCTAAAACTTCCATAAATAAATATTGATGGATGTTCATTTGTGAAGTTATACTTTTTTTGGCAGATGAGGTGTATGTTAGCTATGCATAGTGATGTGACGTGACAAAAGTATAGGACTTCCACAAGAGCGACTATACAAGAGCGATCAGACCTATGCTTTCAGTATAAAGTATTTGTTCTAACTCTATACATAGTATATGTAAACTCTCTGGCCTTCTGTGATAGCCTGGGCTAGTTGAAGTTGAAAAAGATAGTATGAGCCATGCACACTGGCTCAATTAGGAACCGCTTAGTGTGGCGTCTCTACCGACTCTGCGGGGTCCCATCTTTACTAATTACGGCGATAAAACGTGACCACTCTCGCATTTTTCCGTGAACCTTTTTTTACCCAGAATTTTTTTGCTGGTCTCTATAGGATCGTAGCGACACCCCCATCACCAACGCATTTGAACCCGAGATACACCGTGATCACCTCGGGGACCTATCAGTAAGCGGGTGTCATCAATGTGAACCCTTCAAAGATATTATGTTTATTACATTGTGTGCTCATTGCATGAATAAATAAATAAATACAGAGTAGCTAAGCTACCTAGAACATTAATTGCGAATGTTCTTTTCATTTGCTGTAATTAATAATTAATTAATTTCACAATCGTGAATTATTTCTTGTTTCGATTTAGAAAATAAATCAGGTATACTGTTAGTAATTATAGAAAACAAATCGATTTTGTTGTTTAGAAATTAAGGAATTAATTAATTTATCAATATAATTACCACTTTTCCGGCGACCGTGTGAGTAGAACTCGTATACTTCAAAAATGTTCTTTGTACTAACATTTTAAATTTATGCTCAGGTACGATGTTTCAGAGACGAGTTCCCGTTTCGGTTATTTTCAAGTGTTAGTCTCGGGACCTACTCGGGATTTCTCTCTCTGTCACACGATGGACCCGGCACCCGCACGGTGAATCCATGGAATGCTAAGCAGACCGTCTGCTTATTTTGTGCTATTCCAGATATACTCGTAGTATCTTTTACCTGCGTTCCAAATTTCTGATCGGATAGGTCGTTCTGACGTGACTGAAAAGCAAAGATCCAAACTTTGACGTACATTATATTAATAATAATATAAAATAATAACTTTTGTAGTATGATTCGAAGATAATAAATGAATCAATTAAATCTATCAAAATCATTTCATTAATCTATACTAATATTAAAAAGCTGAAGAGTTTGTTTGAACGCTAGGATCTCGGGAAGTACTGGTCCGAATTGAAAGATTCTTTTTCTATTGGATAGTTCATTTATCGAGAAAGGTTATAGGCTATAGAACATAACGCTTCTATCAAAAACAAAATAACAAAAGTGTAACCAAACGGGGAAAAAATATTCCTTTTTGAGAGTTTTCGTAGCGTGCTTCGACATGACAGCATGTTTCTAAGATTGCGTCATTGATATAAACCTTTGCCACAGATTTCACACATCACCTTTGCTAATCAAATTTGTTTCTAAATCTGAGTTGGTGCGACCAATTTCCGACAGGCGGCGTAGCAGGTAGCTGAAGAGGTTTTTTGTTTGAAAGCGATATTATCAGGAATGACTGAACCAATTTCAGTCATTCTTTCACCGTTGAATATGTACGGGATCCCGATGAGTGCTATATAAAGTACCACAGGTGAAGCGGCGGACATCTAGTTGTGAACATATGCCGTGTGGTGACCTTGTGACGAGGTCATCCAATTTCACAATTATTGTGAGTATCCCTGAACCAATGATTATTTTTTTAAATGCAGAATTATTATTTATTTATATTTATTGGTGAAGGAAAAGATTGCGAAGAATCCGTGATCCAAGCAATACATCTTTTGAGGAGGATAAACCCCACCAATCCGTAGTTGCCGAGCGTGGTGTATTATGCCCTCGATTTTCTCCTTTTGATTTAATAGAAAAACTTGTGACCCACTAGTGAGAACAACACAAAAAGGCTACTTAAGCTAATGCTGAGCATAAATTTATCCAAAATTCATATTGCAATAAATGTTTACATTTGTTATTTTTGTAATTCTGATTTATTTTAGTAATACCTACGACAAGACCTAAATTCCAATTCAACATGAAACTTTTAGCATGTAAGTACACGACATATGAATTATTGAGTGTTTTATGTATAGTTTGCCACTAAAGTGACCACACAGCCAGATATACACTTTACAAATTCTAAACTTCAAGAATGGTGGCAACCCATTGTCATTTATGTAATGGATATATTGATTGTCCTGGTCTCACCGATAAAATATTGAGTTTTCATACGCCGAAAAAACGCACTAGGCATACCAAACTATTCTCTATCGCCCAGTCTCGTACTAACTATGCACAGAACTCAATAGTCAATCGCCTTCAAAGTACATACAACACGAAGTTTAATGACAAAATTGATATTTTTAATAGTGACAAAATATCTTTCAAAAGAAATATGTCAAAAATAGTGTAATATTTCCAGTAATTTTCTATATGCACAATGCAATGCAAAGTTACTTTCATGCTTAACATGATAAGGGATACGCACTTACAAAACACACACTCACACACACACACACACACACACACCCTCACACACAATGTTACACGGATTGATAAATGCACGCAGTGCTCGTATTTTTTGGTGTTTCTATATGGTTTGTTGTTTTTATTTTATTTTCACTCATATTACTTATCGTTAAAATCTATTTTTTGAAAACTACACAGTAATCTTGTATCAGCATGTTCACATAATGTAAATCCGTTATTGGCCGTAAGATAGTTTGTAAGTTAATGAATATCTGTTTTTAAGGGCTGTGGATTTTGTATAAATAAATAAATAAATAAACCCTAAAGAGTAAACAAAAATGTAGCTGTCCAATACAAAACTTTTTTTTTTTTTAAATAAAGAGTAACGATACGAGCAGGACATGTGCTTGATGGTAAGCAACATGCTTACCACATAACAGCACAGTGAAACACACAAACGCACAGATCCGGAAAACAGTATTGTTTGCACATTACTGATTGCCAGTAGAATAACTGGCAAAGGTGTGGCACTTCCCCAGGTGGACTCTGCCAAGAGCCCTACCACTACAAAAAACGAACTTTATGTCTCTATCTGTGATGATGATGATGTTCTCCATGAAGTATCTGTCAATTTAAAAAACAAACAAACCACAGTCAAACCTGTCTGCTTTCCATTGTGAGCTATAAGATGGTTCGCAAAACCATATTTCGTTTTGAAATATCTCATGCGCTGCGTAGGAAAATCTGTAAAAACGGAGACACGAATGGCACTGCTCTTTCTATGAGGCTGTTCAAAATTTCAAAGAACCACGACAGCAAAACCTTGACGCAAAACGTCTCTGTCTATGAAGAGTTAACAGCAAATTTAACACTTCGGGTGTGCAATTCATTGATCATCTTGTAGAAATAATACGAATAGTTTAGCTAAGAATATAACAAATATTATGTGTTACCAAACACAAACCATTCCTTTTGAAACGGGAATGCTCCCTTTATTTTTACAGGGTATAAAGTGGCCTATGTGTTTTCCAGCCTAAAATTTAAGTAAGCTCTAACTTTACACCAGATCCGTTCAGAAATTCCGATGTGATTGAGTAACAAACATCCAAGCATCTTAAACATACAAACATTGGCATTCTACTACTATTATAAACGCAAAAATGTGTAAATTTTTGTTACTATTTCACGTCTAAACGGCCGAAGCGATTTTGATAAAATTTTGAATGTAGTTAACTAACATTTATTAAAGCATGGGCTACTTTTTATCTCGAAAAATAACGGAAACGGGCGCTGCTATTTCATAATATTCATCATCATCAGCTGCAAGACGTCCACTGCTGAACATAGGCCTCCCCCTAGATTTCCACAACGAACGGTCCTGTGCAACACGACTTCAGCGACTTTAGCGATCAGCGACTTTTGTGAGGTCATCTGTCCATTTTGTCTTTCATAATATTAGTATAGTAAATTCTTCACATAATCCACAGTGGTAGTTCTACTGTGCGGGGTGGTAGCTGTGTTGTCTCAGGAAGTAGCAAAAGAAGTAGAAGAAGAAATAGCCGATTCCACCCAGCCTCCTCCCCCCGTACCAAAGAAAGCGCCCCGGAAACCTCCACGTCTTCCGTCCGACTTTCCCTGGATTGATTACTCCGAATAAAACAATATAAAAATGACAATTGCTTTTTTTAATTTAATTAAATTATACTTCTTCTTTTTATGTTACTAGCAGTGCCTTGCAGTTTCACACGTGTATTATCTAATACACTCGTTTCCTGAGGATAAAAAGCGGTTCATGTTACTTTTAGTATGCCTCTAAAAATATGTTTTCAAAGTTCCATGATGATTTGCTTAGTAGTTTTCGCGTGAAAGCGTAACAGACTTACTTTCGCTTTTATAACAGGATAGGATACCTAAAGCGAATATTTGGGTGATGAATACAAAAAAATATTTTTCTGTGTTGGGTGTTTCTATGTATTATAATAATATAAATCTACAACATCATTTGAATATTTGCTTAGTTATTTGGTCACGTATTTACTTAAGTCCAAGTTTTTACAATATTTGAATAAAATAACATAAAAACTTAAGCCGAGACAACCGCCAGCAACGGGGCAAGGCACAAGCTACCCCAATGTGGTTAAGGCTGCAGAGAGAGGAACCTCCTAACGATGCGCGCTGTGTCAAGGATGACTGCCTTCTGTATCTGGCCCTTAGCATAACCGTCTAGCGAAAGTCTCTTGAGATGTTGAGACTTTTCGCTATAATGCCGTTTGCCGACACGACTATTGGGATTATAATCGTCAAATTATTTATAATTTTATGATTATTGTTATTATCGTACAATATTTTATGATTTGTATTCTGTAATTTTAGCATGCTTGAAAAATATATGTAAAGTTTTAACGATGTGGGCCCACACCAACAGCCAAAAAACGACATGATGATGTCGGTTAACCCCTGTCTTTTCAGATTACCTAAACATTTACAATACACGAGCACGCTGATACCTGATTTCGACACACTGAAGTTAATTTAACACCATGCGAGTTAAGTGTTAAACTTCAAATGTAAAAATACTATTCGATCATGTACATTTTTTTTAGAATGCGTGTTTGTAGTGGTAGGACTCTTGGCAGAGTCCGCCCGGGGAAGTACCACACCTTTGCCAGTTATTCTACAGCCAAGCAGTAATGTGCAAACATTACTATGTTCCGGTTCGAAGGGCAATGTTTCCAGATAAATTACAGGGCTTAGAGATATAACATCTTAGATCTCTGGGTGACGAGCGCAATGCAGTGCTAGGTAATGCTTTTGGACTCTTCATGTTCCAATAGCTGTGTGTCACTGTGCTGTTATGTGGCAAGCATGTTGCTTACCATCAGGCACATGACTTGTTCGTCTCGTCATTTAAAAAAAAAATAATTATATTTGCAATTAAAGATATATTTGCTAACAAACTTGTTCGAAGTAACGCACAGTACGCACAGTAGTACAGGGTAGTTTTATAATATAGATTTAATAGGAAATAATAATTATAAAATATAATTTAATTTTAATAGATACTACCTAAGATAGAGAATAAGAAAATAGAATAGATTTTTCCGCACGGTTCGTTTGTACCAATCGTAAGCAGATGACGTGTATACTTGCTATGCCAACACAGTGATGTGCCGCGACAAAAGTATGGCACATCCACAAGAGCGATCAGATCCGTGCTTTCGATGTAAAGCGTTTGTTCCAACTCTATACGTAGTACTTATACCTAAACTTTTTGGATAATCCCTATTATGACATTAAGTATAATGTCATTAAGAAAACAAGTTACAATGAGAACACGGTTTATCTTCAATGGTAGTTCTATATCTAATTGACAAATACAAATACAAATACAAAAATCTTTATTGCTGTTTGCAGGTAAGATAAGATGATACAAAACATTTAAATAATTGACCCATACAAACTGGCCTCTTCTTCTAGAGGCATGCAATATGTCTGGCAACGCAGTTTCCATTGGTCTGAATTTATACAATGATAATAATAGTCAGCTGATAGTCTTCCTTGACCTACTAAGTAGTCCAACTGCTCAGATGGCTTCATGTTGCATTTAAAAGTTACATTTTAAATATTTTTTTCAGTGATTTTGTGATCTTGTGTTAAAAATTTGTGTAAAACGTGAGATTTTAAAAGAGAGTAGGTACCTCCCGAGATATGGAAATGAAATCTTGAAGATATTTAGAGACTAATCTTATCAAGTTTGATTTGGTTTATTCATAGCAGACTTGTTTTCCCATTGCTTTGATTTTTCTGTTCTGGCTTGAAGGGTAATATTTTCAGAGAAATTTCGGTAAAAAGAGGTATAATTTATAGTTTTGGGTAACTTGTTTAATACAGTCACAGTGGTACTAAGTGATTTTATCTCTTCATATTCAAATGGGTGAATCAGATGCATGTCTCCGGTCCTTTATTCTGTATCTATACATCTATACAAATAAATAAAATTACAGTGTCTGTAGGTATATAACATCAAATTACCAGCGTGTTTCTAAGTTCAAATGGGAGTATATTTCATATTTATAATATATATTTTTTAAAAAACGAGTCCGAATCCTTACCTAGCACTGCACAACGCTCGTTATCAAGAAGTATAAGATGATTTATCCCTATGCCCTGTAGTTTTTCTGGAAACATTGCTCTTCAAACCGGAACAAAGTGCAGTTTGTACATTGCTGCTTGGCGGTAAAATAGCTGGCAAACTGATGTTTATTACGCTGCCCGTGTTGCCACTCTGGATAGCTATGAGGAACTTTAGCACCAAGTACGCGCTAACAACAATTCGCGCTATCCTCGTAGAAGCTGATAACTAATTTAGTTTGAATGTAAGTGTGATAGTAGGTTTTAAAACTCTCTATCGCTCAAAAGTTTAGTTCACAATCTGAGTGAGCGGTGAGCGCGCTCCCAGCGAACGCGAATCCAGATAAATGGTGAAATATTACCGACGCTGAAAACTAGCCTCTGCCGAGTGAAGAGAGACTACGCCCAATCCGACTAAGGTACGTCAAAATATCTTTTTGAACTGAAAACTTCGTTTGGCACACCACAAATAGATTATTTGCGGGCTGTGAATGAAACTCAGCGTCACGCTTGAAAAATAAATCTATCTGTCCGATGTCACTGTCTTTCTGTAAATTTATTCTTGGAGTTTAATCGTTCAGCGGTTCACTGTCGTGTCACCGTAAACAGCGTACACTTATATTTATTCGTAATAGATTTTAACAATAATTTTTCATTATAGTTTTCACTTTTGTCATATTTATTGATCTTTAAACATCTTTTTTTTGTTCAAAAAACACTCATGGCAAAGAAAATGATAAAAATATGTCTAAACATTAAGTGAAATAAATGTCTGTACTTATTCTTATTGGACTAAAAAATTTACTAAAAGCTTAAAAGTTACCTAAAAAGTAGATAAGATTTAGGAGAGTAGCACCATGAAATTATATTTTTCATGATCCATCGTTTTTTTAAGTCGGTTAAAATGAGTTCAATTTTGAAGTCGGAACCTCCTGGCCTATACGGCTTACCTACTTCTCTATCTTCTGCACCGGACGCACGCTCATGACAGGTGGTCGGCAAGCTTAGCTTCGTTCTCAAATAATTTCTACGGAGCACCTATGTATTAAAATCAATAGTATCACATCAATCAGCATAATGCAGCCCTCTAAATGTTCCCACTGCTGGGACTCGGAGACTTCTATATCAACGAGAGAGTCAAGTTCAAAAGGAACCAAAAAATAGCAATTAACTATCTCTCAATCGGGGCCAAATTACACAAACACAACTCACACGGCAAAAAAATACAGGGCTATAAAACAGGAACGCTGTAGGCTTTATAATATTACGCTACTGTCAATGGGAGCGGAGCATGAATGAAGAATGTAACAAAACCTTTTTGAGAGCTTTTGTACCGTGCATTTATCGTGCGTTGACATGACAGCATGTGTCAAGATTGAGCGTCATTATATATGTATATTATGTAAGTACACGGATTAGTGTAAGTATATTTCTACCTAGGCTAATAATTCTGTTTTGAGCTAGTACAACCAATTTTCAATAGGTGGCGTAGCAGGTTGCAGAAAGGTGTTTTATTTGAACGCGATATTCTCAGGAATTGGTGAACCGATTTCAAAAATTCTTTCACCGTTGGATATATACGAGATTCCTGAGTGCTATAGGTTATATTAGTACCATGAGCGAAGCCGGGGCGGACATCTAGTTAGATATAATATTAGTAGGATCGCTTACGTTTGTGTCAAGCTAAGTGGGTTACATATTATTAGATTTTTTATTAGGATAATCAACTAAAATGCATACCGCTACTAAAGAATAAGAACAGAAAAAGATGAGGAAAAAGAGATCAGACTACAATTGAATCTACGTAAATGAAGACCAAAAATGTGCATCGTTTACAAATTCCAATGAGTTCTATGCGAGTATATTTGAAAACAAAATAAACCTTCTTGTCAGGTATATTAAGGCACAAAACATGAAACGTTTAACTGGATTTTCTGTGATAAATTCTGCGACAAAGACCACTAAAGGGCGTTACTATCGTTTTTTGTTACAACAGTAATAAAACATCACTGCAAACTTTAGTTTCAATATTTTACCACCTCTGCAAATCACGAGGAGTTTGGCATTTTTTACAACATATTATACGACAGGTTCAGAAAGCGCAACAATCGTAGTTTTGTAACAAAAGCAATAGAAAATCTTTCAAAAATTTAACTCTAACTTTTCGTCAATTTCGCACAAATATTATCGTCCAATGAATATCCAAAAGGTAGATAAGCCAAACGTCGAAACTGGAGACATATCGTTATAGAAGTGTTAAACAGTAGTTTAAGTTCATGCAAACGATTGTGACTCTACGTAGGTTTTAGTTTTATTGTAATGTCTAGACGGTGAAATTAACACACGAACAGTCCTTGAAGTTGTTATGACATTTTGAGCGTTGTTTCTGGAGTCGTTACGGTCGTTTTAGGAAAACAGTTTTCAGCACTTTGGATTGTATTCTAAATTCTTCGGCCATGTTAAGATCCGGCTGCAGAATTAGTACGTTTTTCAAGTATTTGCTAAAACATAATATTATTTACCAGTATACCTATCAAGATTTCATTTGAAAGTATTATATTTTCTTTATTTGGTCGAGTCTCCAACGTTAAAAATGTTTTTGTAGTGAAATCTTCTTTTGGCGCGCCTAGACAGATTTTTCGTGGTCTGTGAATTGAATTCTAGTGTAACACTAGGGGATAAGAAATATTCGAGTGAATTCGGGCCCATGGCCATTGGCCATCTAGAAATGCGTCAGCCAATGGAAATGCTGACGCGTTTCTTGATAACTATGCCATGATGACTAGGCCACACCCTCCGGTGACACCCGTGTAGTTTCCAAAGTAAGCTATCAAATTTTGTATTGAAGTTTTTACTTCTAAGGGCTGTTCCTACGCTGTTTTTTTTAAGTCTTTACATACATTGCTGTGATGTATGTCTGTCAACTATGCATAAACTATTTACATGTACGAAAATCTTTCTAGTGTATATAATAATATAATCTAATATATAAAATTCTCGTGTCACAGTTTTCGTTGCCATACTCCTCCGAAACGGCTTGACCGATTTTGATGAAAATTTTTGTGCTTTTCCGGTATCTATGAGAATCGGCCAACATCTATTTTTCATCCCCTTAAATGTTAGGGGTAGTCCACCCCTAAATTTTTATTTTATATTTTTTAGTCAAAATTTTTAATTTCTATTTTTTTATGATACAACATCCAAAAATACATACAATCCTCAATTTTCACCCTTCTACGATCAACCCTTATTTTTTAATAGCCATTTTAGTAATTTAATCGAAAACTGATCAATCGTCATTTAATTAGTTATCCCCCCCCTCGCCAGATCTCTACAGGTGTCAATTCTGACCCAGTAAACATCACGATAATTTGGGGATCAAAAGTAGCCTATAGCATATATTATATAGTTTGAACACGCTAATCTCGGGAACTACTGGACCGATTTAAAAAAATCGTTCACCGTTCTTTCATATGTTCGTAATCCTTGAACGCTGTAGGTTATATATATATACCACGGGCGAAGCCGGGGCGGGCCGCTAGTATTTATTATAAATGTAAATTTTTGGATGTTTGGATTTGAGTGTTCGTTTTTTTTTTCAGTTTTTTTATTATGTAAGTACGTAGTAGGAAGTAATTTTTTTATAGTATAAAGTGACGAGACGAGCAGGACATGCGTCTGATGGTAAGCAACATGCCTGCCACATAACAAAAATAATAAAAACATTGCCCTTCAAGCCGGAACATAGTAACACATTACTGCTAGGCGGTAGATTAGCTGGCAAAGTTGTGGTACTTCCCCAGGCGGAATCTGCTAAAAGTACCACCACTGCTAAAATTATGTTGACAAAAGCTTTGCCCGTTTAAACAAACACAATTCAAGTACATACTTATAAACATAGGTGTCGGTAACAGTAAAATGCTAAGTGTAACAGAGTTTTAGGCCATCTCAAAAAATGTGTAACGAGGTTAAACAAATGTTCACTCCAAATAACTTAATGTACTGTGTTATACTGAATGTTTTGTCGTCGACAGTACCTTGCGTAATCCGTAGTTGTAATCGAGTATACCGATCCAATTTGCTATCTGCAATATCTGGCTCCTCGCACTCACAGTATCGGGCTCTCATTCATTTCGATTTCATTATGAATAGATAACGTTCATTGGATAATTCCATCACTGAACAGATTAGATGAGTTTAGTCTCTGTATATTACGAGTAGTATTATTATGAAAGTGATTCTTTTGATGTTTGGCTGTTTGCATGTTGGCTGTTAAGGTTTGGATGTTTGATAGTTTGTTCGTGCCGATGTTTTGTTGTTTGGTTGTTCCGATATTTTTTATTTGGTTTTTGGTTGTTTAGATATTTTTATTCTTCTATATATATTTTATTCCATCTGCTGGCTCCTGGCACTCACAGTATCGACTCTCATACATTTATATTTGATGATGAATAGTTAACGTTCATTGAATTATTCCTTTACTGAGCAGATTCAATCAGTTATTTCAGTATTTTTGTTTTACTATGTAACAATAGAAATGTGATGATTTGGATGCTTGTATGACTTGATGTTTGGATGTTTCGAAAGCGTTCGATGTTTGTACGTTTGATTGTTTTGATGTTTCGACATTTGGACATTTAGATGTATGGTCGTTTGTTGTTCAATTCAATCATTGAAAGATCGGATTTAAATTTAGAACACAATTTGATTTCAGTCTGGAGAAGCACATAAGCTAAACTTCTAATTCTCAGATATTTTAGTTTCGAATAACTTAACGTGTTTATCTAAAACGCAGTTATTATACCTACAGTATTTAACTGAATTATTAGCAGTCTTAAATAACTTTTCCGAAATTCTACGCAAACAAAATCATTTGCAGACACTAGTCAAGCAAAAGAAATTACTAAAAAAAGAAACACAAATAGTAGAGAGAACAAACAACTGTGACGTTGTAAAACACTCGCTGCCTCGGTTTGTGTTGAAGCACACCTCGTAAACTGTTGTTTGGAGCAAGTTAAAGTTTTTAAAGGTATCTAGGCTTCCTGGACGGGACTTAAAAAGTTTAGCAACGTAAAAGTGTAGCTTAGTCACTGAACTAATTCATTAGTTCCTAGTTAAATGTTCTTAAGTGTTAAGCCGAAGGCGACGTTTCCACGGTTGGGAGAACTTATAATATGGACTAAAACTCCCTACATATTGTAAATATTCCTTAAACTATTGAGAATAAGGTTATTTACGTTTCTTTAATATTTATAAGGATTTATTATTGTCAGAATTTATGTTTATTGTATTTCCATCAACAGTAATTTTAGTACCTAGGTACTTATATAATTTTATTTTATATTATTTAGTAGTCGTATTCAAGATATCTTTTTAGTTTTTCTGTGTTGACTCCCGTCTTTCTGTAATAAAATTAACTCAGTTTTAATTCCATGCTTCGTTTAATTCCGTTTTTGTTCCACATCTCCTGCTCGTCTCGTCAGTTCTTTAATAGAAAAAAGACCAGGTTTGCAGTTCAAACTGAAATTATACTTTGTCGATCGTTGCCGGGATGGATTACATTATTTATCGTAGATTGAAACAATGCCCGTAACAATTTGTTGTTCGCAGCGTTCAGTTGCTCGTGGAAATAGCTCCTACGCCTCAAGACTAGTATTATCTGAGACACGGCAGATTAAACATTTCTTCAATTAAAATGTTAATGGAACAAACACTAAGTAAACACAGACGTTGAATAAATAAAAAGTGACAATAAATTTTATACAACTGGCTAGTCTGCTCACTGAGCTGTAGTAGACAATGAGTTTGATTACTACAAAGGACAAAGAATTCTAGTTTTACGAAACACAAGCAGTCCGATAGAAAAGGGCATGGTAAGTCTCAAGGAAGACTAAATAAATGTCATACAGATAAATATCAATTTACATAAACTTTGGTTGACTTGGTGAAAATAATTTACTGGCAACAAACAACATATTATAATACCTAATAGAGTCTGGCCAACGAAAGTAGATACTGGATTTTTTTGCAAACTTTTTACATGACAACACTTAAGTGTTCCTACAAACGGGTATTTACCCTACGAATTGGGATATTTTAAACAGAAAATACTTAGGGACATTTTTTTCCAAAAATGCATTTTTAAAACAACCTGATTTAAACATTATAAGAAATAAGTTGTAACAATTCGTACGTGTTCTAAAATTGTATTCATCAAAAATAAGTACGACGTATGTACGTTTTGGCGATTATTTCAAGAGCAACATTAAGCCTTTAGTTGCCATAATGAATATATTCATTAATTACGCTATTTAATAGAGAAAAATAGAGAAAAGCTTGTGCAATTTCATTTTTAAGAAATTAATTTTCGGCTATTATCCGAAAGATTTGGTAGAATCAGAATCAGTGTATGGTATCCCCTATCTCTGACGCAACAAAATGGCGTGTTTTTGAGGTTTCGTAGTACCTGGCATGTGTTTATTTTGACGAGATTTTCAGTTTAGGGATGCCATGCTGATATATTTTAAATTTGCCGCGCTTTGTCAGTATCAACTTTCGTTAGCCAGACTCTACTAGATTTTTATATGATTACTAGCGACCCGTTCTGGCTTCGTTCGGATATTGTAATTTTACGGCCATTCATTGAAATAAAACTATCCTATCTTTCAAGTTGCATCAAACAGCACACGGTGTGAAAATTTGATTATAGTTGGTTAAGTAGTTTAGGCCTCCATCGCGTACAAACAACGTGACGCGTAATTTATATATGTACCTATCTTAAAATTTTGATCAGCTATCTGACTCTGTTTTGCTTAGTAGTTGGCCGGACGGTGTTTTGTGGGAAATGTCCACCAAAATCTATTTATTACGATGTTTACATCACGAATGATACAGTAATCTCATCGTACTACTCAAAGGCCGCCCAAATTATAATCAATTGGATGTGTATTGTGAGGAAATGGTTTTGCTGGTTATATTAACGGTATTTCACGTGTGGCGTTTTGCGTTTACGTTAGTCTTCCTGACAATGTTTCCAGAGAAAGTACAGGGCTTAGAGATATAACATCTTAGATCTCTGGGTGATGAGCGCAGTGCAGTGCTAGGTAATGATTTGGACTCTTCATGTTCCAATAGCTGCGTGTCACTGTGCTGTTATGTGGTAGGCATATTGTTTACCATTAGGCACATGTCCTGGTCGTCTCGACAATTCTTATTTAAAAAAAAGTAATTTGCTCAAAATTAACGCTTTTTTGTTCACTTTATTAGTCCTTGTAGAACTTACCGTACCGTGGGAAACTAATATACCTAAAGACCACGCGATGAAACAAAATAAGTATTACGACCTCCTAAACGAATTAACAAAAAACGGCTATGTAGTTAGTTTATACGCTGTAGAAGTGGGAGCGAGAGGTATACCAGCAAAATCTCTCTATAACCTACTGAAAGTCTTGGCTTATCCAGAAGTGCAGTAAGTTCTATACTAGAACGAGTATCTAAAGCTGCACTAGTAGGCTCATATCAGATTTGGCTGGGCAGGGAGAGAAAGACGAGTAGTGAAGGTGAGTGTTGATGTACGTCAGAAAGGGGCCCCTTAAACCTACGCCCGAGTCACCAGTCTCGGGAACTACTCGAGTTTTTCTCTCTCTGCCACACGATGGACCCGGCACCCGCACGGTGAATCCATGGAATGCTAAGAAGATCGTCTCTTCTTGCATAATTATGAAATTAATGTTTTGTCGTACTGGTAAATTTGTTCTCAAATATCTCCTCTTTGGTTAAAATTTCCAATATCAAATTAATACGACGACATATTTATTCATGTGTTTTGTATTTTAGAAAACGTCATACATTTGTTTTTTTTTCTCTACTGCTCTTTTTAGTTCGTATTTTAGTTTCTTTATTTTTTTAAGTCAATTTAAAATTATAAGAGTAGGTGTAAAATATATCAACTGTAGTATGGCTTACATAGTACAAACTCTGCTTAGTCTGGGGTTGGATGATGTTGTGTGTGAAATGCCAATATTTATTCACATTAATCAATGTAAACAGGTTTTATTATAAAACAATATCCATGCGAAGCCGGAACATGCAACGAGTTTATTTATATAAATAAAAAACCAGTAAAGAGTCCATACTGTTTGAATCGTGTAAGTTAAGATTGCGTTGGGCCGATTTCGCAGTTGGTGGGTGGAAATAATACGTTTCTTGTGGAAGGTAATGAACTAGACAGTCTGTTGTGATGAGTTTATTGAGAGGATTGAATTCATCTGCGATTGTGTGCGTAACACACAGTAGGTACAGGAACACAGTAATACAGCACACATAGAAAAAAATTGCAAGTAAGTTTTCTTAATACAATGCAGCGCTTAGCAGTTTTATCAGCGTAATTTACGTTCTCGTATTATTTTGAGATCAAAGTAACCTATGAACTATTCCTTAATAATTATATTGTGATCTTGTTGCTGACATCGAACCCTTCCAGATAACCTTTTAACCAGAAATATAACTCTTACGTCTAAAAGGTACCTAAGTCTGACAAATGTATTCAGTACGCTGGTATGATTTAGATGTGCTCTATAAAATGAGACCATTTTGTTTCCTCTGCATTTCGGAAAATAGTTATATTTTGCAGTCGAGAATCAAAGCAACGCTTCAGTACATACATACGAACATAGACTTTAATACGGATTTATACTAACGTAGATAAACTCTACCCGATTTTCGTTGACTCTTTGACCCCAATCGAGTCATAATCGACTGAATAAATGGGATTTATTTTTGCAATGTTAATTAATAATCTTTTACACATAATTAACCCGAAATAGCGTGCAGGGGTCAGGGGTACCAAACAAACAAACATCGGGCGCGGGCCCGGTCAGCGGGTCAAAGAGGCCCGGGATCAAATAGTTATCCAACTGCGGCCAAGTAACACAGGGAAATGATAATTAAAATTGTTTCTCCTGCCTTTTACACAACCTTGCAAATGTTTCGGATATTTCATACAAACTCATGGAACAACAAAACAAAACTCTCCGTCGTATTCTAAATAATCACAGTCTGCATTTTTATACATTTTCTAGCTTGTTTGATATAGAAATATTTTTTATATATAAAAATGTTATGTTGGTTTATGAACGCTTCGAAAATTCAAAAAAGTTCTGCACCGATCAAGCTGAAATTTTAGAATGATAAATAATATAAATATGTAATCTGCATCAAGGATTGTTTTTATCTAATTTTTGTGTCAGTCACATATATGCTACAGCGAAGCGTGGCAGAAAAAGCGTCAAATTGTGTCATTAACTGACAAATCCGTTAAATCTATAAGACTATAAATTACTCGTTTCATTATTATTCGTATTTTTAACTATAATAGGCTTTCACTTGAGCGCCACATCTCGGATGCGGTCTAAGGTTATGGAGCGTGCTTATCCAGTAACCGATCGACCGTAGATTGATCAATCACCTATATTATTCGCTCTTTTTGTGCTCATTTCCTTTTTGGTGTGTCATTATAGTGTATATTTGTGTGTAAAATAATCTATAACAGTTGACATGATGACCTCTACAATCTACTCTCTACTCTACACTCTACATCAATTTATATCCCGAACTGTCGTATCGCTTACGACAATCAAATACCTAACTTTTAACGTCGTAAACTTTTTACAGTTTAATTAAAAGAGTAGTAACTAATTACCTATTCGCAAACGTTAATAACTTTGTATCCCGTTGTAAAGGTATGTTTGAAACAATCACTCTGAAATTAGTACACTGATCGAATTGGTAGGTTATGTTATAGCATATATACCCAAAATAAACTTAACAATTATATTCACTTTACAGATACAGTCCAAACAAAGTTGCAATAACTACGAGTACTATAATTTTAAACATAAAACAATTTCTTAAAATTTACAAAATATTTGAATTTATGGGTACAATAGTAAAACAAAAACAGGTTATACGTTAACAAAACCAAAGTATAAAAACTAAAAAGAAGATAATTTGTAAACCAAACTTAACTATAATGAACACACATTACGAACTATTTGTACTAAACAAGGTCAATAATAATAATAATTATGCTTGTTATCCGACTCCCAGTAAACCGACTACGCGCGCCCGTTCGTTTATCCTTGACGCGGTCGTTTACCTCTCGAACCTCACGCACACTAGCGCTCGATAATCCGACGTCGCCGTGTACACACTCACACTTCACAGTCCGCCATCTTGTCGCTCGCCGCATTCCTCAGTCCGACGCCCCGTGCCCTCGACGCCGCGCGTTTGTTTCAACGTTCTGTTTTCAAAATGGCGAACAATACTTCCACTAAACGTAAACATAAATCTTTAACTTTAGATAAAAAAGTTGAAATATTACGAAAATTGGACAGTGGACAACATAAGTTACAGATAGCTCGAGAGTACAATGTTGGCCGCGCAACGGTTTACGATATCAAGAAAAATCGGGACAAGATAGAAAAATTCCTCGACACGACAGCATTTTCGCCTCAGTCACGTCATACTCTGAAAAATTCCGAACATCGACTAATGGAAGATGTATTATACTCCTGGTTTGTTGAAGAACGACGTCACAATAAGACCCTCACAGATAGAGATATTCAAAAGAAATCTCTCCATTTTTACAACGAAATATATAGAAACGATAATTTTAAAGCGAGTGACGGATGGTATCGGAAATTTAAAATTCGCTATGGAATTAAAGGACTTTACGATCCGTTGACAGAGAAAAACGTTACAAAATCGTTCACTGAACCTACACAGAACAAAGAAGAGGACCCAACAAATGCAATTAGCGAAACTGACGAACCACAGTTAAACATAAAGAAGAAAATCTTAAAAACAGAACCTGAAGATAGTGATCAACTTAATTCGGAAGACTTTAGTTGGCCTGAAACACAGGTTGAAGAACCCCATGGTTCGTCAAGTGGGTATATCTCTACGGAAAGAAAGGAAATACCTGTGGATTATGAAGATTCAAACGGTGAAGACGACAATTCAATATTTATATCACATTTGAAAACTCGGATGGATAAGTTAAGTTACGAGCAGAAGTTTATAGCCCAGAAACTAATGTCAGACGTTCTGATGTTGGCTGAGACGAATCAGCTCAGTTTGACTTCTGCTGTAGTAAATCGTTCCTCAAACTAGAGCGTCACAGTTCCGGGAAAGGGTCTGATCCGCTTAAAATGGATTAGTAAATTACATTGTTTTTGTTTATTACGTATCGTGTTATTTTTTTATAAAATAAAATACAAAGATGAAAATTTCTATTTTATTTTAACTTTCGCAACTTGCACTTATATGTTGTAAACATTAGGTATACAGAACGTAATCTTCACAGGACTTTCGAAACCACGGCGGTTATGATGCTGCCGAAACGAGGTAATTAAATAAATAATATTACACATGTTTATGTTTGGATGTCTGTTACTCAATCACATCGTAACGTAACAAATCGGGCTGAAATTTAGAACATAGTTGAATTATTGTTCAGAAAATCACATGGGCTATTTTTCATCTCCAGGAACACTACACTGCTAGTTACACAATAATTTAAATTGTGATTAACTCCTGTGTAATATTGTTTTAATGGAGATAACAGCTAAGCGATTTTTCATTACATTTTATTATGTTCGTACCAAGAAACTAAATAACCGTCACGACCTCGTAGTGAGAACGGTCGCTTTCAAAACCATGAGGTTTGTGGGTTCGACCCTAACTTACACCTCTGTGTATTTTCTATGCGCAGATGTATACATATTTTTTTATTTTAAAGTATTTTTTCTTATTTATTAGTGTTTCTATGCATAATAAGGATGTATTTAAAACGATATAAGTATTACATCAGCTATCAGGCCTCCATAGTATGAGCTTTGCTTAGTTTGGCGTCATATGGTGTTGTGTTTGAATTTTCCACCAATATTTATTTATTTATTAGTTTACTAGCGGCCAGTTCCGGCTTCGCTCGGATATTGTCATATAAAGACTATATTAATCAAAATGAAAACTATCCTATATTTCAAGTTGGCTCAAACTGCACACGGTGTGTAAATTGGATTAAAATTTGAGGTTAAGTAGTTTAGGAGTCCATCGCAGACAAACATCGTGACAGGAGATTTATAAATATATTAAGATTTGATATAGTTTTATTAGTTAGATTATCATATTTGTCAATGGCTTTTAAGCTTAAGGATGGTGAAGAAACCTGCTGGTTGTGAGACATCTTTTTAAGGCATGACATGTATTTCACCAAACCGGCACTTAATTAAATTAAACACCAGCGTGGTGGATTAAGGGTTTCTCTCTTTGTTTGTGAGAGAAAGCCCTGAGTTAGCAGTGGTAGTAATGATTGTGCTAATAAAATAAAGTGGTCTTTTAAAACGGGTTTTTAAACGGAACGGAGGAAATCAGCTGTAAAACGAAGGTCACCGACATAGCTCTTTAAATTAGAAAGTTGAAGTGGCAATGGTCAGGCCATATAACTCGCAGCACCCATAACCGCTGGGGAGTAAAGGTCTTGAAGGTCCACGAACCGGCAGACGCAGTGTGGACGGCCCCACACGATGGACCGATGATATTGTCTCGGTCGCGGGAAGTCGGTGGATGGAGGCGGCACAAGATCGGTCATTGTGAAAATCATTGGGGAGGCCTATGTCCAGCAGTGGACGTCTGCAGGCTGCAGATGATAATGATGATTAAAACGGAATCCTTATTTTTAACGGAGTAATTAGTTTTATACATAATTGATTGTATTCAAATACGTTTTTAAAATCAAAGATCCATAAATATTTTCTATGTACAAATTAGAATGAATTGTATTACTGACAGCGTCTCGCAACTATTTTGCGAGATAAATATAAGTAACTAGATGCCCGCCCCGGCTTCGCCTGTGGTATATTATATAACACTCATCGGGATCCCGTACATATCCAACGGTGAAAGAATTACCGAAATCGGTTCACTCATTCCTGAGAATATCGATTTCAAACAAAAACCTCTTCAGCAACCTGCTACGCCACCTGTCGGAAATTGGTCGTACCAACTCAAATTTAGAAAAAAAAATTAGCAAAGGTTTATATTCAAGGCACAGATTACTGAAATTCAATGACGCAATCTTTGACACATGCTGTCATGTGTCATGTCAAAGCACGAAACGTACGAAAACTCTCAAAAAGGGAATATTTTTTCCCGATTTTGTTACATTCTTGTTTCATGCTCCGCTTCAATTAATAGAAGAGTTATTTTCTATAGCCTAAAGCCTTCCTCGATAAATGGACTATCCAATAGAAAATAATCTTTCAATTCGGACCAGTACTTCCCGAGATCCTAGCGTTCAAGCAAACAAACAAACAAACTCTTCAGCTTTATAATATTAGTATAGATTTAGTCATGTGTTATTTAAGATGTAATCTTGTACTTATTTACAGTACAGAGTGCCGAGATGAGCAGGATATGAGTGCGTGCCTAACGGTAAGGAACATGCCTGCCCATAACAGCTCAGTGACACGCCGAATTCAAAAAATCAAACCAAAGTTAATTTATTATTTATTTTACTAAAGGTGACATAACCCATATATGTACAATGGCACAAAATAAGAATCTATTATTAGAACATGAAGAGTCCAAATCATTACCTAGCACTGCAATTAGACGGCGGATGTAATTAGACGGCGGTGTGCCCTAGCCCTATTTTTTTTCAGACGATCCCTGTTCGATTGCAAAACTTATTTCTATTCTATTCTTTTTTTTTTAGTTAGCTTCTCTGTGTATAAACCCCTACTAACATGAAAAATGCCGATGTTTGGATATCTGGATGTTTGTTGCTCAATCACGTCAGTGACGAACGGAAAAGGCTACAATATGGGCCACAGTTAGGTAATAAGTAGTCTGGAAGAATTACCAAGAGATCTTAGATGTGATATCTCTAAGCCCTGTAATTTCGCTGGAAACATTGCCCTTCAAACGGGAACATAGTAATGTTTGCACATCACTGCTTGGCGGTAGAATATCTGGTAAAGATCTGGTACTTCCCAGGCGACTTCATCTGATTTTACCAGCATAGTTCCCGTTCCCCAATTTCCCAGGGTTAAAAGTGTTCTTCCCGACTATTACCTAACTGTCGTCCATATTGTAGCCTTTTCCGTTCATACCTTACGACGTGATTGAGCAACAAACATCCAGATATCCAAACATCGGCATTTATCACGTTAGTGGGATTTTATACACAGAGAAGCTAAAAACGTTTTGCAATCGAACAGGGATTATCTGAAAAAAATAGGTTTAGGGCACACCGCCGTCCAATTACATCAAACTATAGACGCCATAGTGCTGTGAGCTGTGAATTAACCGTCGAATTAATAATAATAATAAAAATGTTTATTCAATAAAATCGGTACATATTCACTTACATTACTGATTTCCCAAACTAGGTGAGTTCACACCTGTATTTTGGGTATTAGACCTATTCGTTTTTACTTCAATCTATATAATTCAATTGATATGTCGAACGTTTGAACTGACCTTGTGGTCCCGTATGTAGTTAGTCTGCTTGCAGAGTTGTATACCGTGGGTTCGATTCTTAATTAGGACAAATATTTGAGTGATGATTTCTGATATTTTATTTCTTATCTGAGAGCTCTTAATCGTTATTTTATAGATATCTATCTTTAGGATGTATTTATGATTACATAAAAGTATTTTTTTAACTAATTTAGTTTTACTCTTGACCGCCATCTCGCCTGATGTTAAGCGATGATGCGGTCGATGGAGCGTGCTTACCCAGAAGAAACCGATTCACTCTCGACATGAAGACACCAAGATTATAACCATCGGGGAAAATTCCACTCAGATAGCTCATTCCACAGCCTAGTCGTTCTTATAACAAAAGTAGAGTGAAACTGTTTGTTCGTGTCTTTGGAACGTCAAACATGAAACGATGTCGCTTTTACTTTAGCTAGCTTTAGGGCAATGATGTGGTATCTAAAAGCTTAATGATGTTATCTAGTCGATTGTCTTTGAAAAGTTAAATCTTCCTCGATAAGCGGTCCTAACAATGTATTTACTTCACCATTTTTAAATTATCGTCATTACGCACATGACTCGACGGGACAGTGGTGCGCGTGGGATTTGAACCCGGGGCTCCGGATAGGCAGTTGCCGGTTTGCAGACTAGACCAGCTTTAAATTTTCTTTGATTTATTGAAAATCACCTATGTACAACCGTTTTATTGTCCCAGAAAAACAAAGTTGTTTCTCAAATGGTTCTCTGTCGTATTCGTCGAATGAATTCAAAAAAAGAAATTATGTCTACGTAACGCTCGGGGCTTCTCTGAGGGATTGCATTCGTAATAAGATAATCCGTCAGAGAATCAAGATCACCGACATAGCTCAGCGCATTAGAGCCACAGCAGACATGCTACTCTTAGCATCGGCGATCGACGATTTAGCAACTGCATCGCGTTTTGGCGACTGCCTGCGTTCGATTGCGATCGGCGTCGGAATCGCGTGTTTTAGCAACTGCTCCGTTTAGTGACCCCAACTCAGATTTAAAAAGTTTTGACGAGTAAAATACCCGAAAATTGTAAAGTTTCTTATGAAAAGAAAAAGGTAAGTACCTTTTTTTTTAAGTAAAGTGTAGGAATAAGTTTCGGGATATTGAATAAAATATTCGGTATCATAAAACAATTAGTAAGTTTAAGTTTTGTTCAGATTGTGAAAAAATCGGATAAAATATATTTGAGATGATAAAGAAAAAAATTACAATCCACATTTCACTACTAGGAATTTTATTAATCAGCTGGAATAGCCGTAAGCTGATCAATGGTCATAATGTGTCACAGAACCGATAACTAATGGGACAGACGGATTCAAGACGTTTTCATACTCTCTTTCTACGATACCGTAATTTCGAAATAAACTTGCGAATCTCCTACTCCGGTTTTACTTCGTTTCGTCCGATCGAACGTTGTTTGACGTTTAAATGTTCTAAACCTGCTCTTTTTTATTTATGTGTACCTATGTTACGCGAAAGTGATTGTACCACCAATTATTGATTGATTTTGATTTTTTATTGTAAATCATAGTTTAGAAGTGGGACCACTTCTAATCTATGATTTACCACATTTTATTTGTATAAATTTTATCGGAATCGGCTTATCAAATTTTGGAACATGAACAAATAACTAAAATTTGCTTTAATGTATTACAACTAATATAATAAATTTGGTCGAGTATTCGAATTTAATTTTAAATTAAAGTTGGTGTTCTGTTTTTCCGCAGAAAATAAATTACTCCTAAACTTTCTATCAGACGTACCAATTAGAATGGCACATTTTTGACCCAGCCATCATCGCGATTGGCCAAGTTATCTGGTAATAAACATACGTCTCTTTCATTAAAATTAAGTTTAACTAATGTTTTAGAACGCGGTTTGCTTAAGCGCTGTACTCAGCCACTATGTTACACGCGCAAAACACTTCCCCTCTCAAACCACGCGACAACTTAATACCTTTGATTGACACACCAAAGCAAAACCGCTGCAACTTCCTAGCTTTACAGCTCATTTTAAGTTTGCGGAAGTATTTATAAAACGGAATTATCCCGTGTTATGGAAATGTGTAAACTATGTGAGAAATATATGATAATTTTAGAGATTATATCTGAATTATTCGATGATGTAAATAAAGTCCAGTCAACTCTGAAATACTATAGATTTTTAAGACCAAACCTACTCAAGCCCAGCTACATATGTTGTTTAACATTTAATTTTCATGAGAAAAATTGATAGATATATGTTTCTCAAAAGCCCAGCTTACATATGTAACAGTTCGTTTAACGACCTGTGTTTAATTTTCTCAAAAAAAAAGCAAAGAAAGATCGACGTATGTCCCACTAGTGTTTCTGTGTTTCTATGAGTAAGAGAGATAGAAAATGTTTTCGTTCTTGCGTCATATGATTGAATCAATACATGATTCGATCGATTCTATGAGCAAGCAATTAGTTAAGTAAAACATATTTTCATAAAGTTCAATTTGGTTTGTCATATACAGTGTGATAATCAGATTACAAAAGATCGGGTGTTGTGAAAATTCCTGATGCGATCACTCGTGTACAGGTTGCGATCAATCAAAAGGATTCGATCGATCACGATCACCACAGGTCTAGTATCAATAGATTGGTTTTTCACTAGCCTATATATTTTATTTACAGTAAACATTATGCTCCACTATAGCGCCGATTCAAAATAAACTATCCAATAATACCATGAAAAAACTGCGTATTTTCATACAACTATAAAGAACGTTTAATAAAACAAAGCTGCGGATCTCGTAACAGCCCGCAGCAGGATTTGGTCGCCAGCCAAGTGTCCTGAACCGAGTTTGTCGCGAAAAAACCCGATTTGTGTCCCGTATAATGATCTGCGCGGCGCGTGTCCGTTGTGCGGCACGGCACGATGTTACGGCCGGTTGAATAACACTGCTGACGAGTTTAAATATAAATTGTTATTGTGAATAAATCATCTTTACTAAAATCTCTCGTTGAGGATATCTCAAATTTGGATTTTTTGGTCAAACAAAAGTTAGGATAAATTGGCAGATCACACTATGTTTGTTGCAACATAACTGAAGCCAATATTAAAATAACTATTAGAAAGTAGGTACTTAAAATAAAAACCAATCCAGTAGTCACTTCTTTTAAATACAGGCAATGACTATAGGTACGATAAGAATTTAATGTTTAATCTTAATCCCGAATCGCGTTTGCAGAAATAAAATAAATTAAACTACTACTACGTATTTACTTATACACAAAACATTCTAAATGTGCTGTCAGTGTTTAAAATGACAGCTTTTGCAATTATAAATAAATCTTATATCCTACGTATTAAGTTTTAGCACCTAGGTGACCGAGGTTAGCTCGGTTACTTGATCCATACTGATTTTTAAAAACAAAAATACTTGAAAACAGGAAGGTGGTTGAATTCTAACCCGGACCTACCATATTATGACCGCCCATCTTCCCGACAGAGCTTAATATACTGTCGCGCGACGTCGCGAAATTTACCGTCGCATTCTAATCTTTATGTTCATTATCTAAAACGCGCATAAACGGCGTTTTTTAAATCAAACCTGGCTATATCAATTTATCGTCCCGTCACCGAAACTCCCTGTATACATAATTTTCATAACATCGTTCGAGCCGTTTCCGCGATTGATTCTATATATCTACAAGAATTGCTTGTTTCAAGGTATAAGATAAGATAATATACAAAAACATTCTAAATATTCTGCCAGTGTTTAAAATAACCGGTTTTGCAGTAAGATTATTATTATCATTATTTACAGGTTATCATGTTGTAAAAGCCCCCGGATTACAATTTGTCTTTTTCAGCCAATATGCGTTAATCATTGAGATGTTTATCATGGTGTTTATTCTATAGTGCGTATAATTTCATATTTAGTATAGAGCATAGTCGTTCATGATTTGACAACCGCTATGTCGTAAACTTGGCTCAAATGTCATTCATCTACGTCATGCTACAAAATGAATTAAACTTTTGCATTGCTTTGATTGAAAATGTTTCGTAATATAATGTTACAAATAAAATTTTTGTAAGCGAGGTCTGATACAAACAAAAATCAATCAAACTTTTTATTCGGTTAGAGCTGAAATCCTAGTAAATAAAATTATAATTATATTCACGTAGAAAGTTGCGCCCAAAATATTCCTACATATATATTAACTCTATATTATGCTAGCCGATTATCGTACCCCATTTTTCGTTGCCGTTCGTACAATGGAAACGCGCGCATCCGAACGCAAGAGAACGATATAGTTTTGCTACAGCCCGCTGGCGCTTTCATTTACTTAAATAATTACAACTGGATAATTTTGTTACCAGCACCGAGTAGAATATCCGCAGAAGAACAGCTCGAACACGTAAAACACTTACCTGTAACAAGAATAAACACAATTTTAGTAAAACATAGGAATTAAAGGACATAAAATATGTGGTGAAGTTGTAGTGATAGGACTCCTGGCAGAGTCCGCCTGGGGAAGTACCACAGTAAGTAAGTAATTGCCTTTGCCAGTTATTCTACCGCCAAACAGTAATGAGAAAACATTACTGTGTTCTGGTTTAAAAGTCAATGTTTCCAGAGAAATTACAGGGCTTAGAGACATAGCATGTTAGATCTCTGGGTGACGAGCGCAGTGCAGTACTAGGTAATGATTTGGACTCTTCATGTTCCAATCGCTGCGTGTCACTGTGCTGTTATGTGGCAGGCATGTTGCTTACCATCAGGCCCAAGACCTGCTCGTCTCGTCACTTAATAATGAAAAAAAAAATAATAAACACAATTTAATACGTTAATTTAGTAAAACATAGGAATAAAATTATATATATTTATGGTTCATTGAAAAAAAAACTCACTGTTTCACAATTGTCTTTCATTGTTATTGTGTTAGGGTACACAATGTTTTTGTGGATCAAAGAAATAGAACTAAAATAAATGCGTCAGATTCCATGCAAACAATTCGCCTTATTGGTAATAATAGAAAGCACAAAACAGTTTTCAATTTTTTATTCATTAGCACAGAAGGATACAGTGGCGGCTCATACGTAGCTGTACCGAAGTTTTAGGCGTTCAAGGAAGTAGGAAACAGGGAGTAAGGAGTGGGCAAAGGGTAAGGAGAAGTTTTTTTTTTAAAATAGGTCCCATCAAATTCAAATCAAATACATCAGACATCAACAACTCGGTTTGCTTCATAAGCTGAACTTTGCATTGAATGATCACCAATCAGGCAGGAGCTTGAAATTTTGTCCGCGAGGTATAGGCTGAGCTTTGCATTAGTGAGTGATCACCAATCAGGCAGGAGCGCGGCGAGACAGAATGGCGCGCGCCTAAGTCTACACTATCCATGTACACTCACACAAATGCAAAGCTCAGCTTATGCTCGCGGAGTACTCATTTGGTAGTGAAGGCCTTACGTTGCTCTGATAAATCCTTCAGGCGTTAGTTATTAATTCCAATATGAACAATGTTTGCAAAGTCAAATAAATATAATTAAGTTTACACAATAACAAATTTGATTAGCAAAGGTTCATATTCAATGACGCACGCAATCTTAGACACATGCTGTCATGTGTCATGTCAAAGCACGAAACGTATGAAAACTCTCAAAAAGGAATATTTTACCCGATTTTGTTACATTGTTGATTCATGCTCCGCTTCTATTAATAGTAGCGTAATGTTCTATAGCCTATATATAGCCTTCCTCGATAAATGGACTATCCAATAGAAAAATAATCTTTCAATTCTGTACTTCCCAAGATCCTAGCGTTCAAACAAACAAACTCTTCAGCTTTATAATATTACTTAGTATAGATTAAGCTTCAACGGATAGCAGTGGTATTGAAACTAGAATTTTAATCAATGCTGATAATGTAAACTTTCGAATGACACGGCAATTCCTTCAAAATATTTGCGTTGAATAATTGATCACCAGAGACCACAACTAGTTGGTACTCGTACACTCGTAGGTAGGACCCAAACCCAACGGATGACGTGTGTGGATTGACGTCTAAGCCTCTGTAAATAATTTATTTCGGAACAAGTACTGGTGTAGGATTAACAGAGTTCGGAGAGTTGATTGGGATGTTTAAATTGGACCTTATTTTTGAAAGGGTGCTGCGATGCACGTAGGGGGTGAAGGGAAGGGGGATGGAAAAACGTGAAGTGAATTCTAATTAAAATAGCGCGATTCAGAGAAGCTATTTTACCGCGCTGGTTTTATGCTGTTGGTTTTAAATTAACACTGTGGGGTGAGATAAAAAACTCTCTATTAAAAGCTATACCACAGCAGAACAAAATTAACATAAATAGTGATTTCTTCCAAATCTATTTCAAATAAGAATTGGCAGCACTTCGTAAAATGGGCCTTAAAATACAAAAAATACATGTAATGTGAACTATTGTTACCTTAGTACATTTTTTTTGTATAGAATGTCGAGACGAGCAGGACAAGCGCATAATGGTAAACAACATGCTCTGCATAGGCCACGCAACAGCGCAGCGTCACGCAGTATTGGAACATGAAGAGTCCAAATCATTACCTAGCACTGCACTGCGCGTCGTCACCAGAGTTATAAAATGTTATGTCTCTATGCTCTGTAATCTATACTAATATTATAAAGCTGAAGAGTTTGTTTGTTTGTTTGAACGCTTTTAGGATCTCGGGAAGTACTGGTCCGGATTGAAAGATTCTTTGTCTATTGGATAGGTGTCTAAGATTGCGTCATTGAATATCACAGATTACATACCTCTTGAATATAAAACCTTTTTGCTAATCTCTGAGTTGGTACGACCAATTTCCGATTAGCAAGCAGCTGAAGAGGTGTTTTGTTTGAAAGCGAAATTCTCAGGAATGACTGAACCGATTTCAGTCATTCTTTCACCGTATATATGTACGGGATCCTGATGAGTACTATATAATGTACCACGGGCAACGCCGGGGCGGACATCTAGTAATATATATACCGACTGTTTATTAGCAGCATCGTTTTACCCACATAGTTCCTGTTCTGTAATTATCACGCGATAAAAAATAGCTTGTGTGTTTTTTCGAATTGTGTTCAAAATGTCAGCCTGAACCATTCAAACGTTACTACATCAAGAAACATCCAAACTAATAAAATGGGAATGTTAAGAGGTATGTAAAATTACTTGAAATTTTGTTGCAATTTATAATACAGATACACTAGTTATTGTTTTAAAAAATACCAAGTAGTTATAATTATACCATACACATTTAAAATACGCAAAAATGTCTACCGCGTGTGACGTCATTACACAGCGGTCCACTCCGCTTAGGCGCAAGTCGGCAGCTGTAGTAGCTAGCAGTAGTTTAATTGTGCAATGTTTTCTTTTGTTTCATCGCTTCCAGATGTGAACGAACTCGGCGAGTGTTGTAGTAAGACGTCACGCGCACCGCTCACTTTAAAATTCGTTTTAAAATACAATTTCTTGGAAACTAATTGACGTATTGAATTAATTCTATCACGAGTATTTACTATTTTGCGGAACATGCTCTTAGGTCGGACGCCCAACATTTTATTCGATTCGATAAGGCGGAGGTCCTGGCACGGGAGAAGTTCTTTGTACCCCGTAAGGTCAGGGAGGCCATTGAAATCGGTAAGCGTCCGACCTTTAATAGAGATGGAGGATGGCATGTGCCGCCCGCTTGGAAGCCGTGCCTCCATAGTGCTCGGTATAGTGTTCGCGATATGAGTGAAGACACAGTGAGCTCAGTGTGCTGCAATGTTCCCGACTCGCAGCTTACCAGTGATGAAGAGTTCGAGTGTAAACCTGCGCAACCCTCTCGCACCCCTTCACCTGCACCCCCGCAACAGCCGTTGAGCTTGCGTGCGCGACGTGCGGCAGCCCGCAGTGCCAAACGGGCAGCCGCCGCGCGTGCACTCAATTTTTGAAAAAGGCCGCCGGACGCGGCCGAAACTCGAGTGGGATTGACCGACCGTATATACGTGAGTGTCCCGTTATCCAATTAAATATGTATTTTGAACGAAGAATACAGAAAGCTAACATTCAAAATTAGTGAACATTCTGCTTTATCATATTAGTAGTTTGAGGTAGGTAAGTATACATGTCACATAATAATATATTCCAATTCTGTAATATCTGAATTTCAATAAACCATTCTATAGAGGTAATAAATATCAATATTTGAACTGAACAGATCGGTCTGTAATTTAAAACACAGATAGTCTGGAAGAACACATACTCGTATGTAGGTACTCTAAGATTTAATACGTAAAACCGCGGAAACAGAAACTACGCGGGTAAAACCGAAGGCTTTGCGAGTATCACATATTATACATATTACGATGCTGTTAAAATTGCCATTAAATAATACATAGGGATTTACTCGGCAAGTGAAACCACACGGCACAAGTAAGGCCATCTAAAAACTTCTCTCCGCTGACTCGAGCTGCCAAAACCAACAAACTTCTGAAAAGTGAATGCTGAGATTGTTTATACGGCGCGGCGGGAGACTGCAACTCCACGTTTTGCTAGATTTATCACGAGTGTTTGTCACAAAATAAATTCAAATAGAACTGTATTGAATAGAAGGTAAAATAACTATAGTTCTCAAAAATTTAATGTTGTTTGAAAAAACAAAAACCTATTTCAGTTAAAGATTTAATTCGGACACCCGACCATACTTCATAATAATCTATAACTACGTCGTCTAGATGAACGAAAGTAAAGTTAAGGTTTTATTCATGTATCAAAAACCGCCATAGGGACTTTACCGACCAAAACATTGGCGTTAGTAGATAGCGATTAAGGTTCTTTAAGTTCAAATAACTGCACTATAATTTGGCATTAAATATAAATATTGGTGGACAATTCACACACAACACCATCTGACCCCAAACTAAGCAAAGCTTGTGTGATGGCAGCCAGATAGCTGATATAATACCCAACAAACAAATACGTCGTATAAGTCTTGACTTGTACGACCTAAAGTTGGATAGCAGTCTTACAATGATAATGAGATGACTACCAGGTCCTATAGATGTATTTAATGCAACTAATTAGTCGTGCGACGAATATGTCATAGTAAACTGGTATTAGCAACGTTGGGGAGACTAAACGATACGACGTTATATAACAGTCTTAGCTAAAACGTTTGTACGACAACGCAATAGTCATACCAACGTTATAGTCCAATAAACGTTTTGAACACACCAAATTATGTTTTTGGAAAACCTTTATACGACATTTATACAACGTGGATGTTATTTAGACGTTTTCATAGTGCCGTTTATAAAACAATCAGTACCTTGTTTTACAGCGGTCAATTAAATACTCTTAAATGACTGGGTTGTTTATTGACGACTCAAATATAACCTTTATATTACATGATGTCCGTTTGAAGTCCTGTCCTGACTTTAATCAAACTTGCAGTCGCATTTAAGTCAGGTTTTGACTTTATAATGATTAGACGGCCATATTTACGGAAGTTTGATGAATTTTTCCTGTCATGGCGACCATCATCATCATCATCAGGTCGTACAGAGGTAAGTTTGCGACAAAAGCAACAGTCAGACATTTTAAGAAAAAAAATAAACCTATTTTGTTAATGAAAATATGATTAAAACACAAAATTACGAAGGGGCATGAAAATCTGAATAGTATTCACATAGGTATATTATCATAAAACTTCAGTTCCCAGTTAAACTAAATAGCATGAGAGACAGATAAAGTAAGCAAGATATGAAAATTAAATAACACTCACCTTAGTATTTCCTTGTAGTATGTTTTTATTTTACACTAAAATAAATCTTCGAACCACAAACACGTTGCGAAGAACATATATTAATATGAATAAGTCGTACAGGTGTTGTTACTTGACTCAAACAAAACGTTTTAGTCATTCAATAACACCTGTACGGCTACAATACAACAAACGAGTCGTTGTAAAGTTAGGATGCGACTACTGCGCGACGAAAGTGGTTATCACATAACATTTGTACGACTGTTGAATGACGTTAACGAAGTTGGCTCGAGCTTTCTGTATGACCATTATACGACCATTTAGGTCGTATAACTGGGGCCATTTTCGCGTTTAGTAAACGTTATTATAACGTTAGTATGACTTTATTACAGCGATGTATGGTATTCAGATAACGTTTACTTAACCTTTATACGACGTTAAATTGTTACTTGGGTACTTACATAGTTTTAAATACATACTTATTATACATAGAAACGCCCAGACACAGTGCAAACATTTGAATTCGTCACACAAATATTTGCACTGGGTGGGGATCGAACCCACGACCCTCGGCTTCGCAGGCAGAGCTACTACCAACTAAGCCACTAGGTCAGTCAAAGTCATTGTGTTGTTATAGATATGAGATGCTGCGCGCGGCGCGCCCGGCGGCGGACTGCTCGCTCCGCCTGCAGCCGTTCAGCGCTGTGGAAATCTATCGAATCATAACGTCGCGCATTCCACCAAAGGTCTCGAAAGATGTGTACGGACTAAACATGAAACTTCTAAGAACGGCCGCGGGCCCTCTATCTCCCGTACTGGCTGAATTATTTAACCGATGTATGAAGGAAGGCGTCTATCCCACCCCACTCAAGTTGAGTAAGGTCGTTCCTATTTTTAAAGGGAAAGGTAAAAGGTCCGAAACCGATGGGTATAGACCAGTTTCTATCATCCCTGCGATTGCGAAAGTCTTCGAGAACGGGTTGAGCAGCAGACTAGTCGGCTATTTATGTGAAACGAACTCTCTCTCTGATAAGCAATATGCTTACAGAGAAGGGCGGTCAACAACGACTTTGACAAGAAAACTTATCCGCCGCATAATAGAAGCACGCGATTGTACGCCTAAACTGCAAGTTGCTGTGCTATGCTGCGACCTCTCGAAGGCTTTCGACGTCGCAGACCACGCAGTACTTGTTGCAAAACTGGAACACTATGGTTTGAGGGGTATGCCATTTTCTTTGCTGAAAACACATTCCTCGGTTTTGAGGTAGACGCCGGATTAACGTGGGAGAGTCATGTGGACAGACTGAGAGGAAAACTCGGTGGTGCGTGTTTTGCGCTGCGGCGAGTAGCACAGGTTGTGCCCGTAGACGTGGCTCGAGTTTGCTACTTCGCTACAGTGCATTCGCTCGTGCAGTACGGCGCCGAGCTGTGGGGGAGGTGTGCGGAGTGGCAAAGAATATTCCGGCTACAAAAACGTGCCATCCGGGCTATCGTCGGAATAGACGATGAGACTTCCGTAAAACCATATTTTAGGAGTCTGGGCATTCTTACACTACCCTCGGTGGTAATAATGCAAGTAGCATTGTTTGTGAGAACTAACCTGGACTCCTACGAGGTATGTGGTGCGAACCATCGCTACCCCACGAGGAGCGCGGGCAGCCTCGGCGTGGTAAAGCGTAAGCTGTCCAAAGTTACACAAAATTGACCCATGTTATGGGTCCAGATGTTTACAATAACCTGCCCGAACATGTGAGAGCCGCACCAAGCTTATGTAGTTTTAAATCTCGATTGCAACGCTGGCTTGTTGAGCAGGCGTTTTATAGATACGAGGAATTTTATGCTTTGCCTTTGTAACCCAGTAAATTATAAACGTGTAATTTAAATTAATTGACATTTTATTAAAAATTAAAATAATTATTATATTATTTTATGACTTAATAATTAATATTTACCACTATATTGTGCATTATTATACCGAATTTTGTTTTATAATTTGTGTATGCTTACAATTATTATCCTGACATGTAAATTGGCTTTATGAAATAAATGATTATGATTATGATTATGATTATGAGTATAATTTTACCTGAAATAGATAATTCTAATTTTGACACATTCCTTTTCCCTACATTACTGTGTTTAGGGAATCAACTACAGTGTAATATTATGAAGGTGGTAGGGTTGTGTGTGTGTGTGTGTATCATTCCATAACACTCGAAAGTGTGTGTGTGTATGTGTGTATGTGTGTGTGTGAAATACACCTGTGAATTCATTAAAAATGTGAAATAACTACGTTCAAAGTTCTACGTTAAAGCGACATCGTTTCATGGTTGATGTTGGCAAGGCTAAGGCTTGAAGAGGTTTGATTTTTGTGATATGAACGTCTATGTTGTGAAATGCGTTGCCTGAGTGTGTTTTTCTCAATAGTAAAAAATTTAAAAAATCGTTTGTTGTGGCAATTACAAAAGACAAAAACAAAAATTACACGTAACAAGGAATAATGATGATGATGATAATGTAAAACAAACAGACTCATTAGTTTTTAGGTAAGCACGGTCCACCGTAGACCGCATCATCGCTTAACATCAGGTGAGATGGCGGCACGTGTAAACGTAGAATAATTTCGAAAAAAACCCGTTAGTTTTCATAGTAAGTTTAACATTTGCTTTAAATGCAAATCATAATATTATTCTTCTCCGTTTCAGTAAAATCGTTTCAAAAATTTGCAAGGAAGCGAAAAAGGCGCTCGCTAGCTTCGTCGAGCAATTTACGGGACTCGCGAACTTTAAATATTTATGAGAAATGCAGTTTTATTGCATCGTAATAAGGTTTAAACTTTATTACTTGTCATTTTAAATGGGACATTGGGAAGTAAAAAATTCCTGTATTTCTTGTTTGAATTATGCGTTTATTTGTAGTTTTGAATACTGTAATATTTTCAATATCTATAAGCCTACAGCAGTTCAATATTTTTGATATGAAAATTTCTTGAGTTGAATCCTTTTTAGCAGGGGAAACTTTTGTAGGTCACGCCACCGACATATTAGGGTGTACGCATCAATATAAACCACTAGATCTGCTCTGAGCACCTTGAAATTGGTAATAAACTACGTCTCTGTGTGTAGCGTAAATTGTTTACACACCATCAATCTACTTGACCCCTAGAACCGCTAGCGGCGAGGTATGCTGTGGTTCTACTTATTTTGGTTGTTAACAACGAATACTGATAGGTAAAAACGTCCAGCGTTTACCGCTTTCTGCAATCGACTAAAACGGAAAGAGTGAGCTCACTCTTTTTAACGATGACATAATACGCCTGAAGTTTGAGAGGGCACATCTAATGATTTATATCGAGGGATGTACGTATTTTTTAATGATCAGATGTCTCCTTATTATTAATCCTGATTTTACGACTGAAAATATACGTGGTACGAAATCATAGACATTTAATTCCAAGTTATAGACACATCATTTTTTGATCAACTTTCGTGTCCCGTTACGAACACAAAAAATGTTGACAATTTCACATGTGCATGATTGCGTAGTGGTTTAATACAATACAAATAATAGATTTTAGAAATATTTATAATCGGTAGCTTTTACCTATCAAAATGCTTATACAGTGTAAACTCCAAGAAACGTCACTCGATTTAACGGCAACGTCCTTAAAGCGTCGAAATGATTTGGCTCTGGTTGGTTTAGCTTGTCTTCCATACAATAATACACTCTATATAGCATTACAGTCACTCTTCGTAACGACCACAATTGAGTTATAAAAAGTACCTTTTGTTGCTAAAATTAGTAAAATCTGCGCAGCGGTGTACGTTCTTTTGTCGCTTTATCATCCTAGCCTGCAATAAATTCGACTGTCGGCATCATGTAACAACTTTCTAAGAAATTCGTTCTTTTGTTTACAAATTGGGATTGCTTGCACGTATAGATTGTCATTGACCATGACTAAGTAGGAGTTATCTTTACGTTATCATATTCTTAGTTGCTTCCAAACTTTTAAACTGTAAACATGGCTACTAAAGGAAAATCACTGTGTATTAACGAAAAAGTTTTACTGATACTCGCAATAGAGACGGGAGAGAAGATAAGTGAAAATTATTGGAAAATTACTTCCTTTGTCGCCAAGATGGCTCAATCATGCAAGATATGAATAAAATAAGTAAAAAAAGTACAAAATAATTACTAACTAGCAAAAGACGCCAGACAAAAATAACAGACTATACGCAATAGCGTTCAAATAAGATTATCTTTTATATACGTAACTAACTAGATAACTACTAACACTATTTTTAAATAAACTTATCTTTTTCGAATTCTGTTTTTCCTAACTCCATTTAACGACAAGTCTCTATAACGCCATAAAATGGACAGTCCCTTCAGTGTCGTTATATAGAGTTTGCATTGTATTTGCAAAATGTGTCTACGTTTGCCCCCTGCCTAACCTGGCCAGTTGTATTCTACCTATGCTGAAGAATTCCTTTAATTGTTAAACACGCTGATACACTAATGTAGAATAAATGTATGTGTATTAACAACTATATATATATTATATCAGCTATCTGGCTTCCATTGTATACAAGCTTTGCTTAGTGTGGAGTCAGATGATTTTGTGTGTAAAATGTCCACCAATATTTAATTTGAGTTTTTTTTTTTTTTCGAAAAAACAAAAACCGGTTTTAATTTAAAATTGAATTCCGACACTCGGCCAAATTTCATGAGAAACAATCACTATGTCATCCAGGTAAACGAAAGTCAAATTAAGTTTTTTCCACATTTCATAAACCACCACACCGATAAAATTTGTGTGGGATCACCTCTGTAATATGAACTACGAAACAAAATAAGAACCATCAAAGTTGAGTCACAATTGAAAAACAGAAATTAAAGGTGATAGAGATATAATAACATCTTAGGTCTCTGGGTGGCGAGCGCAGTGCAGTGCTAGGTAATGATTTGGACTATCCATGCTCCAATAGCTGCATGTTATGCTGTTATGTGGGAGGCATATTGCTTATCATCAGGAACTTGTACTGCTCGTTTCGTCACACTTTATTACAAAAAAATGACGGATCTATCAGGTAACATACATCCAAATAAACATACAACTCAATTAAGAACCTCCTCCTTTTTTGAAGTCTGTTAAAAATGTATCGAAAGGGTTCGACTTCGCAACTTTTATATTTCAATTAATTTTGTACGTAATCCATAAAAGTTTGAGTTCCTAATGACGCGAAATAAACGTATCAATAACGACCAACTCCCGAACTCAATTTTCTCATTAAGACCGCAGCGCCGAAGTAAATACTAACCAAACTCGATACAATCCGAAGTTTCCCGAACATTCTCGAACATTCCGAAACTTCCCGCCGATATAATCACTCATTAAATGTTAATTTTAATGAATTTCACTTCGAAATTGTTTGGGCCCGTTCGATCGTTCTGTCTTAATTTAATTTGATCCGTTGGGATCGATTTTTGGCGTTAATTGCTTTGGTTATTTCATTGTGGACTGGTTTTCGGTTTCGGGTTCTCGATTTGGAGTTAAATTTTGAGAAAGCCTAAATACTGCTTCTAAATTAATTGAGTAACATTAACACTGGAAGCATTGAAGCATACCTTGATCGTTCTTCATTGGATTCGAGCTTGACTGTTGAAAACGCGAATGTTCAAAAACGAAATTTGATTGCGAATCAAAACTTATTGAAATGAAAACTTACTAATCTTGATCCCTTTCTGGCAATGGAACTTCACACGGTTGTTTCCCTGTATAGGAATAATACGGCTAGGTAACTGCAACACTATCATTGGTGCCTCTACCAACTAAAACCTCCAACCCACCTTTGGCACATACGATTTTTTTTAAACAAAAGCTTCTTTAGTCGCACCACATACAGATTTTTTTCGTGAGCTTTGAATTGACCTCAAGAGTCACGTTCGTAAATGAAAGAAATCTTTGTGTACACAAAGTTTACACGAAGAAGTTCTGGACACGACCTCCGGTTTCACCCGCGTAGTTTCCAAAGTGAGCTATCAAATTTTTAGTTATTATGGTGACATTAACTTCTTGGTAGGTACTTACCAATTTAATTGAACCTGTCGCAAAATAAGTTGCGTTTCACATCCATTGCGGAAAAGTTTTGGTTGTAATATATTACCGTTTTATCACAGCAGTTACACTATGTAAACACACATTTTTGTCACAGTATATTACAGTACACATACACTAATAGATATTGTTCCGCTCATGAACCCTATCAAGTTATAACACCTATTAAGTTATTTAGAGAAAATAATAACAAACCGAATTTCAATCGATTCTGTGACGTGATAGAGCGTAGAGTCGCGTTTTATCCGAAAATGTGAATAAAAAACAAAAGCCAACCAAATCAAATACGAGGGAAAATTTAAATTTAGAATTAAAAGCAAGGAGTTTCTATACTCGGTTATTCGCTGTCGTAAGAGGTTCTATATGCCACCTCTTACGAGCGGGAATTCCATACATCTTTCACGGGTCACAGACGTACGTACGTTGTATCACACTTTATTTCTATAATTCTATAATACTTACCAAAGACTTTATATATATTTACTTATTCTTTATCTAAGCTATTTACAAATAAAGAAACCGTTGTGCACAGATATGTATATTATGCATTTTTAGCGATATGTAAAATAAATAAATAAATAACAAAAAATACTCATAATAATTTGCGAGGCAAACGCCATTTCCGTCTCGCGTTAAAAATAGTTTTTAATATCTAATTTATAATAAACGTTATAATTTTAAAAACTTGTTCAATAGGTTGTTATACCTATGCAGTTATTTCTTATTTTAGTTTTCACTTCTGTCGTTCGGTACACATATTTTTTTAAATCTTTTAAGGGTTACACTGGATTTCCAGCTCGCCTGGTGTTAAGTAATGATGCAGTCAACGATGGAACGTGCTTTAGCTGGCCTGGTGGCGTAGTTGGTAGTAGGTCTTCCTGCGAAGCCGTGGGTCGTGGGTCCGATCCCCACCCAGTGCAAATGTTTTTTTTTTTAACTTTTATAGGTTTACACTTGAGCGCCTCCTCGCCTTATGTTAAACGATGATGCGGTCTACGATGGAGCGTGTTTACCTAGAAGAAACCGATTCACTCTCGATTTGAAGACACAAAGATTGTAACTATCGGGAAAAACCCTTTCAGGCAACGTATTCCACAGCCTTAACGTTCTTATCACAAAAGTAGAGTCAAATCTCTTCGTTCGTGTCTTTGGAACATCAACCATGAAACGGTGTCGCTTTTTCAAGCTACGCGGATTCAGATAGAACAAAGGGCAAAGGTGGTATTAGATCGTACAAATCAGTTGCACACTCTCCGAAGTGTATCCGATAAAAAACCGATAAGCCAGCAATTTTCCGGCGATGTTCGAGACTTTGCAGTCTTTTCCGCACGAGGATGTCATTGCCTATGAGCCTTTTGTCACGTCTCTCGATCGATTCCAGCCTCCAGCTGATACTTAGCCGATTCATCCCAAAGGTGCGAGCAGTACTCCATACAGGAGCGAATCTGTGCTTGATATAACGTGAGCAACTGTTCAGACTTGAAGTACCTTCGCACCTTTGAGAGGACACCTAGTTTTTTGGCAGCTAATTTAGCCTTAGATTCGATATACGAGCTAAAGTTGAGAGAAGATGACAAAGTAACGCCCAACAGCTCGAGATGGTTTGTGTAATGAATTCAAATATTTGTACTGTGCCTGGGTGTTTTCTGTGTATAATAAGTATGTATTGAAAAATAAGTATAAAATTATTATATCAACTATCTGGCTTCCATAGTACAAGCTTTGCTTAGTTTGGGGTCAGATGGTATTGTGTGAAATGTTCACCAATATATATTTCCTTTGTTGAAGTCGGTTAAAAACCAATACACACTCGATTTGAAAATACCAAGATTGTAACCGTCGGGAAAAACCCACTCGGGGAACACTGTGCGAATCTGACAAGGCCGCAGTGGGTAGGGAGAGCGGTGCACCGTAAAACTGGCGCGGCGGTCTTCTTCTGGCGCGGCGTCCCAGTTTGGACATCGATGTCTGTCTGTGTGTATGTCTGTGGCACCGTAGAGCTCAAACATATGAACTGATTTCGGTCTGTTCTGATTTTATTATCCGTGCGGTGGTTTTTACGCACATTTGGTGAATATGGATTCAAAATGGCCGCCTCCACAAAATGGCCGACAAAATATTTTGTAACAACCTCCTAGAATATGGGTATCAAATGAAAGGACTTGACTAGTAGAAAATAATACGCTGAAAAATTTCAAATCCAATTTAAAAAAAAATTGTTTTCAAAATATGATTACATTGACTTTTACAAGCTACATCACTAGTGGCACTGTACTGTTACGGACAAACGCGTAGCTTGGCATCATACACACACGTTGTTCTTCTTGTTTCTCTATTGTAGAACAAGAACAAAATTAAAAATTTTGATTAACCCCCGACTACCTCGGATTTGTCATTTGTACAACATTCTACTACTAGTCAAGCTCTTTTATTTGATACCCATATTGAGAGAGCTGTGAAAAAAGAAATGTATTTCACCATTTTGTGGTAGCGGCCATTTCGGATTTGAAATTTGTCATAGTGCATAGTATTCTACTAGTCAAGCCCTTTCATTAGATCCCCATATTGAGGTAGGATGTGAAGAGAAATGTTGTTCGCCATTTTGTGGAGGCCGCCATCTTGAATCGATATTAACCAAACATAGCTAAGAACATCCGCATGGATATTAACCTCAAAATAAAAAAAGCCGCATTGAAATCGGCCCATCCGTTTGAGTTCTACGGTGCCACAGACTAACACACACACAGACAGACAGACATCGACGTCAAACTTATAACACCCCTTTTTTTGATCGGGGGTTAAAAATACTCCTGAATATCGTTAAAAAGCGTAAACATAAATATTAAACACAATCTGAGCCAAATGTACATAAAAATCCATTGAGTGTCAATTGCCAAGCTCGATATTTCCTATTGGTTAAAATGGAAATAATTAAACTTTGCCAAGTCTTAATTCTCCAGTGACCTTAAAATAAAAGACAAAACTTTTTACACCGCCACTAACTTATCTAGTCCCGTGGCCAAAGAGTAAAATGAATAATAACAGTATAAAATGACAAAGCTTTTCTATGTGAATGTGATAGTAGTGACTTCATACAGTAGGCTAGACAAAATTGTACGTCGGGGTGCCAACAGACGTTTCAATGTCTGTAGGCGTGAGATTCACTATTAATTCATCCAGTTATTTTTGAAGATTCTGAAACTTTTATGTAAAGAGCCATAGTGATCTAGTGAATATAACGTACTGACTACAATCGTAACTTCAAATCCAAAATGCCTGAGTGGATATTTTGCAATGGATCAAAATGTCTTAAATTTTATAGTGAACTAGCTGTACCCTGCCACGCTTCACTGTAGCACATTGTGATGTAAAAATTAGATAAAAACAATCCTTGATGCGGATTGTATATCATTGTTAAATTTCACCTCGATCGGTACAGAACTTTTTGAGTTTTTGAAGCGTACACAAACCAACACAACATTTTTACATGTATAGAGATTGTTTTTTTCAGTTAAGTTTTGTCATACGCCACATCGTCCCTTATGATCAAGCAACATGGCAGTTAACTGTAAGCCTAGCCTTGACCATCTCGCCTAAAAATATTAAAGGACGACGAACTTCACTTTTTAACCCTTGACCAAAAAAAAGGGTGTTATAAGTTTGACGTCGAAGTCTGTCTGTGTGTATGTCTGTCTGTGGCACCGTAGTGCACCGGATGGCCCGATTTCGATGCGGTATTTTTTTATTTGAAGGTTATTTATTATTTTATTATCCGTGCGGATGTTCATAGCTATGTTTGGTTAATATCGATTTAAGATGGCCGCCTCCACAAAATGGCGGATAAAATATTTCTTCACAACCTATCTCAATATGGATATCCAATGAAAGGGCTTGATTAGTAGAATACCATACATTATAACAAATTTCAAATCCAAGATGGCCTCCACCACAAAATAGCGAATTATATATTTTTTTTACGACTACCACAATATGGGTATCAAACGAAAGAGCTGGACTAGTAGAATACTTTGCACTATGGCAAATTTCAAATCCAAGATAGCCACTACCACAAAATAGCGAAAACAATATTTTTTTTACAAATGAAAGGGTTTGATTCAAAGAGGTCAAATTTATTATCTGTACAGCATAGATTTGTTATCTACAGGGGGTTAGTCTACATTTTTAACTTTGTTCTTGTAACTTGAAGAGCCTTATAATACCAAATCCACTGGAAAGCATCAATTCAGGCAACTTATTCCAAGTTTAGACGTTCATGTTAAAAAAAATTAGAGTTAAACCTTTTCTTTCGAGTCTTTAGAACAACGAGCATGAAACGATTTCGCTTTTCGGAACTACGAGCACAGTGTTGACTTGTTATCAATGCTCGTAAATTTATTAACAAGAATTAGTAGGTATGTACTCTTGTTTGTTTAATAGCTTCGCAAAAACTCATTACTCTTACCACAGATTTCTAAAACAAAAGGCAGATGGAACGTGCAGAACACAGATCCCTAGGTCCAGAAAGCAAATATCAAACGCCAAAGCAAATACAAACTCCAGTCAGTACGAAACTGACTTCCGTCTCGTACAGGAGTCCCGTGTGATTTTAAGTTTTGTACAAGATTATGCCGTCTTGTGGCTTCAAACATTGCAAACATTGTTCCCAAAAATAAGAAAAGGAAAGAAAAATATCATTTCATAGGAAAGTCTGAATATTTTTACTGCTTTTTGTATAATTTAGGCGATTTCATTTCAATTGATGAATAGAAACACAACACCTCAACGAAAATTGGTTAGTGTTCCTGTACCAAACTGAAATTATTTTCCCTAAAGTTAAGGTAAAATTTAGATTATGATTTTTGAAGACTCGTAGACCAAATTATTTATGTACTTAAGTAGATTGTATTATTCTATTTTAAACCCTATTTTTATAATCGTAATTTTTTAATTTAATGTCAATCGATGCCTAGCACAAATCCACGTCATTACTAGTGTTTATAAAAATACTAATAGTGTTGATGAAAACTATAGTTATGAAGCAAGTTTTAATTCTTGTAAGTAGGTATAGTGGAGCTTAAAAAAGTAGGCGAGTTTTTTTGAGATATCTAATGGTTTTAATCAACCTCATGTTATCTGGTCGAGTCAGTAGTGACATTGTCGAAGTTTTATACGGTGCTAATTTGTGCGTACATACTTACCCAAAAAAGATGTTGGGATCAGGCCAATCGCTGTTGGCACCACATATACTGGCCTTGCTGCCAAGGTGGGTTGTAGGTATAAAGCGTTGCACTTTCGAGCTCCCTGTCCCACAAACTTGATTTTGGTTCTCTGAGTGGACGTAAGGCTGCTGTTCATTCTGTCCTGACTTTCTTTGTCCAAAATTGGGGAGAGGGCTGTTAAATGTGTACGTCAAAAACGCTATAATTTGGTTGATCGTGGAGCCCCGTTGTCCGAAGTGAAGAATAAAATTCTTGACTTCTACAATTTTCTTTAACAATGTTATGGCAGACCCACAAAATTATCAAAACAATCCTATGCTATCTTCCGTTGGCTATCAACTTGTGTGGTGAATCTTGGCCGTGCGACCTTCGCCCTGGCCATTCGCTCTATCATTTAACGTCTCTAGTCCAATGTAAACGTTAGGTATTTGGACGACGTAACTTTGGGTGGCGATGTGAATAATGTTCAACTGATTTACATAAACTCTTAGACGGTTTTCGTTGGTTTGTATCAACATTTTTGAAAAGGTGAACTTTTCGTTTGCCACACGCGTCCAGACAAAGATTGGATAATAAACAAATTGAATGATCTGGCCCCCCAACATCAAATCAGTTGACAAAAATTGTCTGCACCTCCTGTGTTCACCGATATTAAATGAGTGGGTAGTTGCCACCTTTTGTCAAGCATAATATTCAAAATTTCACAAGAAGCTCCGATAGAATACTCAAAATAAACACACACATGACTTTTACTATTATTCGGCGTTGTCTTTTTATTCCGAATTTTCTGTACGAATATTCGAATTCTTAGTTGCATGCTAAATCAAAATTCTTAACTTCATAGGATGGAAATAGTAATAACAAGAAATCCTTGCATAATATTTAATCGGTGTAATAATAAATTATTTCAACATTATAATATATGTGTTTATTATACGCGAAGATTTCCGAAGCTAAGACAACAATAGTGGGATTTTTTTCTTAAGACTGGGAACATTACACGTACACCAACGTGAGTAATTTGACAACGTCGGTGAGAGCTGTCACGCATCATAACTAATTACTGGCCTCACAGTATCGTTCACGAAGGTTTCATCTGTTTAGAAATCTGTGACTCTTACTATATTTTAGGATAAAACACAGATTTCTAAACAGATGAAACCTTCGTGAACGACACTGTAAGGCCAGTCATTAGTTATGTATGCGTGACAGCTCTCACCGACGTTGTCAAATTACTCACGTTGGTGTGCGTGTAATGTTCCCAGTCTTAAGAAAAAAGTCCCACTATTGATGAGACGATTTTCTTAGCATTCCATGGATTCACCGTGCGGGTGCCGGGTCCATCGTGTGGCAGAGAGAGAAAACCCGAGTAGTTCCCGAGACTTGTGACTCGGGCGTAGGTTTAAGGGGCCCCTTTCTGACGTACATCAACACTCACCTTCACTACTCGTCTTTCTCTCCCTGCCCAGCCAAATCTGATATGAGCCTACTAGTGCAGCTTTAGATACTTGTTCTAGTATAGAACTTACTGCACTTCTGGATAAGCCAAGGTCTTTCAACAGGTTATAGAGAGATTTTGCTGGTATACCTCTCGCTCCCACTTCTACAGCGTATAAACTAACTATATAGCCGTTTTTTGTTAATTCGTTTAGGAGGTCGTAACACTTATTTTGTTTCATCGCGTGGTCTTTAGGTATATTAGTTTCCCACGGTACGGTAAGTTCTACAAGGACTATGCGTTTTGTAGCTCTAGAAAAAAGGAAAATGTCCGGTCTGGATGACGAAACACCCACATCCTCTGGGATTTTGTAGTGCTTTTCATACGTGTCCATTAAAATAGTCCAATCAGGTGCTGTACACAGGATTGAGTAAGGCTTGTTCCTGGAGTTTGATGTTGAGCCTTCTTTTACAAAGTTAATTTGTCTTTTGTTTGTTGTCAATCCTTTTGGGCTCTAGCTACTGAAAGGCTCATGGCTTCACGTATGATTTCAAGTACTCTGTCATGGCGCCGTGAGTAATGACCCCATTAAGGAGCACCTTGCATCCCACCAATATGTGCCTTAATAATTATGTGTTGTCAAGCTTTGGAAATTTTCACGTATAATAAACGCATAAAACATTATTTTAAAATAATTTATTATTACACCGATAATATATAATGCAAGGATTTCTTGTTGATAACTTGCTCCACAAAAAAGGAGACAGAAACGTAATTGAAAATTATAGACCTACTAGCCTCATGTCAAACATTTACAATTTTTTTCAAAGCTGATCCTAAATAGAATATCAAGGAATAAAGATGAAGAACAGCCTATTGAACAAGCTGGTTTTAGAGCAGGGTTTTCAAATATTGATCATATGCATGTATTAAAACAGTTAATAGAAAATCTCAAGAGTATGGGAAAGACCTATACATTGCATTTGTCGACTACAATAAAGCTTTCGACTCAATCAAACACAATCTGCTCTGGGAGGCTCTAATTCAACAAGGAGTAAGAAAAAATATGTTCGTATTATTAAAAATATATATGCTAACAGCACTGCACAGATCAAGTTAGAATCCACAGGTCATAGACGAGACGTTTTATAACGGCGAGGATTTGTTCTTATCTATTCGTTTTCATAACTATAGTTTTCATCAACAATATTAGTATTTTTATTAACCCTAGTAACGGCGAGGATTTGTTCTTGGCATCGATTCACATTAAATAAAAAAAATAACGATTATAAAAATAGGGCTTAAAATTTAATTATACAATGTTCATCAATAATTTGGTCTACGAGTATCTTCAAAACAAAATTAGATCTATATTTTACCTTAACTTCAGGGAAAATAATTACAATTTAGTATAGCAACACTGACTTATTTTCGTTGAGGTGTTGTGTTTTTATTCATCAATCGAAATAAAATCGTCTAAATTATATAAATACCAGTAAAAATATTCAAACTTTCCTATGAAATTTCCTTTTTTTATTTTTGGGAACAATGTTTGCAATGTTTGATGACACAAGACGGCATAATCTTAAACAAAACATAAAACACACGGGACTCCCGTACGAGACGGAAGTCAGTTTCGTACTGACTGGAGTTTGTATTTGCTTTGGCGTTTGATATTTGCTTTCCGGACCTAAGGATCTGTGTTCCGCACGTTCCATCTGCCTTTTGTTTTAGAAATCTGTGGGATAAAAGGCTTCAGTTAGAAAAAAGCAGAAAGTCGAACAAAGACGAATCAGTCGAAAAATAACCAGCTTCGTCTAGAGTCGTAATGAGATGAAACTGGAATTAATTTAATAAGGCTTTTTTTGTTTCTCTTGAAATGTACTTTTTGTAATGAATTTTTAATTTCGTGATTAACTTTTTTACTGGTTCAATTCTAAGAATAAATTATCTAAGGGATCCTGTTACGTCGAAAAATATAAATAGGCTTAATAATTTACCTTCTTACTGTCAAGATTCGGGATTTTAATTTGGAAAGAGAGAATCAAGGCTATGACGCTGGATGGCTATTTTTTTATGAGGCATAGGTTTGACCACCAATCGGTCTGATAGTAAACAATGGTGTGGTCGGCAAAAGCTGTCAGAACCTCGTATTTTGGAGAGGGTCACCAATAAATATACCTATAATGTTTGCACTGTGTCTGGGTGTTTCTATTTATAATAAGTATGTATTAATACTATATAATTATTATATCAGCTATCTGGCCACCATAGTACAAGCTTTGCTTAGTTTGGGGTCAGATGGTGTTATGTGTGAATTGTCCACCAATATTTATTTATTTACTATTTAATATTATACATGTCAATGTGTGGATGTTTGGGTATTTGGATGTTATTATGTTTGTTGCTCAATCACATCGTAACTTATAAACGGATGGGGCTGAACTTTGGAAAAAAGTTAGATTTTAGTCTGGTATTTTAGACACAGGCTATTTTTTATCCCGGCAAAATAGCGGGAATGACGGGAACAGATATAATTGTAAAATCGACGTTCTCGCTAGTAAGCCAGTGTGGGTTTTGATTTTGAGGTCGATTCCGTCTTCACTAACGTCAGAATTTGAATACCGATTTAATTTTACTCAATAATTTGACTTTAATTGAACTTTTTTATTGAATTTGACAAGCTTTGTTTCGTGATTGACGTTCCCAATCAATAATAACACGAGCTGAGTTGTATCTATGTGAGTTCCCGTGACGTAATTAAGGTTGACAATTTATACACTGACTTAACTTAGTCCAAAACAATTATTGAAATACCTTGTAGAAGTCATATGTGTGATACCGCTATCTTAAAGAAACGGTGAAGGATAATATTGTCAGGAAACCAACACGTCCCTAGAATCATTCAAGGGCATCCGTCATCCCGCACTGGATCAGCGTGGTGGACTGTAGCATTAGCTCTCTCCTTGCGAGAGAAGGCCCGAGTCCTATCATTGCGAATATTCAGTGGGCTGTTTATGAAGATTCCTACACCGATTAAAACTTTTGACAAAATTTGCAAGATAAATATTAGTTCACGTATGACTTGAGTAAGGCCAAAAACACATGGAACGGTTTCGGCTTCCAACCACGCTCGCGCGCAGGAGCGGACCCGCAGATTCTGTAGACTGCAGATCTATATCTAAAAATTGATATCAAAATTCACGAGGCGGCTTACGCCCGCGGCGTAAGCGGCAGCCACGCGACTCCCGCGCGGTCGCCGCCCGTCACCCGTCACGTTTGCGGACGAAAATCTCACCTGCAGCGGCTTCCAAACCGCAAAAATCAGCAGTCTCGTGAGTTTTGAAATAAAATCGTCGCTTGTCGCGGTTCGCACCCGCGCGCACGGGCGCGGTTGGAAACCGCTCCATGAGTTCTTAGCTTTAGTATACGGAATTCTGGAATAAATTAACATCAAACGACCTAAATATACATCTAGAACACGATCGTTTTACTACGGCCTATGTAAAGCGAAGGTTCCAGCTATAGCGATAAGCGAACAAACAAAACGCTATAAACGCTACCCCTTGCATACTAATGCCATCGTTATCCTGTTACCGTTATCAACTATAGCAGCTATAGCAGTAACTGCTATTTTATCGCAATAACTGCTATTTTATAACAATACCTGCTATTTATACCTCGACCTATTATTATAGCTGATGAGTAGGAGATTAATAGAGAAACAGCTTCCAAAAATATGCTTGTTTACCGATTTGTTTATTTTTTGGTAAAAACTACTTAGCAGTTCTATCTTACACATACTTGAACATTTCCTATAATACATTACATGTATTTTCGAGCAATCCATTGATATTTATTAACGTACTCGTACAACCACTTGTAATTTGTAACAACTTTTTATGTTTCACAAATCACGTAAAAAAAAACCTCAAACATAACTTGGAATCTGAAATAATTGAATTATTATGTACATTATATTATGAAGGTACATACTCCGTGTATAATAGAATAAATTAGGCATTAAATGTCATTATTTTTCATTAAAGATAAGTAATTAGACAGTTTAATAAGAAAAAATACTTCAATAAAAGTGCCTTCATGATGATTAGGCCTTTTTAGGGTCAATATAAAATACTACACAATAGAATTACCCGCTCGGGTCTCTATCTGGCCCAAAACATTTCTTTGGCCATACAGCGGGGATATGCAGCCAGTCTGATGGGCACTTTTGCTCGGCAATTTGACGAGTGTGGAGACTAAATTGATGACTCTAAACTTGTGTTTGTAGTATTTAGGTTTTTGACATTTAATTTTATTAATTGACATTTCAATTGTATTTTTTATGAATAGAATTCGACTTAGTATATTTTGCAATATGCACATTGCACTATAAACGCTAAAATTTCCAATGCTGACACTGAACATTTTTGCATTTGTAGTCATATAATATGTGTCATATAGATTAAATTTGAGAAATGTTAACAATCATAATCATAAATCGTTTATTGGCCCCATAAGTAATTATGAAATGAATAGTAAGTAATGTTCAACAATACTCATCTCTCTGTAGTATGTCTACTCTGCGATATGGCAGAGATATCGTTGAAACTTCACAATAGAGCCATTCAGAGCGAAGTCGGTCCTCTTATGGGAAACAGTCACTCGGGAAACTTTTTGAGTGCTTTCGTTATGGTGACATTCGGAGGGGAATTACAGAGGGTTCGGAACCGGCGATTATTGGCTACGTTGCTGTATTAAAAACTGGTTAGGTACCTGTTCTTATTACAAACTTTAATGAGTATTTATATTATTAGCTGTCCCAGTGTTTGTCACTAAATCTTGCAAATTAAATATGATTCACTTTCGGTTACCGATTCAGCTGAAATTTTGCATTCATCTATAAACCACGTGACAAAACAATATTAAGATGATATAGTTCTGATCTCATGATGGACCGGTCCCTCTACCGCCTTACTAAATCGGCTATGGCTTTGCTATTGCTGTCTTTATCATTTCAAGCGAGAAGAAAAAGAGTTAGCAATATCTAAGCTAAGACAGTTTTAGTTAGGCTGTAGACACTCTGGAAGGTGGCCAAAGGAACTTCGTAATGAAATGACACAACTTCATCGAGTTTGAGCTCGTTTGATTAGTCTTAACTTCTCTATCTATCTTAGATTAGTAATTTAAAGCTAGATTCTTTAACCAGGGTCTCATGACTAAGCTTAAAATAGCCATTTACTTTTTGGTTAAGAAAAACAAAATGACTATGAAAATGACTTGTCATAGAAGCTTGTTTTTAAAAAGTTTTTTGACTTAAAAGTTTAAAGCTTGTTTTAGACATAAGTTTAAAAGATAGAAATTGTTGTTGCACTACGTTTTTGTGTAAAACTTTTTTTATGTAATATAAAATAATATGTAATATAGAGTTAGAATGAAAATGTTCCCTACTCCCCCCTATTTCCTTTTCTTCTCCTAATCGACAACAAATGACAAAAGTCACGGACCCCAGAGTCTGTGGAGTTGCAAAATAAAATAAAACTGTTATTATTTTGTAGAAGGTGTAGAATTACGGGACGAGTAAAACACCAAAATCATTACTGTAGTAGTGGTATGGGACTTCACTGAGCTCGTCTTAAGTAACTGTTTACTTAAGACGAGCTAAAACTTAAACTGTACTCTTTAGGATTCAAGGGTTTATTTCAGACTATTCAAATATTACAGAAAAACCACGTCAAAAACCTTAAACAGCTAATTCTTCATTCTATTGCGGCATCAAATCATCAACACAAAACGACACTCAAACAATACCCGACGTGTATGTGTACAAATAAAGGCGCTACACGTCACTCGCAGTACGAGGGCGTCGCACTATCTGTTTACGAAACTGAGTATTGTTCCTGAAACAACAAGACTGACATCGAATCAGAATATTTACAGTATGGGAACTTGATCCTAAACTTACGCCATTGCCTTATTCTGGTAAAAATCTTACACTAGCAAGTACTAACTGGTAGCAAACGACAATCCTTGCCCCTTTACAGCAAACTTATTATATTGATTTTAATTTGTATTAATTTTTGTGTGTGACAAGACATATTATAAGCACTATTAATCATTGTTTAACAATATTTTGGAGTGAAAAATGTTAATGGAATGTTTATATGTGTTAATAAAAACTATTCTATTATATTCTATTCAAAACCAATTGTTTCATCATCAGCAAAGGATCTGTTTTATAGTTTTGTAGAGTAATTAAGACAAAGTCAAAGTTGTTTATTGATAAATGTACAATTTACACGTCAATTTTAGAAAAAAAAACATAATAAGCGCATACAAAGAGTATACAATTTTTAAAGTTTAAATTGAACATTATATTGTGATAATAAGTATAAAGTAAGTAATGAACAATGTCAATTTTTTACAATTTTATAGTGAGTTTGCCATCACTGTATAAAAACTCGCTGTAACTATAAAAACTTTGATCGATAAGCCAGCTTTTTAATCGGTTTTTGAAGCTACCCGAACTCGGTGCTGATTTAACCATTTTAGGAAGAGTGTTATAAACTTCCGGTCCCACAATGTGAGTCAGTTTTTCCGATCTCGCAATAGAGTGAGGTATACTATCCAGCTCTTCAGCGCTTAGACGAGCAGGATATGTGCTTGATGGTAAGCAACATGCCTGCCCACAACAGCACATTGACATGCAGCTATTGGAACATGAAGATCCCAAATCATTGTCTAGCACTGCACTGCGCTTGTCACCCGGCGATCTAAGATGTTATATCTCTAAGCCCCGTAATTTCTCCGGAAACACTGCCTTTCAAACCGGAGCACAATGTTTCTTTCGCGTTACTCGCCGACGGTAGAATAAGAAGAACTCACCATACTAAGACCATCTTCATTGGAATGCGTTGCCTGTGTGAGCTTTTCGTGACGGATATAACTTAAATTTTTCTTGTTTGAAAGATGTAGTAGTCGATAGTGTTCTTACCTACATTTGAAGAAAACCAATCCGAAATGACCGCGGCCACAAAATGGCGGATTACAATTTTTTTCAGAACTCCCTGAATATGGGTGTTAAATTAAAGATTTTGACTAGTAGAACAAATATTTATCCACGATGGTCAGGGGTTACACCTTTATTCGCGAGATAGCCTGGACATATACCTAATAGATAACAACATGCCTGCTCATAGCAGTACAATGACACGCAGCTTTTGTTACGTTCAAATTTTTCAAATTTTAACCTAGCACTGCACTGGCAGGAGCAGATGTCACACAGAGATACACGATATTTTACCTTTATGCTATGCGATTTCACTGAAAACATTTTTCTTGTTGGAAGTCTGTCCTTACTATTTTGACGCGGATCTGTCACAAGTCGTCCCGTTTCAAAGCGTAGAGTGATATTAGCGGTGACAAAAACCCTACAATGAAGCAAAACAACCCTCCAGGGAAACTAGGTTATACCGAGCATGGGGTTGTTTCATGTCACGTAAAAGTTACAGGTGTCAAGAATGTTTCGTAAACATCGTTTTTTTTTAAATAGAGTGACGGGACAAGCATGATTTTTTCCTGATGGTAAACAACACGCGTGTTCATATATTTTAACAGAGCCCCGCAGCTATTGGAACACGAAGAGTCAAAATCACCAGTCACCTTTTTTTAAATAATGGGTGACGAGACGAGTAGAACATGTGCCTGATGGTAAGCATCATGTCTGCCACATAACAAGCCAGTGACACGCAGCTATTGGAACATGAAGAGTCTAAATCATTACCTAGCATTTCACTGCGCTCGTCACCCAGAGATCTAAGATGTTATATCTCTAGGTCCTGTAATTAACCTAGTCAAGGAATAAGATGATTTATCTCTATACTTTGGAATTTCTTTGGAAACTTGTGTTCTTTCTTTTTCTTCTCTTTCCTTCACACCTGAACACAGTAATACTTGTAGATAACTGTTTGGCGATAGAATAACTGGCCAAGATGTGTCAATGACCCGGAAACTTTGGAAATAATGAAATCACATGATTACGTTTTTAAAGGTTACATAGTTAGGCATATTATTAACAATTAACATTATAGTTAGCTAGTCAGTTTTGAAGATAGTCAATTGCCAATTTTTCTGCCAAAGATCTCAACACACAGATGTCCCCTCCCAAACTTCAGGGCGCACGGAATTATGTCATTGTAAGGATGAGTGAGCTCACTCATTCCGTTTCAGTCTATTGCAGGAAGCGGTGAACGCCGGACGTTTTTACTTTTTACTATTCGTTGTCAACAACCAAAATAAGTAGAACCACAGCATATCGCGCCGCTAGTGATTTGCTGTGGAGTCAAGTAGATTGGTTATGTGTAAACTACTTACGACAGACATAGAAACGCAGTTTATTACCAATTTTAAGTTACCCAGGGCACATCCATTGGTTTATATCGATGTTTTCTACCGCCAAGCAGTAATGTAATGTAAGCAAGCATCATTGTGTTCCAGTTTGAAAGGGTAATGTGCTCAGTGAAATTACAGGGCATAGATACAAAAAATCTTATATTTCTGGGTGACGAACGCAGTGCAGTGCTAGGTAATGATTTAGACTCTTCATGCCCCAATAGTTGCGTGTCATGGTGCTGTTATGTGCAGGTATGTTGCCTACCATCAGATACATATCCTGCTCGTCCAACAAAAAATGTGCAAGAGTGACTTAATTCTAGAACTTATAGAGAGTATACTTTTGAACGTTTAGAGAGAATTGAAAAAGGTTTTTCAAAAATAAGAACCAGAAACAGAGTAATATTTTTTGGAAATCCGTACAAAAGCCACTTAGATTAACCGATCCACCGCGCCAATTCAATCATTCATCTCACAACAATAACATAATGATAATGACTGTTATTCCTCCGCCCAAAACTCAGCGCCATTGTCCATCCGAAATTATCGTTCCATTTTGCGGGCATCCATTAATTCACCAATAATAATAAATTATTTTCCAAATTATTCCGCGGTATTCTGAAAGAATTAATTGAAAAAGTTCTTTTTTCAATGCAAATTGTTTTGAGATTCCCGTTGTCGCGCCAGAGTGGGGATTTGTGGAATACAGTTGTAAAACACTCTCTGCCGTATTTTTAATTCATTGTTAGGCTTTCGATTTATCGCCATCTCGTCTGATGTTAAGCGACTATGCCACCTACCATGGGACGCGTTTAACTAAAAATATCCTATACAAGAACAAAATTAAAAATTTTGATTAACCCCCAACTATCTCAGATTTGTTATCTGTACAACATTCTACTAGTTAAGCCCTTTCATTTGATACCCATATTGAGGGAGTTGTGAAAATAGACATGTATTTCGCCATTTTGTAGAAGCGGCCATCTTGGATTTGAAAATTGTCATAGTGCAATGTATTCTACTAATCAAGCCCTTTCGTTTGATACCCATATTGAGGTAGTAGTGAAAAAAGTAATATAATACACCATTTTGTGGTGGCGGCCATCTTGGATTTGATTTTTTATAATGTATAGTATTCTACTAGTCAAGCCCTAAGATTTGATACCCATATTGAGGGAGGTTGTGAAGAAATATTTTGTCCGCCATTTTGTGGCGGCGGCTATCTTGAATCGATATTATCCAAACATAGCTAAGAACATCCGCACGGATATTAACTTTCAAATAAAAAAACCGCATCGAAAGCGGCCCATCCGTTTGAGCTCTACGGTGCCACAGACAGACACACACACAGAGAGACAGACAGACAGACATACATCGACGTCAAACTTATAACACCCCTTTTTTTGGTCGGGGGTTAATAAAACTCGTAATTAATTAGGTTGACGGGACACTCACGTATACATGGTCGGTCAATCCGACTCGACTTTCGGACGCATCCAGCGGCCTTTTTCAAGGAGAGTGCACGTGCGCGATGGCAGGTGAGGATTTGCACCCCGCAACAGCCGTTGATGTTGCATGCGCGCCGCGCCGCAGCCCGCAGTGCCAAATGGACAGCCATCGCGCGCGTGCACTCTCCTTGAAAAAGACCGCCGGACGCGGGCGAAACCCGATACGGATTGACCGATTATTTTACACGTGAGTTTCCCGTTAACCCAATTAAATATGTGTAACAACCATATTAATTTTAATACTAAAATGTTATTTATACTATACTATAACAGTAGTATCAAACTACTTTCTACTAATATCGTAAATGTCAATGCACGAATATTAGGATGTTCGTTGGCTCTGTAGCTCCATCACAGCGTAACGTATTAACGAATCGGGCTAAAATTAGGAGCACGGTTAGATTATTGTCTGGAAGAACGCATAGGCTACTTTTAACCCGAAAAATAACGGAAGCGGCAACTACGCGGGTAAACTGCAGGGCAATGCTATTTTTTTTATAAAAAGTGCCGAGACGAGCAGTACATGTGTCTGATGGTAAGCAACATGCCTGCCACATAACAGCACAGTGACACGCAGCTATTACAGCACGAAGAGTCCAAATCATTACCTAGCACTCCACTGCGCTCGTCACCCAGAGATCTAAGATGATATATCTTTAAGCCCTATAATTTCTCTGGAAACATTGCCCTTCAAACCGGATCACAGTAATGATTGCACATTACTGCTTTGCGGTAGAATAACTGACGACATGAAGACATCAATAAAACCTATTCCGGCAACGAATTCGTTAAAAATACCGTTAAATCGGCAAGTAGGTTTAAATCAAATAACACTATAACCTCTCAGAGGGTTGGGACAACGCCAATTGAAATTTAATCTGTGTTAAAGGAATGCTTTGTGTTTGAAAGAATACAAAGTATTTGTTTTTGTAAGCTTATGACGTACTAGCAGCGTCGTCAGTGTAGCGCGAGTACCCGCGTAGTTCTCGCTACTTTTCCAGGTTAAAAAGTAGTCTGTGTTCTTCCAGACTTTGTTTTTAGTTCTCTTATTTTTAACTATTAATGGTTGCCTGGAAGAAATCGCTATACGCGATAAGGCCGCGATTTTTGGCACTAGTTATAAGTTATTTTATTTGCTATTGTTTTTTTTATTGTATATGACTTCTGGTGTGTATTATAAAGAGTTTCTGTCTGTCTGTCAAACTATAATCTATGTTACGAATTTTACCCCGATCCATTGATACGTTACGATGTGATTGAGCAACAAACATTCAAACATTGACATTTACAATATTATTAAGTTGGTAGGATGTTGCTCCTAATATTGTAAATACAAAAGATTGGTATTTTGAAGGTTTGACTATTTGTTACGGATCAGATAGACATTTGAAAAACATTAAAACATGGTGTACAAAAGCACAAAGTAGGTATACCTTTTATCTCTAGAAAATTACAGAAACATAAATTTTGCTGCAAATCAAAACTACTGATACTATTATCAATAATTGGGTGTTTGTTGCTCAATTACGTTTAGACGGCTAAATGAATCGGGAAGACATTTGAAAACCATTTATATCATAGTCGACTTACACAAGCTACTTATTACTTCAGGACATTGCGGAAACGGAAACTGCTAATCTTACCATTACTGTGAATGTCAAAGCTTGGATATTTGTAGCTCAATCACGTTTACACGGATAAACGGATCGAGATATTAAAAACACAGAATTCAGCGTATTTAATAGATTTTGTCAATACAATAGTAACAAACGTCTACTTTTTTTTCTCGTGAAAGGCATGTAAACGCGGTAAAGCTAAAGGGGGAAAATACGAAGATTTTCGAGTTACTTCTTTTCTCGCCTGCGCCTGGAACTACTGCAGGGCTTTCCTATTAATCAAAGTAGGTACTCATACAAAAATCCACAATTATGCTAACAAAATGACACTGCCTTAAATAACTCGCCTTGAGCTTATCTTGATGTAAAAATACAGAAAACGATGGCTGCACTACCTAGCTGAATGGCGTTGACTCCCTTGCACTTGAAACGAACTAGAGCGGGGTCACATTTGCTACGTAAATAGCGTCAAATTTCACGAACTAAATCCTTCGCATAGCTTCAACTGCCTTGTATTCATGTAATCGTTCATTTGCCAAATGCAATTTACAGGGCAATAACGTAAATCATGTTATTTCACTAGTTTACGGGCCAAGTGATTAGGATTCATCATATTCTAAACGATTTGTGGGACTTCGTTGTGATAGATGTGATGTGTTGCTTACCATCAAGATACAGGTTCGTTTGCGTCATTTTGAATAATTATAGATTTGATGTCACATAAGTTTATATTGAAAGGCTCGGGTAAACATTTGAAACACAGTTTGATTATGTCCATGCAATAGCATATAGGCAACTTTACAAAGAGTTTACAACATATACTAAATCTATGCTACTTTATATCTCGCTCAGGAAATTACGCTGATAAAACCGAAAAATGCTGATAATAAAAAAATGTGAGCCGTCATAGGACGTTTGGCAGATGTGAAACATCGATATTATGTTGTAAAAGTAATATGCAGAAAAGAACATATTGTGATAGGAACTAAATATGTCATAATGATAAAATAACCGTCAGCGTCCATCTGACTTGACAGGTTAACGCCGGAGCGAGTGGGAGAGAATCGCACAGTCGATTGCACATGGCGACGCGTCGCCACACCGTACACACTACTGCATATAGACTGTATACGTCGTATACCGTGGCAACGCGTCGCCACGGCATGCGTCGCCACGGCATGCGTCGCCACGGCATGCGTCGTCGGCAAGTCGGTTTTACGTGCGACTACAGATGTTCCTCATCAAAAATTATAATAAAACCAATTTACTATCTATTCCATGACACCAATACAAACTTTTTTCCTGTCTCATTATCATCATTAGCCTGCATTCGACTATTCCTGGACATAGACTTCTCTCATAATACGTCACTTATCCCAATCCGCAGTCGTACATGCCCAACCACTATCAATTGATGCCTGCTGCCTTTCGTAAATAGATAGATAGATAGATAGTAAATTAGTGCGACAGTGGGTGGCCTTATCACTAAAACCGATCTCTTCCAGGCAACCTTAGGATGGAAAACAAAATGTGGACAAGTCAGAAATTGGGGTGCGCAAATAAGAAATACAAAAAAAAAACATACTTATAGTAATAAAAATAAATAATGGAAAGAAAAACATATTTATAATAAAAATAGAACAACCCTATACAATAATACTAATACTTAAATATTAAAGTATCGTAAACTAATAAATATACACAAATAAAATATAAATACATATAATAAAATATAAATATATAATAACAGCTGTAATTACAATAATCAACAACAAGTCTACTATTTCGACAAATAGAATTGTTTCATATCTTTTTTTAAAAGTGTTTAGTGAAGGAGAAAATCTGATGTGAACAGGTAATTCATTCCACAACTGAGTCGCCCTGCAAGTAGCAATGTTCTGCAAATAGTCACTCTATTTAGTCTTATTCCCCAATATCCCGGTACGAAGAGAAATACTGTTAATTTGTCCAGTGTTGTGGAAGCGTCGTTTTAATTTGCAAGCAATTTGTATAAAAATTAAAACGTTGAACGGACTCGAGCGTAGTAATGGACGGATTCAAAATAAGGCCGCGTATTGGGCATCTAACTCAGGTATTTCAAAACATTTCTTAAGCACAATTTTATTTCTGCATAGTTTTATATCAAGCCATAATGAAACTATGACTAGAACATCAGAGTTAACAATCCTAAAGTCATCGGTTCTAAACCGGTACATTTGTATTCGTTGTCGAGTACAAGTTATTGTGTTTAATAAATAATGGTGGACAATTCACACACAACACCATCTGACCCCAAACTAAGCAAAGCTTGGTAATATGGCTGCCAGATAGCTGATATAATACGTACGTTGTAAATACATACTCGTACTTATTATACATAGAAACACCCAGACACAGTACAAATATTTGAATTCATCACACACATATTTTCACTGAGTACAATTCGCAGGCAGATTTACTACCCACTAAGCCACGAGGCCAGTCGTTTGTATTATTTTATATTTACAAGATAACTACCGTGGTCAAAAATGGTGTAACGAGTCGATGACACTTTGATGCGATTACACTGACGATATTATAATTGCGAATACAGTTATACTGACAAATTCATAAATGATTTTTCGTCGTTCGAGTGGGATTAGTCTTGTTAGCCGTGTACATGATGTATTTAACTGACGCATAGTATCAGTGATTCACACATATAATACGGCAAACGTCTACTAAATAGTAAAACATACAGCTGTACATAATAAAATATTAATCGTTTTCGATATCAATCAAAATGTACACCAATAAAAGTTCATACCCCATGCAATGTTTATTTCTAATTCAAATAGATACCACTAGTTATGTAGATGTAGAGTTGCCATTCCCAAAATTTGGCAACCGAAACCCCCTTATTTTAGAATTAGGATCCTAAATGTGCTGGATGTAACTCGGAAATGTTAGTAATTATAAAATTATTTTTCTTTAGAACAAAACGCGTAAAAGTACTAAGTTTACTAAACTGACATAAAATAAAAAAACCAAAAATTTAAGAAAAAAGCTAACAATCGTGTATTGTTCAACCATTATCCTTTTAAAACAGTTGCATATTTTACGCTGTCCAACCGCTACAACACCCGCTTGCGCCAATGTGCCGCCTAATCCCGGTACGACGAACAAAATATGATTCGGTTATTAACAAGCTGCTTCCGGTTCATTTATTTCTTTTTTATTCCGTTTCACTGTCATTTCATTCCATTTAATTTTATTTTCATTTTATTTGCTGGCGAGAGACGCTCAATCGTGATCGCTGCCCGCGGTGTGAATGTCATAATCATTGAAACTGGTCGTTTAGATCGCAATCAAAATATGAACCTTCCTTCCACTCGACACCACCAAAACGACACCACCCGTGGTGTCGTATGGAATCTCTAGTCCATACGACACCACCCTAGTGATGTGCTGTTCCGCCATTAGTTTTTATGTATTTTATGTCGTCAGTATTAGTATCCATGTCCATTGTGAAAAATTAAAATATTCAGACAGAAAGACAATAATATGCAAATTGCAATGAACAATGTCAAGATGACCATTTGAGTGACAGATAAATATAAACTTTATCAAATGATATACCTCATTAATGAAACTGCTTGAACTTAATTGGAGTTTTCATATCGACAACTTTGTATGTAGGTAACCTCACTATTAGTCGGGGGTGTCGTATGGACTAGTGATTCCATACGACACCACCGATGGTTTCGTTTTGGTGGTGTCGAGTGGAAGGAAGGAATATGAAAATATCCAGGAATAAAAGATCGCAAAATATTAATTATCATCTGCGGATTTGTACTGAAAAAATGAACATGATGATAAAACTGATCAAAGAACATATCTGCGTCAACACGACGCCTCATATTTAGAATAAGAAGAGTTTTGAGTTTTGGCTCTTTGTAGAGTTCGCCTAAGCAAGTATCACGTCTTTGCCAGTTATTCTACCGTACATACAAGCAGTAATGTACAAACATCACTATAATTTGATTTGAAGGGTAATATCTAAAAAGACGCAGCATATAGGTAAAGCATATTACATCTGTGGGTGGTGAGCCCAGTGCAGTGTTATGCTATGGAGCTCTTCATCTTCTAATTGCTGCGTGTGGAAATTGTGGGCAGACGGGTTTCTTACCATCTTTCACCTGTAATGTCAAACCGGAACTCAATGATGTTTGTACATTACTTAAGTAGGTATTTTTCTTCAGAGTAAATTGTTTTGTGTGAGCTTTTTAAATACTAGCAACGGCCCGCGGGCTTACTCGCGCAGTTCTTGTTCCCGTCGTTCCCGTTTTTTCATAGGATAAAAAGTAGCCTATATTTTTCTAGACTATAATCTATCTGTGTTCCAAATTTTAGCTCGATCAGTTTAGTAGTTGTTACGTGAAAGAGTAACAAACATTAATCCATCCATACTAACAAACGTTCGCGTGTATAATATTAATAGGATTGTTTTTCAGTGTAGGTTGTATTGTTCTTTTAGTGATAAGGCCGCCCACTGTTGCACTAATTTACTATTTTTGTTTATTTTTATTGCTTTGTATCTTTTTTTTTGGTGTGTCAATAAAGAGTAACTATCTATCTATTGTGTTAGATTTTTATTTAAATTAAAAATTTGTTGCACGCCAAAAACGTCTAGGCTGTGGAATACGCTGCCTGAGTGGGTTTTCCCCGATGGTTACAATAATTGTGTCTTCGAGAGTGAATCGGTTTTTTCTAGGTCACCACGCTTCATCGTAGACCGCATCGTCGCTTAACATCAGGGGAGATGGCGGTCAAGTGTAAGCCTATAAAAGTTTAAAAAAAGGTATGAGGTCGTGTTATGTCGCTGTAATATTTTGCCAGCAAAAAAATGTACGAACAGAAAGACAAACCGCCGGTCGGAATAAATTCGCGTTCCGCCGGAAACAGCATCACGATCGAATTAATTACCAAATCGAAAGCGAGCCGGAAACGCCGAAGACAATTAACGTAAGTCCAGCGGCGAGGAACCGCGGGGCTGTGGAGAGGTGTGTATGGTGTAACCCATTACACAAACAGACCACTAAATGTTCCAACCGCTGGGACTCGGGGCCTTCTCTCGCAAAGAGAAAGTCAAGGCCATACACCACCAAGCTGGCACGCTGCGAGTTGGTGGCTGACACATGCCCTGGAAAGATTTTTAGTACATGACTATTTCCTCACGATGTTTTCCTTCACCGGTTTAAGGTAGCGGCATTACGCACATGGCTTTAAAAAGACAGGGGTGCGTGTAAGATTTGAACCTTATTGTATTATATTTTCTTGGGATAAGTAAAGTCTGGAATAACAGTACAAATATATGTATCAATCATGCAAATATTTGTACCTACTGGGTGGGAATCGAACCCTCGGCCTTCGGCTTCGCAGTCAGACTCACTACTATTATCACCTGTCTGGCTGTGTGACAGTGTCTGGCTATCTGTGATCTACAGATATTGCTTCTTCACAAAAGGTAGGCACAGTTCTCACTCGAGTAGACCTTATATCTTGTGAAAAAAGTTAGAGGCAGCGTCTCTACAGATTACAACTCGATGCCTCCATCGGTATTCCCCGATCAACTGAACAGTATCGGACGAGGGTAGGTCCGATGACAGAGCAGATAAAAGCATAATATATCGTTTCGTTTTTAATAGCAAGGGTTTGGAGAGCGCCGGACGCGACGGAGATACTACGAAATTGGATTTTCGATAAAAATGGTGATTTGGCGATCGACACACTGGGCTAAAATATTTTCGGCACATTTTATAATCACAGTAAGGGCACAGAATAGATATTACTACAGAACCCTCACTTAGCGAAAATTTTTATACAAATAGCGACTCTTGCTGGGACGCAACAAAGTGCAATTCAGCTCGCATTAGCGCTCAATGCCTATCGCAATTTTTAACTAAACATTTGCGCTCTCTTCTAACGCGTAACTCTGTCGCTGTCTGGCGCGGAATGATGCGCATCGAAAGGGTTGTCGACATATTATCTAATAAAAAAATTAATTTTATTTTATAATGTCCCGTACTTTTTGTACGGTTAGCAGAAAAATATAAAAAATAATGGTATATTTTGTACAACTAGGAAAAAATGATAATTCTTTGTTTTTTGACTCGTGCATCCATATACAGCACAATATGTTGAGACGTCATTTTGCTCGGGAAACGTAATGCGCGAACGCTCAGACGTGCGTTCGACAACCGCCGGGCACTTGTTCCGTGCGAGGAACGGTCTAGCTGTAGGCTAAAACCGCGCGACCTTGAGCGAGTGAGGATGCACTGGTAAGGGGGGAATACTGACTACAATATCAGCACGTATCTGCTATCAAATGAATGGGCGATATGGTGTCTTTTACGTAGCTTAATTTTTCTTAAATAGTTTAAGAAAAACTTTTATTGTTCCGTAATTTGCATAAAAAAGTAAAATAAAACTTGGCAAGGGACTGTCGATAAAATTTATTACTTTGAATTAATTAGCATTAATGTGGTACAATAAATCCCCTGTAGGTATAGCTACAGATACACCTACTATTATTAAGCACGTCGGTTATACAAACTCACAATGTTTAAGCCATTCAAAAAGTATACATTACCTTTCAGATTTTCCCCAAACAAAATATACTAAACGCGAGCAAAGAATTTTTCACTTCAAACATTGGCAGCTACAAAAACAATTCGCAAAAGCAGATTACGTCACGTTTCCACAGCTAGGGCTTAATACCTTCTCTTAACAGGAAAAAAGCAAGGCTATCCACCAAGTAGCGGCTGCTCTAAAAGTTATGGCTAGTCTAGAAGTTACGGCTGGTCTAATCGGGAGAACGGCGACTGCCGATCCCCGCCCCGGGTTCCAATCCCTTGCGTACCACTGACTTTTAGGAGTCACGTGCATAATGCCGCTAACTTAAAAACGGTTAAGGAAAAAATTGCGAGGAAACTGACATGTACTTAGAATCTGTCGAGGTCATGTGTCATCTACTAACCACCAACCCGCATGGGGCCACCGTGGTGAACTGTGGCCTTGACTCTCTGCTTGTGGGACAAGGCTCAAAGTTCCAGCAGTGGGAACGTTTAGTGGGCTGTCTTGCATGTTCACGTATATAATCCACTATACTGGCCGAACGTAACCTGCATTCGGCGAATGATACGGCTATCTTCGAATGTATTGGTTTTAACCACAGTTTTTGTTTACAGTTAGAACTAAATATTTTAAAATTACTAAAACAAAAATATATTTAGAAAACATAACACAACGTTCATCGAACTTCGTTAGAAAGTTAAGTTTAAATATTCAATTTAATAGGTTTGATGACAAAAAAGCTACTTAAAATTAGATAAATTAGATTAATAGATTAAAAAATACAGAAAACGTATTTGCTCTTTTGTTTCATAATAAACAAATAAAAGTGGCCAAGACAGACTGATTAGAATGGTATATTTTCGACCTATCGAATGATGAATAATCATTCCAAATGTATTAATAGATTTCAGATCCTTAGTCCTTACTGCAAATGTTTGTTAGTGATATATCCTGAACACGTAAATTAAACCTGGCGGAGAGGATCTATGGAGTAACTGGGAAAAATCGAGTGAACGATTAATCGATACACAGTTGCAATTTACTCGAACGGATTTTTTTTGTCAGCTTTACATCGTCTTTGTTAATGACTTTTGCGATTTTCTGAAAAAGATCATTTTTAGTGATAAAGCCGCCAATCGTTACTTTTATTACTAATCTAAGTAGGTATTAAATTGTGTGCGAAAATATATTTTTTTAAATAATAAAGTGACGTGACGAGACTAGCAGGCCATGAGCCTGATGGTAAACGACATACCTGCTCATAACAGCACAGTGACACACAGCTGTTGGAATATGAAGAGTCCAAATCATTACCTAGCACTGCACTGCGCTCGTCACCCGACGATATAAGGTGTTTTATCTTTTAGCCCAGTAATTACACTGGAAACATTGCCGCTTAAACCAGAACACAATAATAAATATAAATAAATATTGGTGGACATTTAACACACAACACCATCTGACCCCAAACTAAGCAAAACTTGTTGTACTATTGCACCAGATAGCTGATATAATACTTATATAGTTTTAAATACACACTTATTGTACATATAAACACCAAGATACGCACAAATATTTGAATTCATCACACAAATATTTGTACTGGGTGGGAATCGAACCCACGACCTTCGACTTTGCAGGCAGAGTTACTGCCCACTAAGCCACAATGCCAGTCATTAGGAACATAAATGATATTGATAAGTATTCCGTAATTAAAATGATACTAGTGAGCAATTAAAACGATATTTTTACACGAGTAATTTCCGTCAAACAGAGATCTCGCGAAAGTTCGCGTTTGTTAGAAAGTATTTAATCTAAACGTTACAAGAAGCCGAAAGTCAAACAATTCCGCCAGATCCAACAACAAACATCTCTTCAAAATCAAGAGCCTGTGAAAACAATTAATTTCTTAATGAAAAACCTTCGTAACACGGGCTCGCGGCAAAACGGACGCGAGCGATGTTGCCATAATTCTGAAATAATGTCAATAGTAATTAATTATTCTCGTAAATGTCAAAGTTTGTTCATGAATGGTACGTTTCCGTAATAGTGGACGAATGAATGACAAAAGTTGGTAGCTCTAAATTCCTCAACAGCTGGAGTTCATGTTGTAGGTATATAAATATATCTATATTTTATATAACAGATTTTAGACAGGTAGACCTGTAGATCTGTAGACCCACAGTGGTTTATGGATAATTCAGGTGTGCTTAGTGTAAGTAGTTAGTTAGGTAGGTTTGTAGTGTAGTGTAGTTCTCATTGTATTTTAGTTTTGTTAATAAAGGTTCTGCCCATTCGTAAAAAAAGATAAATAGATTTTATGTGCTTAACTTCCCACTAATCTCAAATTGAAAGGAATAACCAAATTAGTTTCATACATCAAAACCTCCTCAAAAATATCTTTTATTTTTAGTTCGTAAAAGCCGGAAAAATGAAAAACATACATAAATAACACAAAATTTTAAGTCTGGTGCCTAATCTTCAGCTTTATATTTTAAAGTAGATGTCCGCCCGGCTTCGCCCGTGGAACATATATAGCACTCATCGAGATCCCGCACATATCCAACGGTGAAAAAATTTTAGAAATCGGTTCAGTCATTCCTGAGAATTTCGCTTTCAAACAAAACACCTCTTCAGCTACCTGCTACGCCACCTGTCGGAAATTGGTCGTACCAACTTAGATATTAGCAAAAAGGTTTTATATTCAAGAGGTATGTAATCTGTGATATTCAATGACGCAATCTTAGACACATGCTGTCATGTGTCATGTCAAAAACGAAACGTACGAAAACTCTCTAAAATGAATATTTTTTCCCGATTTTGTTACATTCTTGATTCATGCTCCGCTTCTGTTGATAGTAGCGTTATTTTCTATAGCCTATAGCCTTCCTCGATAAATGGACTATCCAATAGAAAAATAGTCTTTCAATTCAGACCAGCACTTCCCGAGATCCTAGCGTTCAAACAAACAAACAAACAAACTCTTCAGCTTTATAAAATTGGTATAGATAAAGAATTATATTTTTCGTGTTGATCACTAATTTATTTTTGGTACAAAATTTATTGATTTATGAATTATAGGTATAGGTGCGGTATTTATTTTTTGGCATTCATTTTTTGGTAGGTTTTACGCTCCTGTCACTGACATCTGACTCAGACTTATTAAATGCTCTAAGGCTAAAAATGCCTCATTAACTTAATAAAAACCACAAAAATAGCGACGCGTTAATGCATACAACACTTACATTGAATTTTTTTTAAATCTAGATTCGGTGAAAGAACACCGAACAATTATGTTTTTAAATGCCACACATCTGTCACAATGTACATCTGTAAATAAGAATCTAACAGTCATTTTCGAATACGAACAAACAAATGTCATATCTTTACGTGATTTGTGCAAAAGTGTTTTTTTTCTGTCTAATGTTGTAATGTTATGTCTGTGATTAAAAAGGTAACAGTGCATTTGACAAGTCTTTAATTTGACATCTGTCTTTTGACGTCGATAGAGATTGAAAGTCGTATTTTATAAGATGCGCAAAACATGCCATGATCAGTTCAATACAAATCCCCCGAAGGATAAGGGACAGAAGGAAAGCGATGGATTTTAATGCATAAAAGCATAAGTCACCCTCAGGAATAGATTTTACTCTCTTTATACCTGTAAATAATTTATTTTCTCCAAGAAAAACAAATATTGACTTCAATTTAAAAATACATTCATATACCCAACCAAATTTCATAAGAAGCTGTAACTAAGTCGTCTAGATAAATGACTTTTTTTGTATTTCGAAAACAACTGCACAAATTTCGTTAAATTCGTAAACTCTGAACTTATGACATAACGAACGAAAAAAGAACCTGTAAAATCGATTCACAATTGCAGCAGCCGTCAATTCAATTCATTTATTTCGAACCTTATGCATCTTAAATAGGTACACTTGGTAACGTCAACAATTTACAAAATATCAAATATACAATCATTATTAAATTAAATTATATCAAATCACATCTAAATCATCAGCTATAATGATCTTGTCAGTAAAGAGCGGCTGTAAAGGAGCGTTGTCATTAGCATGCAAATATAAAATAGTTAATAAGCTAATATGTCATGGGAGAGGCAGCATATGCCCAGCAGCGGACTAAGGTGGGCTGATGATGATGATGACACACATAACAGTTTATAAACCTTGCGTTTGCAATAACGTGTTAAAATAACAATAATAAACAGCTTATTGTATTGGGCCTTGCTGGCGGCTATCTAGGTTTAAGTTTTTATAATGTTTTTACGAGTATGTTGTTTTGTATATCAATTTGTAAAAACTTAGGCTTAAGAAAGGAAAGTAGACACATGAACAGCTTATACTTTTCTTTGCTGACTTTCTCGATGTAGAAAGTCCACAATGTTGTAGAAATGCTGTGAAGATCCCTCTTCGTTTTAAAAATTGAAAATAAAACTCGTTAGCAGATCTTTTTTGGAGCTAAAAGACATTTGACAAACGACATCATTCATCACAGCAATGTAAAATGTTCTCTAAATCCATCTTTTGCAAATCTCCACCTGCCTCCGACTCGCAAAACCAACAAGCCATTTAATTTTAGAATCATTTTAAGCTCAGATTATAAAAGCATCACCGAATTACGCGAATCCTTTCAACTGAGTATTAAAATTTCAACAGCGACCATTCTACGCGGCCCGTTCTGAATGTACAATAAACAAGTGAATTCTGTTTTGCTAAATGAATTTGCGGGCCGCGGGTACAACAGTTTGCTGCGGCCCTTGAGCTGAGCGCTCTTGATCGTGCGGCCCTCGGCGGAGATGAGTTGGTCCTGGTGTTGTAGTGAGAGGTTTGTTGTGTGACCTGAGATTAACACAAATAAAATACTGATTTTGTTGTTGAACGGACTCTTAAGATACTAAAGTTACAGGTTTAGTAATTATTTTTATATACTAGCATGGGGTGACACGTATGTCCCTCTAATCAAATAGGCCTAGACCATAGTCCACCACGTTGGTTAAGTTGCGGGTTCAGAGACTTCACTTGTATTGAAAAAAATGAAAAATGAAAAAACGTTTATATTCATAATAAACGTTTATAAGGCAAATACTGTGTTTACAAAGGTTGACTGACAAATTATTTAATTTTAGTATCGTAGGATCTACAATTTAGCACTTATTAAGTACCAATTTCCAGATCCCATCTTGAGTAGATTTCAGCCATTGCCGGAATTATTTGAGGAGTTATATCTTCTCCGAAAACCAGGTTCGCTCACGATGTATTTCCTTGCCCGTTTTCAAACTGGCGGCATTACGAGCATTATTTTAAAAATACAGTGGTGTTCGAACCAGGAGGCTCCAGAACCGTAGTTGCCGTTGCCGACTAGACCAGCAGTAACTTATGTGTACTATCAGCACTGCGTGGCTAGAGTCTGGCTAACAAAAGTAGATACTGGATGGTTTGCAAACTTTTTTACATAACAACACTTAAGTGTTCCTACCATCGGGTATTTACCGAACAAATTGGGATATTTTAAACAGAAAGTACTTAGGTACACTTGATTCCAAAAAGGCATTTTTAAAACAAACCGTTTAAACATTAAATGAAAAAGTTTTAAAAATTCATACGTGGTCTAAAATTGTATTTATTAAAAAAGTACGAGGTATGTACGTGTTGGCGATTATTTAAAGAGCAACACTAAGCCTTTAGTTGGCCTAATAAATGGATTATTTAATTACGCTATTAAATAGAGAAAAGCTAGTTCTAGTTTTATTTTTAAGCAATTAAGTTTTGACGATTATCCGAAAGATTTGTTAGAATCAGATCAGTATATGGTATCCCTATCTCTGACGCAACAAAATGGCGTGTTTTTGTTGTTCCGTAGTGGCTGGCTTGTGTTTGTTTTTTGGCAAGATTTTCAGTGTAGGGTTGCCATGCTGATATATTTTAAATTTGCCGCGCTTTATCAGTATCAACTTTCGTTAGTCAGACTCCATAATGGAGTGGTTTGTGTAATTTTCTTCAAATAAAAGGTAGCCTTTGTCTTATTTTAGACTATAATCTAACTTTGGGTTAAATTTCAACTCCATTCAGCCGTTCCTACGTGATTCAACAAAAACTACTAAACATCCAAACTTCCGCATTTATATCTCTAATCCTATTAATAAGATTAGGATATAAATAATATTTATAATTACGTAAATAAGGGGGATAATTAAATTTGCGTATAAACACTGATAACAACACAATATGTACCTACTCAGCGGCTATTCCGTCTATTCCCGCCTGTTCTGTGCATTATTTTCCCTACTATCTACTGGAATGTTTTTCCCCATTGAACACTGCGCTGATCTCGTTAGACGTATAAATAAGATTATTTAAAAGTAGAAAGATTGCATTTGAAACCGAAACACCGTAACCTTACTCTTTAGTGTTAAAACCACTAACTACTACCAGGCAGACTGTAATGTACAAAAAGTCCTATCTCTACAAGAAAATGCTATTTCTAATACAAAGGTTCGAGTAAAAACTCAATTTTCATCCGAAATACGCAAAAAAAGGTTAATAAAATGGAATTGCTATACAAATACCTTTATTACAGAACATTTCTAGAACCTTGGATATAACGCGAACAGTGCCAAGGGAAATTAGTGGTATGTCTACAGAGGAGGACGGGAAGAAGTGAACAACTTAGGTAATAGATTGAATTCTTATATTGATCACTTTGAAGTTCGACATCAAAGAGTATCGGGGAGAAAGTTTAAAAGATTGGCAATTGTTTCAAAGACGGCTACGACGAGTTGTGTTTGTGAAACAAAACAAGATTGTTTTGTTTCTGAGATTTCTGAGATTTGGTTTTGATTTCTCAAGCGGTTTTTTAATGGTAATGGCATGAAAATCACAAATTTATCTCTGTGTGTTTGTAAACAAACTCCTTCTAAACGCCAACACGGAAATGTCCTTACCCAAGAGTGTATACTTAATCATGTATTGCTTTATTACGTCATAGGCAGAAAAGATTACAAATATTGTTACAGAATTAAGTCATACCTCAATAATCATTAATATTAATGATCGTTAGAGACCGTGCGTCATTCTCCGACCCTGACTGGACCAGGGTAATGGATTATGACCCTGAATTTATGCTCGTGAGATTAGGTTCTGAGTCCACCAGTGGGAACATAAAGTGGGCTGCTTATGCTAATATGGTATAACCGCGAACTACAAACACTAGAAGGTAAGGTGTGAAAAGGGTAAGGGCCGTGTCCCTTAAGGAGTCTACACACCAAAACCGCCGCGCCGTTACAGGCTTATCGGCGGTTGTCTCAAAAAATCATGTTGGAAATTTGTACACGCGTGTGTCACTTGGAAATTTATGGCAACATACCAGTGGCATGTCAGCAACTTGGTTTTTTGTTAAAATTACAGTATTATCTTCCACGATGACCTTTTTTGTTTTAATTAGAAACAGTGCGATTAAACATTCTTTGTCAGAGTCCATTATAATACTGCATAAGTTTAAGGTAGCAGGTTCCGACTGCAAGTGTAAACCACCGACCGTAAGTGGCTGTTGCGCGCCTCAACTACTTTTGTAGCCGCTTCTAATTTCTTGTGGCGGCCTTTGTGTGTTTTTTATTTAATAATAAATAGTTATTGTAGGCGGAATTGTTCAAGAAACACAACGCACAATCATACTTTCCACTGCGCGGCACACGCGGCTGTCACTAGCTACCAAAAAAAAAAAATTATTTCGAATCGCCGACAAAATTTTTCCTCTTAAAAAAAGGTGAAGTCGCCAACCTAACCCGGCGTCAAAAACCCCGTTTACTATTGTTGTTATATTGGGCGGGGTGTGTAGACTCTTTTACATCCTTTACGATACTACAAGTAACAAGCTTTGTCTAAAATTCTAAACAACTAATAAAATAAACTAAAAAAAACTAAAAAGAAAAATTACAAAACGACCGAAATCTTATGGTGGCGGCCATCTTGGATTTGAAATTTATCAAAATGTATGATTTTCATAAGTTAGTCCCTTTCATTTAATACGAGTACTTTGTGCAAGTTGTGAAAAAAATACTAATCCACCATTTTGTTGCAGCAAACAATAAACATCTTGTGCCTCTGAGAACATTAAACAAATTCCGCTTACAAACAATAAACATTGGTCTAGCCGTTCGGGAGGTTCGTATGATACTACAAACACACACACACACACACACACCACCACCACCATCGTTTTAGCGTTCAGGACTAAGCAGAAAAAAACAGTCCCAATCGTTTCGTAATACACGCAAACTTGCTCGCGTAAAATAGTCCTTATTGGAGCAGGACGCAGACCTGGGAGTGATTCGGGTGCTCTCTACCAATCAATCGTAATTCTGTCTCGACTCTCGACTTCGTACGAATAGTATCGGATGTCCAAAATCCTTGTTTAACATCTGATTTACGGTTATCATCATCATCTACAACTTTTATGTCTCACTACTGGGTATTAATATTTTGTCTCTCTTATCATGCAGTTTCTTGTAAGTAGTTGTTGTCATCGCTTAGAGATTAAGTCGTCAATTGGGACTTTATATTAATATTTTTCTAGCTACTCATAAATACTACAAATTATACAAATACTACCAAACACATGAGTAATATAATTACTCAACGTTGCTCTTTGCCAAAACATAGCGCTTACCACCACATACCAATGTTAATGTTGAATCGCAATAGCAACGATTTTATTTTTTTCGAAAAAAAAATTGATTTTTTTTTTAAATAAACTCAGATACGTGACAAATGTTATATTCTTCGAGAAATCAACTAAACGTACTGTTGGAATGAAACCATGAAGTGGTTGAGATTTAGATTAGTTTATAACAATATTTGTTTAGAACTACATCGAGTAACGTTTCAAAACCGTTCAAACCAAAACATTATTATTATACAATTAATTAAAATAACCTGTAGATACAAGAACAAAATTAAACATTTTGACTAACCCCTGACTACCTCAGATTTGTTATCTTTACAACATTCTACTAGTCAAGCCCTTTCATTTAATACCCATATCGAGGTAGTTGTGAAAAAAGAAATGTATTTCGCCATTTTGTAGTAGCGGCCATCTTGTATTTGAAATTTGTCATAGTGCAAAGTATTTTACTAGTTAATACCTTTCGTTTGATACCCATATTGAGGTAGTAATGAAAAAAAATAATTTAATCCGCCATTTCGTGGTGGCGGCCACCTTGGATTTGATTTTTTTATAGTGTACAGTATTCTACTAGTCAAGCCCTTTCATTTGATACCCATATTGAGGTAGGTTGTGAAGAAATATTTTGTCCGCCATTTTGTGGAGGCGGCCATCTTGAATCAATATTAACCAAACATAGCTAAGAACATCTGCACGGATATTAACCTTCAAATAAAAAAACCTCATCGAAATCGGCTCATCCGTTTGAGCTCTACGGTGCCACAGACAAACACACACAGACAGACAGACAGACAGACAGCCAGACAGACAGATAGACAGACAGACAGACATCGACGTCAAACTTATAACACCCCTTTTTTGGTCGGGGGTTAAAAAACTGGGTTAACTAAAATCTAACAAAATTAGTTCCAACATCGAACGCCCCAAAATACTTTTTTCAATTTGTGATATTGCAAATAAATAAAAAAATATGCAGATACGGCACAAGTCACAATCGCCGTCGAACTGTCGCTACCGTGTTTGTTGAAAGAAAAACATATACTTACATCAAGACAAATTGGATGGAAAGCTTACCGGTCTCCGTACTCTCCGCTCGACGATAAAACGACAAAGTAACTATATTTTCTGTTAATATTGGGATTGATGCTACATAAATAAGCTATACGTAAGACAGTTTGCAAAGCGAGTATAAGGTAAAGACGCTTTTTACCAACTTGCAGCTTTATTAATTTAGTTTGCAAAAGCCGCAGACAATCTGTTTAAAGCCCTATGGCTAAAACGGTTGTCTTTGTGGTTGGCCTTGTGGCGAGAGTGTGTGGTCATTTGACAAAAAATAGGCAAGGTAAAAACTAATTTACTTAGTCGTCTGTTAGAATAGACAAATATACTGGATACGCATTTTTTATTTTATTTAATAAACGAAAAATGACGATTATATAGCGCTTAGAAATTTCGAGTGACGTCTATATTAAATGATTTCATGAAGACGTGACGTCACTACACTCTATATCAGAAGTTTGGTGATCTAAGTCTTTGCCGTTTTTTAATAATTCGATAAAACAACAATGTCCTTTTTTTTCTATAGTCTTACTGACGGATTAATTCTTATGGTACATTTTTGACCCAGTGATCATCCAGAGTTGGACTCCCATAATATTTTTGTTGGACGACGAGCCCAACAAACTTATAAAATGTTTTTTCGCTAATTGATGTTTGAGGCCGAACCACCTAGCATTGTTGAAAGCGCCTTCTATATCCAGGTAGACTAAGAGTACGGTGTCTTTACTGTCTACTCCTTTTGATGTGCTCTCAGGTCCACCAACGGGTCATAGAGGGCGTCATCGGTGCCTCTTTGGGGCGTGAAGCCGTACTGTTTCCTACTGCTGATTGGAATGAAATGGAGTCGGTTTACCTGAAGCTTTTCGACGATTTTTTCGGGAACGGATAGAAGACCTATGCGCCGGTAAGATTTTGCCGAGGTTTAACATCGGAACAATTGAACAAATAGGGTGGACATTTTAACGCAGTCAGATTCTAGTCTGGAATGACACATAGGCTATGTAGGTATCTTAGGATTTACATCGCGAAAAATACAGATTATGTATTTATCGAGCTTAAGCTACTACACACAAAGATCTAGAAAAAGCTGTATCTTCTGAGGTGCTCTTAAAGCCAATAAGCTATTCCAGACCTTTCTACAACTTGTGTGCCAAATTTCAACCCGACCTATACAGCTTTTCTGTTTTGATTGAACTAACTTATATATGTACATCCAAATTTTTCAATTACATAATATGAAAAATAGGATTCTAGAACAAGTCTCGCATGAAGATCCTTTAAAAATGTCCTCACACGTTCTTATGTAATCGCAAAATCGCGAAATAATCCTGATTGATTCCCACATTATCCACTAACGCCGATTATTGTCCCGCCAGCTCGCGTAATGGCGTATAATGGCGCGTAATGGCCCACAATGGCGCACAATGGACGGATGCGTCATTCACAAAAATGGATGGATCTCAAAGAATTTATGGCCTAACTTCTATAGAAGTTTATGGTCTTAGAAGTTGGGGATTGCTAGATTTCTGATGATGTTGAGATATTATGACGAACTTGGTGAAATGTAAGTTACGATTGGCGAACCTCCTATAGTTGGAAAATAAATAAATATTAGTGGACAATTCGCACACAACACCATCTGACCCCAAACTAAGCAATGCTTGTACTATGGCGGCCAGATGGCTGATAAATATATTATTTATATATAGTTGTAAATACATTCTTATTTTATACATAGAAACACCCAGACACAGTACCTACAAATATTTTAATTAATTACACAAACATGTTTTGCACTGGGTGGGAATCGAACCCAACGACCCTCATCAAAGTTACAACTTACAACCCACTAAACTACGAAGACGAAGTTTTTTTTTTTAAACTAAATAAAATACCCACCCGAAACAGCATCTGCATATATCAAAATGTATGTTGTTAATTTGGAAAGTTTATGAAACATTTTACAAATTTCGTATTTTTTTCTTTGCTTTAAAGAGTAACGGGACGAGCAGGTCATGTCCCTGATGATAAACAACACGCCTGCTCATAACAGCACCACGTAGCTATTAGAACATGAATAGCCCAAATCATTACCTAGCGTTTTACTGAACTCATCACCCCGAGATGGGTATGAAATGATTTATCGTCATGTCCTGTAATTTCTCTGAAAAAATTGCATCAAATCGGAAAACAGTGATGTTTGTACGTTACTACGGAGTAGTATAATAACTGGCAAAGCTGTGGTACTTCCCCGGCGGACTTTACAAATAGTACATTTACAAATTAATAATATTTTATCATAATCGATCTACTACGAAAGACTTTACTTTACCACCACTAAACATTGAACATTGCATGATATTTCAATGTAAACAATTAAAAACTTCAAAGGTAGTAGTGGTGGTATGTGTCAGGCATATTGTTTACCATCAGGCACATGTCCTGACCGTCTCGTCACTCTTTATTTAAAAAAAAAATGTCAGCTGTAAAAAACATTGACGAAATGCACAAACTATAGCACACTAAAATTTTTAAAATTGTTAAACAAATTCAGTTAAATATCACTAGTTAATAATTCTCGCCTTTGAGAGCTAAAATATTCAAATCAAATAAAACCTCCATATTACTATATTCCAAACATAACAATGTTCCCACAAAAGCAACTAATACAAGCTTTGTTCATAAGTGCACACGAGCGTGCATAGATTGACTGAGTTAAACAAGGCTATACAGAAAAGATAACATACCTACCGATTTTTTTAAGGGAAAACATCGATTGGCGCACCACATACATATTTTTTGGAGGGATGTGAATTGACCACAAGCGTCACGTTCGTAAATGAAAGAAAACTTTGGGTGAACTCGGATGATCTAGATAGCCATGGTCATGGCCACGCCCTCCAGTTTCACCAGCGTAGTTTCCAAAGTGAGCTATCAAAGTATAAGTTAGTTTTCAATTCTATCGACAGTCCCAATGACTGCCATTTTTTTGTAATGGAAAATTCTTTTTAACCTTTTAGTTTTGAAGTGAAAACTTCTTTGGACTTGTTTTGCACTTTTTAGGGAAAATTTAATGAGTTTACGTCACCGACATACTAAAGTAACGGCGTAGACTCGGAGTGGTGGTGAAACAGTAGAGCTCTGACGTCAGTCGTCTTTGATGATTACCCATCTTTGTATGGTGAGCCTGTGTCACCAACACGTGTAATTTCAGTACCAAGATCTGTAGTTAAACATATATTGTGTAACATGTGGGTTGTTTCGTGTTAACCAATATTTAACAATTAAGAATCAGCTCCTATGTTATTCAACTAATACTATAAATGTAAAAACTTGGTTGTTGAGATGTTTGAGTATTTATTGTTGCTCGTGATACGTTGTAACATCTGAACTGATTAGGTAGAATAGAATTGGGACACAGATATAAATAAATATTGGTGGACAATTCACACACAACATATATTTCATTGTTTGAAATAACTTATACCTATGCCACTAAACACAGAGAAATAAAGAAACAAAAGCACCAAAAGGCTGCTTTATGCTATATACTAATGAATAATATGAATAAAAGGCTTTCCTCGTACTACTATTTTTTTATTGTATTCATGTATTTCAGACACCAATCCATATAAAATATTACAGTGCAGTCTAACTGCGTAACCCTGTTCCCAGATGCTCATATTATGAAAGAGAATCGGATTTAACCCACAAAAGGATTAGAAAGGTCGTTGATTATGTTATTTGTGAAGATACCTGCACTAATCATGTTTTGAGGACTTCTCTTACCGAGATATAATCATATTTGTGGTTTGAGCAATCAGATAAATTAGCGGGAGGAAAACGTATTACAGTTATGTTATGTTATGTTTTTGAGATATATAGATAGTGAATATATACAAGGAAATATGTATCTACTAATTCGGCTAATTAGAAGGTAGGTTTGTAAACTGTGTGTAATAATAGGTTATATATCAGTTATGTGGTTCTCAAAGCATTGCTTATATTGGCACTAATTAGTATTGAGGATATCCGCAAATAATTGTTTGTTTATTTGTCTATAGGTACATATATAAATGTATTGCGTAAGTTAATAAGACGCCAAGACAAGATTGGGCAAACTAATCAGTCCGTCAGATTAATAATAGCACACGTATTTTGTTTTTGTTTCCCAACCAACAAAACAAAGATTCAGCGCTTGGAAGTTTTGAGTGACGTCACTTCATGGTACTATTTTTAGGAACAAGTGACGTCACAACCTCCCACTCCGGAAGATTAATCATATATCTCTTTGTCGACTTTTGATAATTTGATAAAAAAAAAGAGTTCATCATGTTCTATATTTTTTCATGATCTATCTGATGAATTTATTAGAATGGTGGTTTTTGACGCGGTCGGCGTCCTCGGATGTAACAGTTGTTAAATAACCTCTCTTCTATGTTGTGGCTTTTAAGAAATATTTTTTTTTATAGTATGGTGACGCGACGAGCAGGACACGACGGTAACCAACATGCCTGCCACATAACAGCACAGTGACCCGCAGCTATTAGAACATGAAAAGTCCAAATCATTACCTAGCACTGCATTGCGCTCGTCAACTCGAGATCCAAGATATTGTATCTCTAAGCCCTGTAATTTTTCTAGAAACATTGACCTTCAAACCGGGATACAGTAATGCTTGCTAAACTACTTGGCGGTAGAACAACTGGGAAAGGTGTGTTACTTCCCCAGGTGGACTCTGCTAAGAGTCTACCACTACTCTTATTTACTCAGTTCGAAGATGGCCAATTAACTGAACTAATATTAGTCCATAAATATGCTAAAGAGCAGTATCAGTAATCTATCTTATTTACCCACTTACTAGTGACATAAGAGATTAAAAAAAATCTTTAAGCCAGCAACTACTTTATGACTTCGAAAATACAGTGATGTGCGAGACTCGAACCAAAAGCTCCGAATCGGTCGCCGTCCTTCCGACTAGACTTCCCGAAACTTATTTAGATTAATTGTTCTAAAATGAGAGTGAAACCTTTTAAAATGAGTACTAATTGCATTAAAACGGGTGTAAAGCGTCGCGCAACGTCGTTTGGGAGGATTACTGCAGCTTAACGCGATCTTAACGCGATTTAAATGAATTAGGAAGTGACGTCAGCGGTGCGGGCGCAGACACCGTGACAAGCGGACAAGATACATATTACAAAACCCTAAAAAACGTTGCCGTGTTTTTCTTGCAAGCTTTTATTTAGTTTCCCGATGTTTGTCATCAACCCTTGCAAATTAAAGATACACTTCCCGATTATCGATTAGAGTGATATTTTTACACGTGTAAATCGCGCGACGATTCGATATTATGATGACATAGTGCTGATAGATAATTTTGCGGGTCTATATTTTGTAGTATAACAGTTTTTGTACAAATTTAAGTTGGCCTAACGTTTTTTGGACTAATGCCAATAAACCATAACTACTAAAAAATGCATAACTGTTTTCAAATATTTTTACTAGCAAGACCATATATCGCATAAAAAAATATAACTTAGCATAATGTTTATACAAATAAAATAAATACATATTGGTGAAAAATTCATCACCACAAAGACAACATCATCTAACCCCAAACTAAGTAAAGCTTGTAAATACTATGACAGCCAGATAGCTGATACAAAGGCACACATTGAGAAAAAACATAACACAAAATTTACCAACAACTCAAAATGTGTAAGTATTCAAATTATTCAACGTATTAGAAACATTTTCGTTTATTTAAAAATAAAAAATGCTTAAAGACTAATAAATAAACTTCTCATCAATAAGTATAATTTATTGTAGTGCATAGATTTGATATGCTTAAAACACATAACACCAAAAAAACGATTTTATAAAAGTTATTTTGAATCATTATGACAAAGTAATATAGCAAAAAAAAAGCGTTTTAAATGTATCCCAAACTTTGCAAAGAAACGAAATAACCTTATCGACTTTTAATTATTTTGATAACTAGTTTATCTTTCAATGATAACCAGGATTTGATGATGGAGCTGGAAGGTAGCCTTACGAACTCAGTAAAGAGACGATACAACCCTAATGGATATCGGCTCGAATGATTCGCTTTGACAAGTTTTTGATGCTAAATGATAATTAAGGTCTGACAAAGAACTAGGAGATAAACCATTAACTTCTTAGTATTTTGTTGTTATTAAAAGGTTTTTTTTAATACAACGTAAAAATACTTTTAAAAAAGAGAGCATAACGCATGTTCTTCACATGCGTTCCTGAGTGTAAAAGTGCGGTCAAAATCACGTCACTCAACACTTTTCATCTTGGGATTTCTAAAGGACTTTTTCCTTTTTCACCCGCTGAAAGAGAGGCCGCGGCCTAAATCGTCGAATTAAATTAATTACTGCCCGACTCTGTTTCGGGCCTGTTATAACTAATCCTTGATTTGTTCCGGAACACACCCTCAGCAGCTTCTAGCGATTGCTTCTGAGGTACAAACAGATACATAGCTTACTGTCCATGTCCGAGTTCCAAGCGTCTTAAGCCCGCGCGACACGAGGCTACTTTTTCAAACTATGATAGCAAGTTAGTGTTCGCAAGCTAGCAAACTAGTACGTTTAGCTTCGTGTAGACAACGCAACGCAACGCTAGATTTGTCTACACAGCACGAGACACCACGCTAGCCAAAACGTTTCAAAATTTTTGCGTCAAGCCACATCGAATTATCACATATCTTTCAATAATTGAGACCCACCATACAAATCAAAATGAAAATTCGGACACAATTTTAATCCACATTTATTACGAGTGTTTTCGTTGAATTGAATAGGGTTGTCTCAATTCAAATTACTCGTACCTACAATAGTATTCTACGTTATTTAGAATTTTTAACTATGAATGTCGAAGAATTCTGTAACTTAATTTTGTAGCTGAGTGTACAGTGAAGGCCGCAAAAGTACAAAGACTCCAAGTTAGATTGCTTCGAAATTATCGGCAATTGGTTTAAGTATCGCGTTACGGTCGGTTACGGACGGTTACGGGTGGTAACCGGCGGAAACGCTCGGTTACGGGGTCAGAATTCAAAAGTTATGGAACTTGGTAACTTCTTCAAACCAACAAGCGTAGGCATAATATCTGTTCAATCGTTTGAGTTTTGATGTAAAATTATGAATGTTAAAAGTACATTTCGTTTAACTTGCCTCGTGGTTTGGTTGATAGTGTAGATAGTTTTTTTTTTATACATACCATGTGGCATGTGCCTGATGGTAAGCAACATGTCTGCCCATGACATCTGCCCGTAAAGTCAAAATTATCACCTAGTCACCTGAAGTTATTAGATGTTTCATCTCTTAGACCAGTAATTTCTCCTATAACATTGCCCTTCAAACCGGAACAGTATAATGTTTGTACGCCACTGCTTGGCGGCAAAATAACTGGCATATGTGTAGTGTCGTGGACGTCATGGCTTTTTTTCCCACTCCGAATATTTTTTGTGTGATGATTAAACAATAGTATTTGTTCTGTGTCTGGGTATAGTATCATAGATATAAGATCACAATCGTATCAGTTCTCTGACTCTCATAGTATAAGCTAAGTTTTGGGGCTACAAATAATATTTTAAGCGAACAGAGTACCTGTTACCCAAACTAAATGACGATAAAAATTACACCTTAATAACTTGGTGAATATCTAAAAATAGACATGACAGTCAAGCCCACCAATCAGAAGCGTGCCTCCAAACCTGGCGGTATTACCACGCTAAACAGTAATGCTCATACGTCGAGCTAGAATGAAAAGAGCAAAAAAAAGATGTCTGAATTATTAAAACACTTAATGTTTATCTATACTAATATTATAAAGAGGAAAGATTTGTTTGTTTGTTTATTTGTAATGAATAGGCTCCGAAACTACTGGACCGATTTCAAAAATTCTTTCACCTTTGGAAAGCTACATTATCCCCGAGTAACATAGGCTATATTATATTTTAAAAAAAATTAGGAATCCTTACTAAAACTCCAATAATGTAACATAAGGTGTAAAAAAAAGACCTGAAAAATTCCTTACGTCGCGTGCGCTGCGAAAACTATTGATGATAGAACAAAATCATTTACTACGACTTTGCAGAACTCATCATTATCTACAAAAAGTGTCGCGACACTATATGTCTAAATATTATAGTTAATACCTTTTTATAATTTTTTACATTTCATTCGGAAGATATCACGAGTTTAAAAATGCAAGTATTAGAAAAAAGTCGCGTGGTTGTCGCTCATCGCGCTCAGCTAGCCAGCATGTGATGTAGGCTCCATGTAAGCGTCACTGGGGTACGGGGGTCAATGTGATAAAATAAAGTGCCGCGCGGCTCACTCGCGCGATCGGCTCCCTACGCAGCGGTCGTGTGCGTGATCGTATGATTTTAGCTTGAAAAAATGTTGAATTCGTTTCGTAGGTAAATAAGTATATGATAATAAATATTATATTTTAATGTAACCATTCAAACTGCTTATAGTAGTATTTTATGGGTATTCCTGTTCAAAATTTCAGCAAAAATTTAGTAAAAGGTAGTTTTCTAAGCCCATATTTTCAATTTTTTTTCAATAAGTAAGTACCTACTACTTACCTGATAATAAATATTATATTTTAATTATTCAAACAGCTTAGTACTTCATATAGTTCAATAAGCAAAAATTTAGTAAAAGCCTGTTTAATTATTTATTTCCTTCTATTTTTCATTTTATAATGCCCAAAAATGCCAAAAAGATCAAGATCTCAACTTTCTAAACATAGTTCCCAGGCGAGGGCAATAAAAATACGGCGTAATGAGGAATCTTCATCAGAAACTGAAAATCGCCTTGCAAGTCGGAGAGAATACGCGTCGCAATCGCGTGCTAGAGAGTCAAGTATCGAGCGTTCGCAGCGGCTTGCTGAACAAAATTTTATCACTGGCCCAGCAGCTGGTCAACTAGCTCATATACCGAGGATACCGATGATTCCAACTGATCTGCCAATCCCTTTTAAACGACTTCAGTTTCCGGTGAAATCATCTTTCGCGTTAACTATTAACAAGTCCCAGGGCCAAACCTTCGAATTATTAGGGATCGACCTACGAAAAGAATGTTTCACTTATGGCCAACTGTATGTTGGCAACTACTTCAAATATCGTTGACAGGGAAGCTCTGACTCACTAAAACCCAATGGCTTTTGTTTTGTAAATAATATTATATATATGTATAAAATTTTAAAATGAAAAAATACAAAAAAACATTAATAAAAAAACTTCCTTTATAATATTACTTTTTTTTTTGAAACCCGATACAAAAAAGGGTGTATGTGTGTGTGTATGTACCCGTGCGAAGCCGGGGCGGGCCACTAGTACATTATAATACGGGGCTTAATCTAAATTTTATTTTATTTATTTTGACATTTTAATTTTAATTTTGTGTGACAATTGAATACTTTTTTATTATTTGGATTTTTATGGATTTCATTTGTTAATATTATATTTATGGGTATAATGGCCTGAAATAAATGAATTTGTTTTTTTTTTTAATTTAATCACAAATTCATCGTTTGAAGACCTCGACGTTTCGTCAACGTGACAACCACCGTGGTCACGAGAAAATCCGGCTAGTTTGGGCACTTGTATTCCCCATATTTTTGTACGCCGCAGAAAGGTGGACCCGCGGGAAACGGAGAAAAAGAAAATAGACGCCCTAGAGATGTGGTGCTGGAGGAAAATGCTCGGAGTCTCGTGGACTGAGTTCCGTACCAATGAGACTATACTTCGAGAACTCGGCATCAAGCAGCGTTTGTCATCCTTGGTGCAATCTCGTATCCTCGCCTTTTTTGGACATGTATGCCGGTGAGGCGAGGTAGCTATTGAGCGACTTGTGGTCCAGGTTTGTCATCCTTGGTGCAATCTCGTATCCTCACCTTTTTTGGACATGTTTGCCGGTGAGGCGAGGTAGCTATTGAGCGACTTGTGGTCCAGGGAAGGCTAAGGAGGGTACCAGACTGCGAGGGGGATGGACTGACCGGATAAAAGCGATGGTAACTGGTTCATCATCAGTACACGAATGCACAAGAAAGGCGGCATCAGAGAAGAGCGGCGCCGTGTTGTGAAGCTTGCCACTAACACTTGAAGTGATGACCACGGCCACTCTGTCAAGAGTGATACCGACGAAGAAGAAGATCTTGGTGTAGATGCCCTGAGTAGTAGTTAGTATCATTAGGGTATATATGTACTTGTGTGTACTTAATTACTAGTATAAGATACTGGTACTCGTAGAAACATACTATGTACCTACGCACACAAAAAGTTCGCTTATAATAGTTGCTAACGCGCAACTAACGCTTTTTAGGGTTCCGTACCCAAAGGGTAAAAACGGGACTCTATTACTGGGACTTCGCTGTCCGTCCGTCCGTCTGTCCGTCTGTCACTAGGCTGTATGTCAAGAACGGTGATAGCTAGACAGTTGAAATTTTCACAGATGATGTATTTCTATTGCCGCTATAACAACGAATGTTAAAAATAAAATAAATATATAATCTTAATTTTAAAACAAAATACTCTTACATTTAAGCCCATTCAACAAACTTGATTTTTTTACCGTATCTTGTTTTTCTCTGCGATTCTTACCGTTACTTGCTATAATAATTACGGTGACAGTTAGACGCTTAAACTAACTATTCACAAAATATTTAGTTAAATGTTCTCTATAAATATAATTACTTAAAACAAAATGATGAAAAAAAAAAAAAAGGTTCCCATACAATAAAATAAGATTTCGCCGTTTATTTGCTAATTGTACAGAACCCTTCGTGCGCAAAGGGTTGCAAACTCGCACTTGGCCGGTTTTCTATGCTAGCTCAAAGTTGGCTAGGATCATACTTGAGGCCAACCGCCATAAGGTGATTAAAAAAAGTTTTTTCATATGTATACACTCTCTCAATTGCCAGCCAACGTCTTGATGCCGTTTTTGGCTGGATATATTCATATTTATTGAGAAAAGATAATTTGACACGTTATGTTACGCATTTTGTTTGAAATAAATTCCAACATATTTTTCAAGTGGCCCCAAAAATAGTATAACTTCGACCGTACTTACATAATAAATAATCTTTACACTCAAGCTACGAGCCATTTGTACTAAAATAGCTGCTGACGCGATAAAATATCAGAATCTAACAGATCACGCCGTATCAGCGAGGGAAGCAAATTAATAATTTCTGAGAGAACACTCGACTCACTCGGCTGTAGTACTTTGAACTTGCTCAAGTGGAATTATAATAATCTTGAGCGGTGATGAGGTACAAGACTGAAATGGCCGGAGTACATGGACAATTTGCCGGTTCAGGATTGGTGTCCATCCACAAGCAAGGTTATGCGTATGCACAGACAAGGTTACGAACATGCAGAGGTAAAATCACAATACATATAATTACGTGTTTGTAAAGTCAAATTTTCACGTATGCGCGAGTAGGAAGTTATATTAATCTCGAGCAGGGATGAGGCACACAACTTTATTGGACGGAGTATGCGAATAATTTGCCGGCTAAGAGATTTAAAGATTTGGGTCCATGCAGAGGCAAGGCTTAGGTTATGTGTATGAAAAGATAAAGTTACATACACCACGTGCAAAATGACGTGTATTTAAAGTCAAAGATTCATGTACGCACGAATTGTAGTAATTTTGAGCAGAGATGAGGTACACAACTTATCTGGCCAGAGTGTGCAGACAACTTAAGACAACTTGGTTAAGAAATTTGGGTAAATGCACGAATTAGGCTATGTTCATGCACAGGCAAGGTTATAGCAAGGTTATACATATGCTAGGCTAGGCTATGTGTCTACACAGGAAAGGTTAGGTACCTACAATTTAGGTCCATGCACAGGCAAGGTTCATTGCATGCACGACCAAATTACGAGTATGTGCATATAAGAGCAAAGCCATCCACTGGTAAGTAAGTAGGTCAGTAGTATTATGGGTATGAATAGACAACGTTACTTGCATGTAAAAGAAGAATTATGTGCTGTACGCCCAGACAAGGTTGCATGTATGCATATGCAAGAATGATAAATGTTTATCTAATACTAGCAGTGTCCTGTGGTTTTACCCTTTCCGTTTCCATTACTTTCCCAAGATAAAAAGTAGCCTATGTTATATTCTTCTACACTATAGTCTGTGTTTCAAATTTTAACTTGATCATACGTTACGTGTTTGAGCACCAAACATCCAAATATTAAAACACTAGCTGTTACCCGCGACTTCGTCCGCGTAGAATTTTGATTTGTTATGTGTGTAAATTCACTGCTTTTAAAAAATGGTAAAAATGTAGAGTGTTGTCTTACTTTGTTTATTTAGTTCTTGTAACTACGGGGTGTTTGTATATTTCACTCGTTACCAGAGAATATAAACAAAGTTTACGTGAATTCTTACAAAAACAATAATTTTGCCAGAATAGTAACGTCGGCAGAGTTTTAGTCAGCTGGATGCCGATTCAGAGTATATACCTTATGTCGCCAAAACCGGCTGACATACAAAATACCTTAATATCTTTCGTGTTTATCGTCGTTATGTTTTGCTATGTTGTCTTATGTTGTATTGTGTTGTGTTCTGTTCTGTTCCGTAACGTAAACGTAACGCAAACGTAACGCAAACGTAACGCAAACGTAACGCAAACGTAACGCAAACGTAACGCAAACGTAACGCAAACGTAACGCAAACGTAACGGAAACGTAACGGAAACGTAACGCAAACGTAACGCAAACGTAACGCAAACGTAACGCAAACGTAACGCAAACGTAACGCAAACGTAACGCAAACGTAACGCAAACGTAACGCAAACGTAACGCAAACATAACGCAAACGTAACGTACGTTTCAACAAACGCTAGTTTGGCGTACCGATGTTGATACTTGATCCCTAAGGAACTAAGCTATCTGTGTATTATATTTCAGCGCAGCGCAACAATCATTCATACATTGAGATTTATTCTATTATTAGTAGGATAGGATTTCAAAGAACTATTTGTGTTCCGAATTGCAACAAAATCTAATAAGGCGTTCCGATATTACATTTATACTTGTTCCCTTAGGAACTGTGAATGTTTTCGGGATAATAAATAGCCTGTTTTATTTGAATGTTTGGATCTGTGTTTCAAATTGCAACAAAATCTAGTTAAGCGTTCCGATGTTACATTTATACTTGATCCCTAAGGAACCGTGCACGATTTCGGGATAAAATATAGCCTATATGTTATTCCAGTCTATAAACTATCTGTGTACTAAATTTCAGCTCGATCCGTTGAGCCCTTTGGGCGTGATTGAGCAACAAACATCCAAACATCCATACATTGACATTTATAATATTATTATAAGGATTAAGGATTAGTAGGATAGGATTTCAAAGAACTATTTGTGTTCCGAATTGCAACAAAATCTAATAAGGCGTTCCGATATTACATTTATACTTGTTCCCTTGGGAACTGTGTATGTTTTCGGGATAATAAATAGCCTGTTTTATTTGAATGTTTGGATCTGTGTTTCAAATTGCAACAAAATCTAGTTAAGCGTTCCGATGTTACATTTATACTTGATCCCTAAGGAACCGTGCACGATTTCGGGATAAAATATAGCCTATATGTTATTCCAGTCTATAAACTATCTGTGTACTAAATTTCAGCTCGATCCGTTGAGCCCTTTGGGCGTGATTGAGCAACAAACATCCAAACATCCAAACATCCAAACATCCAAACATCCATACATTGACATTTATAATATTAAGGAAGGATTACCATTTACAATATTACTAGGAAGTAGGATTATAAATGTCGAAATTTGGACATTTGCATGTCTGTTGCCCAATCACGTCGGAACGTTTGAATGGGTCGGGGTGAAATTAGTTTTTATTAGTCTGGAATAGTCTTTTTAACCCCCGACCAAAAAAGGGGTGTTATAAATTTGACGTCTATGTCTGTCTGTCTGTCTGTCTGTCTGTCTGTCTGTCTGTGTGTGTGTCTGTCTGTGGCACCGTAGAGCTCAAACGGACGGGCCGATTACGATGCGGTTTTTTTATTTGAAGGTTAACATCCGTGCGAATGTTTTTAACTATGTTTGGTTAATATCGATTCAAAATGGTCGTCTCCACAAAATGGCGGACAAAATATTTCTTCACAACCTATCTCAATATGGGTATCAAATGAAAGGGCTTGACTAGTAGAGTACTTTGCACTATGACAAATTTCAAATTCAAGATGGCCGCTACCACAACTGGCGAAATACATTTCTTTTTTCACATCTCCCTTAATATGGGTATCAAATGAAAGGGCTTGACTAGTAGAACGTTATACAGATAATCCGAGATCCGAGGTAGTCGGGGGTTAGTCAAAAATTTAATTTTGTTCTTGTTATTGAAAGAAAATAACGGAAACAGGAATTCCGCGAGCAACATCCACGGAGCGCTGTTCGTCTATTATGATGTTAGTAAGGAAGTAAAATAGTGATCTAACTTCAGTCGTTAGAATACGCCGGCGCCGGTTAGCCTACCCACCCCTAAACCAGTGAAACTTCTAATTGCCCCTAATTGGCGAATTTGGAAGGCGGCGGTATTTTATGGCTTCAACTTCAGAAGTTTTGAAGACTCCATGGATTCCTGCGGATCGACCAACTGCGGCCACTTGGGTGTAATCCGATACTTTATTCAAAATTATCTTGTACAGGGCTATGAAGAACATCATTACATTTCAAACGTAGTTATTCAGTGGTGGTGGGACTCTTTGCGAGCCTGCTTGGGGAATCATCAGACATTTACCAGTGCTTCTACCACCTAGCAGCAATGTACAAACATTACTGTGTTCCAGTTTGAAGGGCAATGTTGCCAGTGAAATTACAGGGCATAGAGATAAAACATATTTTAACTCTGGGTGATGATCTTAGTACAGTGCTAGGTTATGATTTGGACTCTTCATGTTCCAATAGCTGCGTGTCACTGTACTGTTATGGACAGGAAAATTGCTTCCCATCAAATACAATTGCAAAAATCTTTATATTGCTGTTTGTAGGTAAGATGACATGTTACAAAACATTGTACATTGACCCGTACAAACTGGTCTCTTCGAGAGACATGCAACATGTCTGGCAAAACAATTTGTATTGGTCTGAATGTTTACTGAGCTTGATTAAAGTTTTCTTCTTCTTTGTCTTCTTTGAATTTATGTTCTTTTTTTTTAAACTTATATAAGTTTATACTTGACCGCCATTTCGGCTGATGTTAAGCGACGATGCGGTCTACGATGGAGCGTGTTTACCTAGAAGAAACCGATTCACTCTCGATTTGAAGACACAAAGATTGTAACCATCAGGGAAAACCCACTCAGGCAACGTATTCCACAGCCTAGACGTTTTCATCACAAAAGTGGAGTCAAACCTCTTCGTTCGTGTCTTTGGAACATCAACCATGAAACGATGTCGCTTGTGTGTTACATTACGAGTAGTCATCTGATTCTTCATAATATTCTATTAATTAGTTCTGGCTTCTATTTGGTTGTGCTTTGGTTGTACATCAGAGACACGTCCTGTCTCGTCACTCTTTAATAGTATAAAAAAAAGTATTGCTTGTACCTTAGGTATGCTAAAGTAACCAATGTGAGACTCGAGATTTTCTCTCGTAATGATAGACAAACAAGGCCATAATTCACCACGCTGGCCCAGTGATGTGGGTGGATGAATGATACATGACTTCTAAAGATTCTAATTACATACTGCAGGTCTACTACAAAGTCCGATAAACGATATATCGGCCGAAGTTATGGACGTTTTTATACCACGAAACACAATCGGTTGGTTGATCTGATCGGGCGTTTCGTTCACCCCGACCGATGCTGATTTGACAGTTTTTGTGTCATCAACCGACAGATTGTCTTTCGTGGTATAAAACGTTCATAACTTCGGTCAATATATCGTTTATAGGATTTCGTAGTAGACCTACTGGTTTCCTCACGATGTGTACCTTTTTTTTTTTTTTTTTAAATAAGGAGTGACGAGACGATCAGGACATGTGCCTGATGGTAAGCAACATGCTTGACACATAACAGCACAGTGACACGCAGCTATTGGAACACGAAGAGTCCAAATCATTACCTAGCACTGCACTGCGCTCGTCACCCAGAGATCTAAGATCTTATATCTCTAAGCCCTGTAATTTCTCTGGAAACATTGCCCTTCAAACCGGAACACAGTAATGTTTGCACATTACTGCTTGGCGGTAGAATAACTGGCAAAGGTGTGGTACTTCCCCAGGCGGACTCTGGCAAGAGTCCTAGAGACCTTCATCGGTTTGAACTGCATTACGAACATGACATCGAAAAAATAGAGCGTGTGGGGAGTCGAACCAGGGACTTCAGATTGACAATCGCCATTTTCTCGACTAGACAAGCAGTAACTAATATTTGAACTGGAAAAGTCATAATCATTACCTTGCACTGCACTGTGCTCTGACAGACACAGACACTCAGTAATATAATGATCTCTTGCCTCGGTTATTTCTTGATAAACATTAAAACCGGTAAACGGTTATTGCATTGCTTCTTGGCGATTAAAACCCTAAAAATGAGGTACTTCCCTAGACAGACTATGCAAAGTGTCCTGCCACCACAATTCGCCTATATTTTACCATCTGATCTATCGGGAAAATTCATTCCGACAATTATTAATTGAGATGTTGAATGGGTCAAAAATACACCATTCTAATATTTCCGTCGTAATCAGGTTATGGAAAAATATGGGCCTTGTATTTTTGTCTTATTTAATTATTTAAAATTAACAGAGATTAGATCATCATAAAGCTTCTGGAGTGGGGTGTTATGACGTCTTGTCTCCACACACAAAAATAATATAAAGACGTGACGTCATTCAAAGCTTCTAAATAACTATCTAGGGTTATTGTCGATTCGCCACAAAGTTAATTCGCCACAAAAACATACGTCAGTCAGTTTTTGTCTGTGAAACAAAATATAGAATACGTATACAATTTTATTAATAATCTAATTCCTGTAATAATTAGTTTTTTTAAACACCATGCTCAATACTATTCCAAAAAAAATATAAATTCTTTGGCCGTCTAGTCCCGGCTCCTCAAATTTGAGGCATTGAGCAACCATGGTAAACATTTACGTGTTTCTTTCGTAAGATCATTTGAATATTCTCAGAAAATATACGATGCCTGTGATTATAACTAAGACTCTTTGAACCGCTTTTCTGCGGTAACGTCGTTATTTTCCTCGTTGAAGGAAATCCTCGATGAAATTTTAGCTTCTTATACGTAATGCGGATCGCAAAATAATGAGCGCTTTAAAAAGTAGAATTATTTGTGAAATATTTGTGTGTTCTAAACAGATATTATTTTTGAAAATTGTGTGACAAATTTGTTTTTTTTTAACAATTACATTTTTGCAACTGACAGCCTTCTCGTGTAATGGTAAGCGACGATGTATTCTGCAAATACTTTACGTGTATAGCTACAGACATACACGTGTCGGTGAAGGAAATTCACAAAATTTCTCCTCTCTAAAAAGCATGTAAGGCCCAGAACAGACGGCGCATTGCGAGTGAAACGAAACCCTTTCGAAATTATTGGTTTGAAACCAGTTTTAATTGCTTTTTACACTCCCTACGCAATTTCAGTCCATGTTTGATAGTGTTATATTGTACAAGCAATAATACAACACTACTTAATGTACTATACTTCTCAACTTCTAACACCAATTTGAATATGTTTTTTTTTGTCGTCTGCCATTTTGCTGTACCAATAAAGGCGTATAGACGCCAAAGCGGATGAAACACAAACACCAGTTTCTTGCAAGCTGGTTTCAACGCAACTGATTTGCAATGCGTTTCAAAATGGTTGCACCTTGTGCTGTCTCTCTAATGAGTCTATGGCAGAAACTGAAATTAAACTCTAAAGTAACTAGAAGTTGCAGTTTCGTTTCATTCGGGTTGCATTGTCTGATCTGGGCCTAACACGCCTCGCTGCTCCGTTGCTGCTCCAGCACTACACTACGCTACGTTAGCATGTCGGCGACGCGAACTCATACATACAAATTTTCACTACCATAAAGTACCCGAAAGGAGCTTTCAGTTCAAAAAACATAACTGAAAGGTAATATAGAACTACAAAACTAAAAAACATCTGTTTAAAGCCCGAATATCAAAGAATATTTGCAAGAGGCTGATTAAGATCTACAGTGACGAGCGCAGTACAGTGCTAGGTAATGATTTGGAGTCTTAATGTTCCAATAGCTGCATGTTACTGTGCTGTTATGTGGCAGGCATGTTGCTTATCATCAGGCACATGTCCTGATCGTCTCGTAACTCTTTATTTAAATAAAAATTATTTGGAGTATTGCATTGTATGGCAGCGAATCGTGGACCATGACTCAAAGGGATAGGGAAAGATTAGAGGCATTCGAAATGTGGTGTTGGAGGAGAATGGAGATAATCAGCTGGAAGGAAATGAAGAGCAATGAAGAAGTTTTGAAGATGGTAGAGGAGAAAAGAACATTAATGGAAACAATAGAAAACAGAAGAGGGAAGATGTTGGGACATCTGATACGACACGACAACTTCATTAGAACAATAATGGAAGGTAAATTAGAAGGGAGGAGGAAGATAGGTAGACCTAGTAGAAGTTACATGAACCAAGTGAAGGAGAAGATAAATGTAGTGTCGTATCAGGAAGTCAAGGAGAAGGCGGAGTGTAGAAGTACATGGAAGGAACTCCACCGACAAGAGCGTTGCTCTTAAATTATGAATGAATGAATGAATAGAACTACAGTTAACTTTTTGTCCCTGACGTTTGTCGGTCGTGAGACCGTCGCGTCGCTGACATCCCATTGTGCTCGTCAAACACCCTTTATACTCGGGGTTAAAAAAAGGGCAAAATATCGCGGCACATAACGAGCTGTGATATCAGAGGGACACGGCGTTTATGTCTCCCGTGGTAGTAACAGCGACTATTAAATTTGCAGAGATACAAGTTAAAATATACCTATGAAAATTTTAACGTGCTCACCTAGAAAAAACCTATACATACTTAATTTGAAGATACCAAGATAACTATCCACCAATCCGCACTGGGCCAGCGGGGTGAATTATGGCCTAACTCTCTCCTTCCGAGAGAAGGTCCGTGTCTCAGCAGTGGGAACATTTAGTGGGCTGTTGATGAAAGATAACTATTGGAAAAAACTCACTCAGGCTGCACATTCCACGGTCTAGACGTTATTATCTCAAAAGTAGTAGTAGTAGTTAGTCAGTAGTGGTAGGACTCTTGGCGGGGTCCGCCTGGGGAAGTACCACACTTTTGGCAGTTATTCTACCGCCAAGCAGTAATGTGCAAACATTAATGTGTTTTAGTTTGAAAGGCAATGTTTCCAGAGAAATTACAGGGCTTAGAGATATAACATGTTAGATATCTGGGTGATGAGCGTAGTGCAGTGCTAGGTAATGATTTGGACTTCTCATGCTCCAATAGCTGCGTGCCACTGTGCTGTTATGTGGCACCATCAAGCACATGTCCTGCTCGTCTTGTCACTATTTATTTTAAAAAAAAATCCTCTTCGTTCGTGTCTTTGAAACTTCAACCACCAAACGATTACGCTTTTTCGAACTACAACCAGTCCAATATAAAAATGGCAAGATCACGCTGATCAGTTCGAACACTCTTTGAAAAGTAACGGACTGGTTTGCAATTTTTTTTTTGGTAGATCTGTTTGGAAAGTACTACGCCTGTGTTGTTTTCAAATTTCATAAGCACTATTTCCGAAACTTGACATGACTTCACTTTCAAACTCCAGCTACTAGCAATTAGTTTCATTTCATTAGAAAAAAATGGTATCATGGAAATCAGTTGCAAACTAACTTACTAACCTTGAACCCAATGAATATGCATCAAGACTTTTAAGTATTTTACGAATAAGTTAGTTATTACCTACGTTTTTTGGCATATCGCAAAAGGTATTGATACCTTTTACCAAATCAAATGCCCATCTTGTCCGTAATAAGAAAAACCTCTATCAATACCTGTAGTATCAATACCTTTAGACACATCTCTTAATTGACTCTCTGCGATGTTTTCTACTCGGTAGAACGTCCATGGAAACAAACAAGCGTTCATCGCCTCGGCCGCTCCCTTTAGGGCCTCCTGAAATCGGGGCATTTGTCTCGAGTTCTTATGATATATTTTGATAAATAACTTTACTTAGGTTTTTCTTATTACGGACAAGATGGGTGTTTGATTTGGTTTATTTTTTGCTTTGTTTTGACAGAATCTAGGATAAAAGTTGGTTTCCGTATCAATCTATAAGGTACAGGATACACACAGGATATTATCTATTATATGATACAGGTCTCCTTTGCGGCATGGGTCTTCTCCAAGTCAAGTAAAAAGGTTTAGGCTAGCCCACCACGTTGGACAACTTGCTATTTTGGAGTTAAGTTGATAATCATTTCCTAGTGTATGGTTTTAAATTTTGTGTATTAAATACACAAATAGTGAAGCTGTTAATGAATATGTCTAACTTGTAATAATATCTTACTAATCTTATAAATAACTCTTCAATTACAAGTGAAGGCATTGAAAAGGGCAATGTTTCCAGAGAAGTTAGAGATTTACTACGATAACATGACCCGCCCCTCCAGAATTCAAAACGTTTGAAAGTATTTGTGAAAGTATATACAACGCACCACCACGTATGTGTGCGTACTGCTAATGCAGACGAATAATTACAACTTCATACAAACTCTTTCGTAAGGATGTGACTACACACATTAAAACAGTAATTTGGAGGGGCGGGCCATGTTATCGTAGTAAATCTCTACAGTAGTATCTGTTACTAGTGGTCCGCCCGGCTTCGCTCGTTATACATAATATATAACCTCAGAGATCAAGTACATATTATCTAACGGAGAAATAATTTTTCAAATCGGTGCTGTACTTCCTGAGATTAGCGAGTACAAACAAAAACCTCTTCAGCTTTATTATATTAGTATAGATTTCACAAGAACAAAATTGAAAATTTTGACTAACCCCCGACTACCTCGGATTTGTTATTTGTATAACATTCTACTAGTCAAGCCCTTTCATTTGACACCCATATTGACGGAGTCGTAAAAAAAAATATTTCGCCATTTTGTGGTAGCGGCCATCTTGGATTTGAAATGTGTCATAGTGCATAGTATTCTACTAGTCAAGCCCTTTCATTTGATAACCATAGTGTGATAGTAGTGAAAAAAAAAAATTAATTCGCCATTTTGTGGTGGCGGCCATCTTGGATTTGAAATTTGTCATAGTGTATAGTATTCTACTAGTCAAGCCCTTTTATTTGATACCCATATTGGGGTAGGTCGTGAAGAAATATATTGTCCGCCATTTAATGGAGGCGGCCATCTTGAATCGATATTAACCAAACATAGCTAAGAACATCCGCACGATAATTAACATTCAAATAAAAAAAAAAGCATTGAAATCGGCCCATCCGTTTGAGCTCTACGGTGCCACAGACAGACACACACACAGACAGAGAGACAGACAGACATCGACGTCAAACTTATAACACCCCTTTTTTTTGGTCGGGGGTTAAAAACAATTCACGTTGGCTATTAATATAGCCGTTCTGTGCTTAAAAAACTGAACTTTATTTACATAAATACACATAAATCTATGTTGTAGCAGACACGTGTGGTTTTGCGGTTTTTTCTCACATTATTTATGGGTTTTTATAACATCAGTAGTTTATTTTATTTGGTCCGTAAATATTAAACTTAAACGCGTGTATTAAATTTTTATTTTTACTTTGCAAACATGGTCTTTTAGCAAGCGAAAATTTTGAAAGCAAAATTGTTATTAGCTATTTTCATATTCACAAATAATAATATTTAGCAAGTCTGAAAACTAGAACTTTGATTTTTTTTATCTTTTATATGGTACACAAAAACCATAGTGGCTTAGTGAGCAGAGTTTTTCATTTTACAATAGAGATGTCATAGATTCGGATACTGCCAAAAAGGCCACCACTTCTGTAGATTTTTCCAAGTCTTGATTTAAAAGTTTATCGACATCACTGACTTAAGCAGTAAAGGAAAATATGACGAGGAAACCGGTGACTTCAACCAATCAACGGTCAACAAACAACAGTTCACATCCAACCTACACTAGACTAGCGTTGTGGATTATGGTCTTAGCACTCTCTTTGTTTGAGAAGGCCTGGAATTTCATCAGTGCGAATTCAAAGTGGTCTGCTTTTACTAGGCCAAACCTCAAGTAAGTAAATAAAAAAAACCCTACTAATATTATAAATGCAAAAGTTTATGATGGCGGATGGTATCAGATTATCTTTTACGCAAAAACTACTAAACGGTTTCGGCTGAAATTTATAATACAGTTAGGTTATGGTCTAGAACAGCACAAAGGCTACTTTGTATCCCGTTAAATTAGCGAGAACGAGAACTACCCGGGTTTTATCACAGAGCGCTGCTAATATAGAATACAGTGACAAAACCATATTTTCCCTAAAATATCTTGTTACCAATAAAACATGAATATAGGATATATTAATAATACCTTTCCTAGAACGTGTAGTGTTCTAATATGTTGCCATAACAACGTCTCCCCAGAAACTTACCCGCAAAGTTAATACACGACTTGTCTCAGCGGCGTTGAAGACCGAAATTGAAAATAATTTTCTCCCGACAAATTAATAAATTAACCCTTTAGAGAGAGATCGTAGTCTCTCCCGTCGAGATAATGATACCTCCTATAACAGCGCGCTATTACCGTAATAACTGTATAACCCTGTTTCACCTACCTAACTGAATTTCACACCTAAAACTCTCTGTTATAAAGCCTAGAATCGCGCGCAAAATTACGCGGGAACAGAGCAATGTAAAGACAAAACGATGATAAACTCGTATTGAAATAAGTTATTGTGGGGTTACGCAAAAAAAGATTCAGATCGAAAGGATGTTTTTTTTTTAATTATTTGTGATATTTCTTCTACTTAGCAGCATTCAGCGGCTTCACTCGTACATAAAACAGGAAGAAGCACACTTCAATCATCGGACTATTATTTTATTTTTTCCATTGCATAAATTAACATTTTAACAAATTGTACTGCCAGACATTTTGCATGCCTCTCGAAGAGGCCAGTTTGAATGAGTTTTAAAACGCAAACAGCAATAAAGATTATTTTTTGTATTTATATATTTCCCGACCTCGTTATTTACCTGATATAAAAAGAAGCATATAAATCATATTCCATATCATAAATAAAGCATATTACAGACCACAAGATTATGTATGTCGTAGCAGACATTTCGGCTGAATATCATACAGGAAGTTAACATACGACGCCCCGCTGTTTAGAAAACAGGCTAGGCTGTTGATTAAATGACTAAATAACATAGTTATGTACCACATTTTATCTAGACCTTTTCAATAGTTTAATGTGTTTAGTTGATTTCACTTGACATGAATTTTAGTCCAGCGTCTAAGTTTGATAACTTTAAATATTTAAACTGGTTTTTCTTTATTTAAAAAAGAAGAAAAGATAAAATCGCAGATGTATAAACGGGTCATCACCATGCTGTATATACCATGTTGTATGAAAACACCGCATGAAACCAGCATATTTCTAGAATCTTTTGAATACTCACATCATTTGCCAAAACAAACTATCTTATTGTGGTCTTCACTCGCTCCTTCAAAAAGAAAAAGCCCGAGTCCCAATTGTGGGAACAGAAAGTGCACTGTTTCTGCGTAGCCCAGTCTAAGCGTACGATTTTAGGGGTTGCCACAACTCAGTTATATCGGGTCGTGTTACCAGTACCCAGAATTAAAATGTACATTGTTCTTGGAAACGGCGAATTATTATTTAGATCATAAACGTCGTTATTTATTAGACTGTTGTAGACTAAATTATTATTGTGGATAAATCAAATTTTATCTTAAAGTTTACTATTTCAAGACATTTTACTGGGTTTTTGTTTGGTTGGTGCTTCTTGGTTAATGACTTTCGTCTTTAACCAGTGCATATTGCCAGTGATGTCTTATGGAACCGAGACGTGGTCCTTCACTGTGGGCCTCATAACGAAGCTTAAAGTCACACAGCGAGCTATGAAAAGGGCTATCTATGCTCGGAGTCTCTTTGCGCGACAGAATCCGTAGTGAGGATATTCGCAAAAGAACGAAAGTGGCCGACATAGCTCAAAGAGTAAGCAAGCTGAAGTGGCAATGGGCAGGCCACATCGCTCGCAGAACTGACAACCGATGGGGAAGAAAGGTTCTCGAGTGGCGGCCACGAACCGGAAGACGCAGTGTTGGACGGCCTCCCACTAGATGGATAGATGACATCACAAAGATCGCTGGAAACCGCTGGTTGCAGGTTGCGCAGGACCGTTCGTTGTGGAAATCTAGGAGGGAGGCCTATGTTCAGCAGTGGATATATTGCGGCTGATGATGATGATGGTGCTTCCTGATACGTAGGGGTTTGAATCCAAGACAAATACTTAGCATATTTGAGTTTTTTTTGTTCTTCGACCTGATTATTTTTTAAACTACTTATTTTAACTTTACACTTGACCGTTATCTCGATTGATGGTAAACGACGATGCGCTCTCCTATAGAATGTGCTCACCAAGAAGATACTGATTCATTATTGGCTTTAAGACACCGAGATTTTAACCATTGGGAAAACCCACTTAGGTAATGCATAATGCGTTTTCGTAAACGCAACGTCACCCGTGAAAAGATATCACTTTCGAGATACAAGCACTCCTCTGCTTTTCTATTTTTTCTTTTGTCTTTTTACTCTCTTATTTTTACCAACTACTAGTACTCTTAGTCGTTCAAATCAAAGGTATGTCTTACTAATATTAAATATGTTAATGCTAGGATATGGACGCCATAACATATGAACGGATGGGCGGAAATTTGGGACACAGTTAGATTACTGTCTCGAAGAATAATACATAGGCTACTTTTTATTTCGGAAAAATAACAGGAATGTCAAGAACAAGAACTACACAAGTAAAATCATAAGGTGCTAATAGTACAATATTCAAAAACAGTAAGACCAATGAAACAACTGGTGGCCTTATCTATTAAAGGTACTCCTTTTATATAATTCGTTTTGTTTTGTTTGTTTGGTTAAATTAAGTTCTGGGTGCCACAGTAAAGTTGTTCATACATCACATAACTGTTAAATAACATCTCAAACTTCACAGCACTATAATTAAATTAAGCAATAACGCGTTAACAATAATCACAACGGTGATTACACGCCACTGTTAGTTATGTTAACGAGCCGCGTATTAACAACGTTAATTTAACGTTAATTTAGCGGATCGTTAACTAGAACTGCGCCGCAACTCTACCCGTGTGACCAAAATTGTAACTACGCAACCATGGACGTATGAAAAAGTCGGACGTAGTCGCTAAAACAAAAACTGTGTCACTAGAGTCAGCCACATTTGCACGTGTGCGTTGTCAGGTTGTCACTGATATGCTGACACGTACACATATTCACAAGTTTGGCGTGTATTGACCACTGATGTGTGCGTGTCAGCCTGTACCTATATGTGACGGCGCACACGTGCATGTTATGTGGCCGACTCGATGGGCTCAGTTTTTGTTTTAGCGAGACTACGTCCGACTTTTTTATACGTCCATGTATGCAACTTGTAATTTATATAAGTGCTAGCAGCGCCCCGCGATTTTATCCGCGTAGTTCCCGTTCCTGTTATTTTCCCGTGATGAAAAGTAGTTTATGTGTTCTTCCAGACTACAATCTAACTATGTCCCAAATTTCAGCCCATTTGTTCATATGTTACGAAGTGATTGAGCAACAAACATCCAATATCATATGATTACTAGGATTACAGTTACCCAAATATAAACCGTGCCTGGTTCTAGTTATATTCGTGCGATGATAACTATGTCTAGTCTATGCACTCATTCTAGACGAATATCTGTGTTCAAATTTCAACACGAACCGTTTAGCCGTTTCAACATGACTGAGTAACCAAACATTTGGCTATTTGCAGCACTCCGCAGTATTGAGATCCTTAATGCTGTTTGCAGGTAAGAAAAAATGATACAAAAAAAAATAAAAGTTGGCCCATACTAGTTGGCCTCTTCGAGAAGCATGCAATATGCTTGACATAACAATTTATATTTTGGTTTGAATTTATCATTCATCACCAACAGCCCTCTAAATGTTCCCACTGCTGGGACTCGAAACTTCTCTCGTATGGAGAGAGTTAAGGTCATAATCCATCACGCTGCCCCGTGCGAGTTGAAAGATTATAGGTACATGTCAGGTTCCTCACGATGTTTTCCTTCACCGTTTTAAGTTAGCGGCATTACGCACATGGCTTCGAAAAGACAATGGTGCATGTAGGGTTTGAACTTGGGGTCTCCGGATCGGCTGGCGCCGTTCTCTCGACGAGGCCAGCCGTAACTTATACAATGATAAAAATAATATTTAGTCAGCTGCTGAAAGTTTTCTTCTTTATTCTGCGTTCTATATGACTGTGCTAGTTGAGATGTGACTCTTACATTTTTTAGAGTAAAAATTTTCTAATGTCAAAAAAATTACCACGCGCTATCTACTGAAGTATTTCCTTTGAAAATATGAAGATGTGTAAATAAAGTAAATAAAATAGTGTGTGGATCTGTCAGTTGAAGCTCTCTTTGATACCGCGAACCGACAGATATCTGGCGTGCTTCACCCCACAGGCGGCAATCCTGCGTGTATCGGCGTGGAGCAAATTATTCACACCGCGACTTTAACGCCTTATCGCGCTGTTTCGCCGTCACACAACACAATAACGATACAAAACAGCTAGGGTTGACACACAGATTCGAGTTGAAAATTAAAAAACATACAAAAATAATTGATGTAATATAAATCATGACGAACTGTGTGTTTACACATACATAAGTTTCACCATTAGCAATGTTGGCCTGGAGGCAAGAATGTTCATTCAATTACTTTGAACAAAGTCATAGGTCGTATATCACTAACACTTTGGAGTATATTAACCGAATTAAAAAAGGAGGACGTTTCCAATGGGGTTGTATGTTTTTTTGTACGAGTATGTTACGAAATCTGTCCGCTTTTTGTGAATAAATATTAAATTCACCGAATACCTTAGAGGCGGTATCTTGTTATCGTTGTCAGTATGGCGTTTTTTTTAATATTAACAAAAAAATTAAACTTGCTTATATTTATCTAGACGACGCGGCGTAGTTATAGCTTTGTAAATGCATGTCGCTTTTAGTAAAATACGACGCACTTACTATAATCAGAATTAATTACTCGGTTTGCAGATAGGCAGTGTGAGAGTTTTACTGCACCGGAGTTACTAGCACTGGCGACGGCGTTCAAACGAAACGGTGAATTACTCGAAGTGCTTTTTTTGCAAGTACTCTCACATTATTACCATATTTTTCCAAACTATACCAATCTGACGCAACTGTTCGCTGGGCCAGTGCGCAGTAAGTGCCCGAGCGCCTCTCATACTTCTCGCTTGCACTGTATTGTCCCTTCAGCTTCTAATGTTATTTAGTTATCAGCAAATTTAATTTCAAATTTAAGTCGGGTTTGGTTTATATCAACCTTGTACTATAAAGAGCAGTTGTTATATTAATTCAGTCAGCATTGATCTGACAATCAGAGAACTTAGATTTGTATTGTCAACAAATATTTGCTCTTGGTGAGAATAAAATCCACGACCTATGCCTTGACAGGGAGACTTAATACCAAAAAACCACTGGGCCAGCGAAATTAACAATATAACATGTCGTCGTTGTCGTAACTCGACCAGCTACGCAAGCGACAACCAGTGATGACAAATCAAGGAAAATAGGTCGTCCTTACGCAAGCGTTTGGCTTGCGTGAGGACGACACTTGACCGGCACTTGACCAGTGTGTATACGAGGCATGAAATAATAAATTAAATCGCGGAAGCATCCGTGCCAGCCCTGACGTAACGCGGGACGTTATTCCGTCGTGCTATTATAACGTAACGCGAGCTGTCAGACCGTCGTCACGCAACTAGTGTTTAACATAACACAATGCCGCGCTGATTCCGGAGATCAGTTCCCGTTCCATGGATTGTCGTTTGTGAGATGGAAGGTTTTGTTGTGATTTTTGGCTTTGTGGAAAATTTTGCTTACTTTTTATGGTGTTTTTATTCGACTGCGTGTAATTTACTTGACGGTAAGTGTTCGACAAAGCCGTAGGTTGCGATTCTGTTCATCATCCAGGATAAAAATAATTGTATCTGAGTTTGGTTTTGTATGTATTGAAATAATATAATATGTATGGTGTGGTTAATTTGTGGTCCAATTCCCAGATATTACAATGCACATAGTTTCATGCACCTGTACATGAGCAAATTCCGGACTGAGCATAAAATCAATATTTAATTTGTATCTTGTTAAACGAGTACACTTTCTGCGAAGAATACGGGAAAAATAGTATATAACATGTCAAAACTCAAATTTGGGTTAAGAGTAAATTTTTTTTTAAATCTAATTTGTAGTTTCATATACAAATGAACCTCATAGAACAAGCAAAATCGTTGCTTGTGCAAAGATAAATAAAAAAATATGTAACTTATATAGTTTTTGCAACACTACTCCACAAAATAGAAAGAAGACACGTGCCCGCGTTCCTCGTGCGTGTCTATCTGCAGTCCCATTGTGAGCAGGAAGCGGTACTTCCGAATAGAACAACTCCTAATGTCATTTTATGTGACGTAATAAGACCCTCCGTGACGTCACGGGAAGGGTACATTCTCATGCAAAAGTTTCCGCGGGCGCGACCCGCCATCAATCTTTGGTACACTTGGCTGCATTAATATACTGCAGTGTTGGATGTCATATATCATAAATTACTGTTATTCTAGTGTGCTGCAATGAATCTGTCAAAAATGACAATGATTTTGCTTTGATAGATGTCAGCTGTTATAAATGAGAATCATTTTGCTGAGTTATATAATATAAGGTTATGAGTTATAACAAGGATATCATTTGTCATAAATGATAATAATTTTGTGAAGTTAGATGGCATTATTTATAAGTGGATTTGATTTTGGGGGTTGGATGCCATTTGTCATAAATGGCAATGATTAGGTACGTTAAGTTGGATGTCATCGGATACCACTAACTATGATTATGCTAAGATAGACATAACCTGTTATAAATGACAATGAGTTTGCTAGGTTGGGCCTGGCGTGGGACCCAGAATCTCTCGCAAGGACAGAGTCAAAGTTATAATTCACCACACTAGTCCAGTGTGGGGATTACTTGGCAGTTTTCTGATGATGTTTTACATAATTTTAACTTGAAATTACACCTTAAGGTAGAACATAAAAATGTGATATGGAATGACACCTAGCACTATTAATCTCATTTTTGACGTGACAACGTCTTATAAATTGGTTTGCCGGGTGACACTTCAAGAAACTACGTTACGCTCCGCTCACGTTATGCGCTCACAACGAGAGCGAGTGAGAGGCACGCGTCCCTTCCACTCGGGCATGGTTAGCCCGCCTAAGAGCGAGAGAGAGACAGACATAAAAAGTGAAAGGCACGCGTCCCTTCCGTAAAATTATTTATCACTCAAAGTCGTTGTCACGTAAAACTTTCGCCCGTATACCGACTTTACAGGCAACCAATTTTTTTTTAGTATAGTGACGAGACGAGCTAAGAATCATGCCTGACACATACAGTGACACGCAGCTATTCGAACACGAAGAGTCCAAATTATTACCTAGCACTGAACTGCGCTCGTCACCCAGAGATATAAGATGTTTTATCTCTATACCCTGTAATTTCACAGGAAACATTTCCTTTCAAACCGGAGCACAGTAAAGTTTTCGAATGCCAGTTTTAAGGAAAAAAAGAATAAAACAGTGCAAAAATACAATCACAAGCATACTTTTAGCAAAACAAAACCGTTAAAAACAAATCTGGGTTACCCTATTAGTGCGGCTGTCAGTACATCGTTATCTGTCAGTAGCACATGCAAACTGCGTCATCTACAAGAGGAGGGTTGTCTCTGCCTGTTTGAACATTTATTACAGTTTCATATTGTTTTGCTTCAATTTTTTCTGCTTTATTCAAATATTATAAATATTATTATTTTCTTTGTCTAAACAAGCAACTGTAACTTATATTATGTAGGTCAAAACATTTTTTCTTGACACATGTCCTCATGATGCTTTCCACCATCCATAAGTATACTAATATTATAAATATTAAACTTTTGATGTTTGTTGCTAAATTATGTCGGAACTTCTGAACAACTTTTACCGAAATTTGGATTACAATTAAAACATAATTAAATTTATTATAGTCTGAAAAAACCCACATGAGTATTTTTTATTTAGCCGAAAAAACAGTAACAGGAACCGCGTGTGTAGAACCGTCGGACGCTGCTAGGAAACTCATATTAGATACATAGATAGATTTTATTGTGACACAAAACAGAAAAATACAGTCACACACATTATAAACTAGCGCCACAAATGGTGGCCTTATTGCTGAGAACAATCTCTTCCAGGCAACTAACTTAAAGAGAAATCCTCTTGACGGGTACGCGAAGTATTCGGGTAAAGCCCCGGGGCGCTGCTAATAAAATCAAATTTAGAATGAAGCCAGTTGAAGTTTCGTTTTAAATTTTTATAATGTTGGCAGTTCCGCTTTGGCTTATTCAAATTTCATGAGAAATGGAGAAATGTACGAGTTTCGTAATTCAGACAAAGTAGGCGCGATGTGAAATATGAATGTTCTCATTTTGTCCAGGGCCCGGGTCACCTTACTAGAATGGTCATCGTTTTGCTATTCCCCTCTCTTTTTTTTCACTTGAAATAATAGAGACAGGAATAGCAATGCCATAGCGAGATTTAGACGGTAGAAAGGCCCGTTTGACCCGCTTCGTCCGTCAACTTCCGAATTAGCGGACAATTTGACTTAATTAAAACGGGCTGACTCGAGCCTAAATATTTTTGATGAAACTCGAAAGTACTCTTTTCTTAATAGCAGACGTTTTTAATTTTAATTTCTTGAGATGTTTATTTAGAATGTCAAAAATTAAGACAGAGTGGTTGTAATGAACAAGTAACAGAAACATAATGCAAAAATGTGTATGTATGTATGTATTTTATGTTTCTAACTCTATCAAGGAAAAAACTTCAAAAAGGATATTAATGAAATTTGGTAACCTTAAATAGGTATGAATAAATAAAATACTGAAATCATGGAAAAATACTGGAATGAAAAACAACTATAGTTAAATAACGGGATACTACGGGACTACAGTATTAGCATCATCATCTTTATGATAACGCCGTCCAGATATATTTGTCTACATAGATATAGAGTATTTAATCAAACTTTAGTTTTTGATATTTCAAAAACCACTTCATGATTTCGATTTCATTTATTTACCTTTTTGTCACAATTTTCTTTTTGTTTGGTAGATCAGACATAGTTTTTTTTTGGATTACTGATTTCAACTATCTGATTAAGATCTACATCTGGAGTATTGCATTGTATGGCAGCGAATCGTGGGCCATGACTCAAAGGAATAGGGAAAGATTAGAGGCATTCGAAATGTGGTGTTGGAGGAGAATGGAGAGAATCAGCTGGAAGGAAATGAAGAGCAATGAAGAAGTTTTGAAGATGGTAGAGGAGAAAAGAACATTAATGGAAACAATAGAAAACAGAAGAGGGAAGATGTTGGGACATCTGATACGACACGACAACTTCATTAGAACAATAATGGAAGGTAAATTAGAAGGGAGGAGGAAGATAAGCAGACCTAGGAGAAGTTACTTGAACCAAGTGAAGGAGAAGATAAATGTAGTGTCGTATCAGGAAGTCAAGGAGAAGGCGGAGTGTAGAAGTACATGGAAGGAAATCCACCGACAAGAGCGTCGCTCTTAAATTATGAATGAATGAATTTCAACTAAAAATCGTCATTTGTTAGCTTATATTTAAATCAATATTGGTTAATGTAAGCATTTTGGCAATCGGCCGGTTCAGCTGATCAGCCGGCGGCCATCTTACAGAGTATTAAAGATTCACGCGCGACGCTCGGGAAAATAACTCTACATCCTCAATTTGGCTCTACAGGGTGTCGCTCTATAAATAGAAGCGGCAACAAACATGTCGTTTGACTGATGACAGCTATTACCTGTTGTTAGCCGCGTTTAAAAGTACTTTTTGAATCATTCTTTATTTGGCCATAAATCACTTTTATTAGATTAAAGTTTATCAGCGAAGAAAAACCATGGAATGGAAAAAATATATTTTAGTTAAATTAATTCAGATTTATCAAACATTATTATACGTTTTGTTTTTTTTTTGTGTTTTTAGAGCGTATACGATTAATGAAATAAAATATAAATTTAAGGCCATTTATAAATTAAAATTACTATGTTGTAGGTGCCTAATTCTTTAAATATCTGAAGTATAGCTGCTAAACCACTTAAAATTTCAATAACACGTAAGCTAAAGTGACCAATGTATTAGTAATAGTTGTAAGCAAACGATTCCGTTTAAATAATTTTGAAATGCTCCTGAGAGTTAGATACATAGCTTAATGACACTGTGCTAATATAGGAAGGCGTGTTGCTTACCGCTATGTATATGCTTATTTTTTTATTATATAGACAAGTGTATAATCAAAGCATTTATAATGTGCGTCCCATCATTTTCTCTAGCTTTCGTCGATATTTTAGCCTTTGTCGATAAATTGACTACCCAATAGCAAAAGAGTCTTTCAATTCGGACCAGTAGTTCCATAGATTCTAGCGTTCAAACAAGTTCTTCAGCTTTACAATATTAAGTATAGATTTGTGAATGAGTGACACCCTGTAGGGCCCCCGGGAGAGCCGCGGCTCACGTACGCTGTTCCTATTCAGAGCTTCCTCTACCCGAGGACGCACGTCGCACGTGCCTCGCGCCGCGCCGGCCCCAGTGTCGGGCACGTATACGGAACCTCGGGTTTAAACTACTTTTATTGAGATTTCAACAACGGCTTTAGATTGAATTTTTCGCTTTGTTCTCATATTATGAAAACATTGTCTGCCCTAGTGGCTTAGTTGGTAGTAGCTCTGCCTGCGAAGCCGAGGGTCGTGGGTTCGATCCCCACCCAGTGCAAATATTTGTGTGATGAATTCAAATGTTTGCACTGTGTCTGGGTGTTTCTATGTATAATAAGTATGTATTTAAAACTATATAAGTATTATATCAGCTATCTGGCTGCCATCACACAAGCTTTGCTTAGTTTGGGGTCAGATAGTGTTGTGTGTGAATTGTCCGCCAATATATTGTTTGATAAAAACTTTTTTTTAATTCAGTTAGCTACTCCTCATACTCCGGGTTCTTTAATTTATAAAATTACAAAAACCAACTTGAATTAACGTACGTAGAGTATAAGAATGGAAAAATAAATTTTATAGTTTTTAAACTTCACGATTCCAACTCATGTTGTAAACATAACACAGGACTTAACTTCACAAATTATGTTTATTTTCAAGTAAGGAGCAAGTCATGCAATTAATAGTTTCTAAGTAACATGCCTGCCCATTAAAGTACAGAGTCACGCAGCTATTGACACAAAAAGAGTCCAAATCGTTAACTATCACTGAACTGCGGCCCTCACACAGAGATATAAGATATTTAATCTCTAAGCCTTATGATATTTGCACATTACTGCTTGATTGTAGAGTAACTAGCAAAGCTATACTTCCGCTACCAGAACTTGCAATCAGCTCTATCCCTACTAGACGGATTATGAAAGAAAAGCTATGTCACTTGGCAGTAAAATAACTTTTTTTCACTTTTACACTGGTCGCTGGTGTACAGTATACGTGAAGCAAGAAGTAAGTTCAAATCAGCCTAACTTGCTTCATAGCATAGTTGATAGTAAGTCTGTCTGCAGAGCCGAAGGTTCTGGGCTTAAATTCTACCCACTATTGACTCACACAATCATATTTTGTAACGTATTTAAAAACGAAACAAAACAAAATTCAACTCTTCATCACACAGTGTCCAAAGCGTTACTTTCTCTCATGTAAATTAAATTAAAAACTCAACTCCATCTGAAATCCTGACATCAATTCAAATTCCATAAACCCTTTTTACGACACACATTAAAAACTTGGCCGGAAGTGTAATTCGTAATTCTGCGAGCGCTGATTAAGGGTGAAGTCATACTTATCGTGACGAAATATATTTTAGCTGGTCAAAAATCATTCATGTTCATTTTTTAAACCAAAGTAGGTCTTGTACTTTACCGCTATCTGGCCTGATGTATAGCCCATGAACACTAACAGGTTACACAGCTGAGCTATCAACCAAACTGTTTATCTTTGCAGCGGGTTCTTAGAAAGTGACGAAGAATCTGAGATGAAATAGCAAAATATGTTTTTAATTTATAATTATTTGAAAAAAAATTAGGTTTAGTAGGATATACCTTGACTTTAAAACTGATGAAATCTTTATTTGTAGACCCAAAGTTTGCAACAGCTAGAATGTTTGAATTTACCGTTTGGGAAAAGTGGTATAAGACCAGTTTTGTGATATACTCCTATTAGATATTTGAATGAGAATTTCTGGAACTATTGACTTATAACAATAATTATATATATACACTGGTAGTGTATATATAAAATTATTGTTCACTATCACTTCACTTTCACAAATTTTTATTTTGTCTAAAATTATAGGTAAATCAATTTGTAATCCTGTTATACTATGTTAGTGACGTTGATATTTGAATGTAAGTCACGAAGCTACACCAGTATCTCGAATACCGCTGTTGCCAATGCGTGTCTTGGTTTAGCTAAGTGTGATTAAACCTTAATGTGTAATGCCGGGCCTCTCCAAGTAATGAACACTTTGTTACATCGCAAGTTGTGCCTTTAATGTTGCAAGCGAGTAGATTTGTTTTGGCAATCTTTTGAGCTGTCAGAATTGGGTACGAATAGTTTTGAGGTAGAGCTGAGATGACTCAGTTGAAATAACCTTGTCCTCTTTGAACTCGGCTAATAACAATGAATATTACTCCTTAACTACTAATATTATTAACGCGAAAGTACATTTTTTTGGTACGTTTTAAAGCACAAACTATATAACCTACGAAACTCTATAGGTTATGTATGGCTGTATATTTTATATGGCTATATATTTTTGAGGTATCAAAAGTAACATACTATATTATACTTTGTATCCTGGAAAATTATGAGATCGGTTACTACGTAAATAAATCCGCTAGTATAAATTAATTATTGGTCTGAGCTGAGCGAGCTTGAACTAACAAAGAAAAAATATCTATGGGTATTCATTATATCTGGGGGAAGAGTCTGTACAGTGCTCGTAAATTATTCGGAATCTTTATGTTCCAAAAGCAGCGTGACACTGAATTGTTCTAAAACCTCAATATTTCATTGAAGATGTGCGTTTAGTTGGACAAATAGGTATATTTCATATAAAAAGTATAGTTGTTCCGAGATAAAAAAAAATGGCCTGCAAACTATTCCAGGTTATATGTAAACTTATTCTAAATTTAAATTTCAACCTTCCGACGTTATTAAGCAATAAACATCCAAGCATCCAAACATTCAAAATTATAATATTAGTTTGATAGGCTCACTTGAGTGAGTGAGTTCAATTTTGAAATAAAATTGACGTTAATTACTCGGTATTAGATTTTTTTTACAACCACATTTTTTTATGTCGAGTGACGAGACAAGCCTGACATGTGCCCGATGGTAAGCGACATGCCTGCCACATAACATCACAGTGACACGCAGCTATTGGAACATGAAGATTTTAAATCATTACTTAGCACTGCACTCGCCTAGAGATCTAAGATATCTCTAAAAAAATTGTCAAAACTTAATGCTCAATGTTTTTGAACTCAAAATGATAAAAAACTAAGAAAAAACCTGTTTATATCGTATTTTCTGTATTTTATCACGCATTTGCTCAAATGAATGGTTTTTTTTATATCTCTAAGCCCTGTAATTTCTCTGGAAACATTTTCCTTCAAACCGGAATAAACTTGTGTACTGCTTGTATCTTGGTGCACATTACTGCTTGGCGGTAGAATAACTGGCGAAGGTGTGGTACTTCCCCACGTGGACTCTGCCAAGAGTCAAATAATCAAGAGTAAAATGCAAAAATAAATTACGCAACATTCAAATATTAAATATCTTAACGCCAATCCTTCATTTTATATCTGTGTTTGAAATCCTCGAAGGTGTCTCACATTGAAGGTTCTACAACGCAACCCTATCGCTTACATCATTGCTATTCTGTCTCTTTCAAAACAACTCGGAGTAAAAGGGTGAGAGATACCATAAGCGATTTAGTAGACGGTTGAAGCCGGATCAGGGATGCTACGTGTTTAGGTTATGTATAAGGCGTAAACAATATAGCTAAGCAGTTGATGTTATACGTATGATCTGACTTGATTATTTAACAGTCATTGTTATTATATTGTAATAGGTTAATAATAAGTTAAACGCCATAGTAGCTCAGTGGCAAATTGGTGGTAGTTCAAGTGGATATTATGACGTCGTATGACGTATAAAAAAAGTCGGACGTAGAATTGCTAAAACCAAAAATGTGTCCATCGAATCGGCCACATAATATGCACGTGTGCGCAGTCACATTCAGGGGGACACGCATACATCCGTGGATCATTACACGCGCTACTTGTGTATATGTGTGCGTGTCTATCAGTGACAACCTCACAACGCACACGTGCAAATGTGGCCGACTCTAGTGACACAGTTTTTGTTTGAGCGTGACTACGTACGATTTTTTATACGTTCATGTGTCACTGTAAAATTCTCCACACCATCAGATTATAAACTAACGTGTGAGATTAAAATTTTACGGTACGTGAAAAAAATATTTCCACCAAAATGTTCGTAATGGAATTGTCTATTCGATGGTGTAAGTACCAAATCCAAATAATGGCGGGTTTTTGATCCATGATAATTACAATTATTTCTACTTTTTAAGGTTTCGTTGTAAGGGAACTATTCAAACAATAAATTCATTAACAATTTAACATATACCACCCCTTTTTTGGTCGGGGGTTAAAAAAAAATAAACTACCATTTTGAAGCTAAGAAACTGTAGAAATTTAATGTATTTTTTAATAGTTGATATTTGTTTTGGCTAATGAGTAAATAGCTCTGATAACTGGACAAAACTAGTTTTGCTGGGGGATGCACCTTAAGGAATCAGTCATCGTTGTCCTAGGCCGCCACAGATAAATATAAACATCTCGTGACCACGGCGCGGCGGTTGTAACGCTGCCAAAACGTCGCAATAATTAAATAATAATTTGAAGCGTGATAAAGCCCTGAACAATGTTTTTAACATTATAAATAGAATTCTCTTAAAAGTCTGTTTTAAACACTATTATCCAAATTACGTTTTGTTCCTGTGTCAGGACCAAGCCTGCCTCCTCACACGGGCCTCACCGGAGCCCCGCTCTCGGCAAGATGAATTAATTTTAATGAACAGTAAATTAACAGCGTCACTGTCGCTCCGCGCTCTGTTTAAAGCTACAGGACGAGGGAAACATAAAAACTGCTGCTACAACTTTGGTCCTCAGGGTTTTCTAAAGAAACCTTCAAACACGCGACACATAAATCTACACATACACCCATGTATGCACATTTTTGTTAATAATATTAAACTCGTATTATGAACAACAAGAACAAAATTAAAAATTTTGATTAACCCCCGACTACCTCGGATCTTGCATCATCTGTATAACGTTCTACTAGTCAAGCCCTTTTGATACCTATATTAAGGGAGTTGTGAAAAAAGAAGAAGTATTTCGCCATTTTGTGGTAGCGGCCATCTTGGATTTAAATTTGTCATTGTGCAAAGTGCTCTACTAGTCAAGCCCTTTCATTTGATACCCATATTGAGGTAGTAGTGAAAAAAATGCTACAATTCGGCATTTTGTGGTGGCGGCCATCTTGGATTTGAAATTTGTTACAATGTATAGTATTCTATTAGTCAAGCCCTTTCATTTTATACCCATATTGAGGTAGGTTGTGAAGAAATATTTTGTCCGCCGTTTTGTGGAGGCGGCCATTTTGAATCGATATTAACCAAACATGGCTAAGAACATATTAACCTTCAAATGAAAAAACCGCATCGAAATCAGCCCATCCGTTTGACCTCTACGGTGCCATAGACAGACACACACACAGACAGACAGACAGACAGACAGATAGATAGACAGACAGACATCGACGTCAAACTTATAACACCCCTTTTTTGGTCAGGGGTTAATAAAATTAAATTCAGAATGACGAGCAGTGGCAGACTACAGTGCAGTGGTAGGCAGTGGTTTTGACTCGTTATGCTCATTTAGCTGGGTGGAACTGTTCTGTTATGGGCAGGGTGTTGCTTATCATCAAACGTGTTAATTTTTCGTCGCTATATTATAAGTATTAATTTAATTTTCTCCAAAATAACAGACACAGACTTCAATTTCAAAAATTATGCTCAGACACTTGATTCAATTTCACATTTGTTTGTAGAATCAATTCAAAACACTGTTTCAATAAAAGAGCGAGAAGTCGAAGTAAGTTTTAAATTTTTGTTGATATTAAAAAAAAAACTTCACCTATTTTGATTAAGCTTAATTGAAAAACTTGAATCTTGAAACTCATGTTTAGGCTCTTGATTAGAAACAAATATAATATGACAGTTGTAAAATTTTGCCTTGAATTTTACTATAAATAAATTATCGAGAAATAATGGTAAGTCGTGGGGAAACGCGGGGTGTAGATAGTACAATTATATTACTATACTAGCCGCGCCATAGACATGTTTCTGATGGTGAGCAACATAGGCATGTTGCTCACCATCAGAAACATGTCATGCCTATAACAACACAGTGACACGCAGGTATTGGAACATGAGGAGTCAAATCATTACCTAGCACTGCACTGCGATCAATCGCCCAGAAATGTAAGATGTTTTATCTCTATGCCCTATAATTTCACTGGAAACATTGCCCTTCACACCGGAAATAGTTCCCGTACCGATAACAATCCCGTGATAAAAAGTAGCCATTGTATTATTCCAAACTATAGTTACTTTTCAAATGTACAGAAAATAGGTATGTATGTTTTGTTTTGTTTTATATAAATGTGAGGATGAATCAACCTAATTGTGGTCCAAATTTCAAATCAACTGGTTTCAACGTGCTTGAGCAACAACAATCCAAAATTTCACGTATAAACTTACTAGGATTTCATGCACAAAAGTATTTGAGCAATCGAGTAGGTCACGCTCTAGGGCAACCTGTCTCATGCCCTCTACAAGGTGTATGTTTACCTCATGCCCTCTACAAGGTGTATGTTTACGTACTTAGAAGCTTCTTATAAACAATGCGTCTAAATCTAGGCGTGTCTAGATCGTAATTTACGGTCAGCTGGCGTTACCTAATCCTGCCCAGTTCGCAACTCAATTCAGAGCTAACCTCAGGCAATAAATCAGCAAATTAGATCAACACATAAGTTAGTACTGAAATAGAACGGGTCGTATGGATAGTACTTGTTTACGTAAGTTGTATAAACCGTGGTCGTATAGTGGATAGTGGCTTAGTGTTTAAATCATCTCACCTGATGAGTGTCGCTGTGGTCAGCAATCATTTTTCTAGAAGGACTCTTCGCAGAGTCCACCACACATTTGCCATTTATTCTACCGCCAAACAGTATTGAGAAAACATTACTGTGTTCCGGTTTGAAGGTCAATGTTTGCAGAGAAATTACAGGGTTTGGTTTATAACATGATAGATACGTGGGTGACGAGCGCAGTGCAGTGCTAGGTAATGATTTGGACTCTTCATGTTCTAATAGCTGCGTGTCACTGTGCTTTTATGTGGCAGGCATGTTGCTTACCACCAGGCACATGACCCGCTCGTCTCGTCTTTATTTTAAAAAAAGTTCATAATTATAAAAACTGCATAAGAATAAGCAGCCTACTCGGGGCCATACCTTGTAAGAAGAGAATCAACGCCATGATCAGCGGCCCAGTGCGTTTGGTGGGTGACGCGTCACGCGCCACTTATCAACCCACACTGGGTTTCATTTCATTCTTTCTTTTGATTTCGGTTTCGAAAGATTCTTGCATATGCTAATTTCCTACACTGTTTTTAAATTAGCGGCATTACGCATATGAGTTCAGAAAACAGTGATGTGCATAAGGTTTGAACTCGGGAATTCGATTCGGTAGTCGCCTTTTTCCCGATTAGACCAGCCGTAATTAATTCTGACAGGATGGTTTTATAAAAACTATGAATCTTTCTCAAATTGAAGACAACTAGGCTAAATCCACTGTTGTTTGTGCGTGTGGCGTACGCATAAGTGTGTTTGCGTGTATGTGTGTGTGAGCGTCTTCTGGTAAAAGCCAAACTTTTCCAGTTACATACATGATAATGAGAAAAATCGTGTTTTATTTCTATGTGTCGAGCGTAGTGCATTGCAGGGAAATTATTTGGGTTCTTCTTATTGAAATAGCTGCATTTCACTATACTATATTACATAGAGACCATGTTACTTACCTTTAAGTGCTTGTCCTGCTCGTTTCGTTGCTCCATATTTAAAAAATTGCCACTTCTGTTGTGCTTTGAATAATTATTACGTTTATACTCAATATATTTACATACAAAGGTGTCGGTAACAGTGACGGTGTTGCAAATTCAATTGTTTTTCCTTACTTAAAAAAGCCCAATCTGCATTTCAAAAGTTTCACTTAAAAATTTCATCACACCGTTGCCTAGGTTAAAAGTATTCTAAGTACGTACAAACGTATCTCGGACGGTGACTAAAAGTAGAACTAACGAACTCCATACAAAAACCTCAATGGAATATCCACAGAGACGCCAGTTGGCAAACGAAATAAACTTGGCAGACAATACCTAACTATGAGTACTACCAACTTCATTCAATTAGACAAACAATAGTCTACAAACATTTAAACAGAATTCAGCGTCTAAACTCCAAACAAAAGATTTAATCTAAAAATGATTACCATAAAATAAACCTATAGAAGACTAAAAAGCACCTGAGTAAATCTTCTCACGCACTAAAAGGGTCTCCAGATTTCAATCCTAACTTTTTATTTGGTTCCACTCTATCTCTCGGTGGCTTAGAAAAAACCACGTCGTTACTAAATTCGAGTGACGACTGAAAACTTACACTGTAATTTTGGTGAAATATTTTTGGGGAAGCGATAGTGGTGCCGCTGATGGAGTATTGTGAGTCGTGTGGGAATGTAATCTTGTAAGTTTTCACTAGAAAGGGCCTTTTGGCCGGCGTCGGCCGTGAAGGGCTGTGAGATAGGGTAATGATGCGCCGGGAAGGCAGGGCTGTCGCGCCGGGAAGGCAGGGCTGTCGCGCCGGGAAGGCAGGGCTGTCGCGCCGGAACCCGGGGCCGGCGCTGATATGCAGCAAGGTCGGTAATGATCTTGAATGAAGTGTATTTAAAATATTAGCTTTTCGTTCAATATTTTGAGAAAGGAAAATGTTTTTGCTACAACTATAATGTCTTAACTTTAACTGAAAAACAATTGCAGTCACAGAATACAAGTGAAAACTTATAACTTAGAATTTTAGTAGTAGTTTATAACTACAACAGGTATACTGCTATTCCCCATGAAGTGAAAAAAACACATAACAATCCGCCAATCCGTTACATTTTCTAATATAGCAGTATATATGCATAATTAGTTTGAATGGGAATGTTTCCAGATAAATTACATCTTAGATCTCTAGGCGCAGATCACTGCTAGATAATGATTTGGGCTCTTCGTGTTCTAATAGCTGCGTGTCACTGTCCTGTTATGTGGCAGGCATGTTGCTTAACATCGGGCACATCTCCAGCTCGTCTCGTCAAAAATACTTTAGAAATAATCACCCAAACCTAATAAGGAACTTCTTTGCAAAAAAAGAGATAACGATCTTCATAAAAATGTTTATTTCAATACTTAAACACCATATTTCGTCAAACCCTCTTCGCCCTACATTACAAATAACATGTAAACAACTGACAATTATAACGGAAATATCAGCGATGTTTGCGGCGCAGCCCTGGGCCGTGGTTCTGGGCCGCGGTTCTGGGCCGGGCTCTGGGCTGGGCTCTGGGCGGTTGCGGCGATCGTATTAAATTACAGCTCGCCTCGTAAACTCTCAGATTTGTCGATTCCATTCCCGCCGGGCGCTATTTAAATGCGCTCGCTGATCTAGTGCGGTACGTGAGGGCCTTGCTCGGACGGGGTAGGGGCCTACAGCTCGAATGAAACGGTACGAAAATTCATTAAAAATGAGCAAAACAGGCACCTGGTGGTAAGCATCTAAGTTGCAGCTAGCCCATTACAGCTCTGCACTGTAAGTGTTCAAATATAACGCGTTTCTTGAAATAAAAACTTCATTTTGCGCACCACACACTGATTTTTGATAAGCTGTGAATGAGTCTGATTGCCACGTTTGGAAGTAAAAGATTTGTTCGGGTGAACTCGGGACCGCCGAGTGTGCCCGAGCGAGAAATATACCTACAGTCAATTGCTGCTGTCGGTCTTCTGTCACTGTTGTTTCATTTTAACATTTAATACTCAATTAATTAATATATTTATATTTTAAATTATTTATATTGATATATAGTTATTTCTTATTTTAGTTTTCACTTCTGCCGTGTGGTCGTAAGCACACACATTTTTTGTATAATGTAGAGTAGCAAGGTAAGAAAAACAAGTATTTAATGGTAAACAGTACGCCTATCTATAACAACACTGTGTCCTAAGGTTGCCTATAAAATATCACTATTAGTAATAAAGCCGCCGTCTGTCGGTGTCCAAATAACTTGTAAACTCTTTTATTTGTTGTATGATACCGATACGTATCTTTGAACATGAAGAATTAAAATTACTGCCGTTTTTTTTAAGGGGGGGAAATCCTTTGCAGATACCCGGCTGTGCATTGGGGTGCAGCCGAGTTATGTGAGACCTTACTCACTAAAACCCCCTCGGTGGCCTACATCTGTGCCTAGGAGGAGGACGCCGGGATCTCAGTTGGAACGCGCCGGCGTCCTTTTGACACTTTGCCTATGGCACCTTCCTTGGGTGATGGATCAAATTACTGCCTGGCACTGCGTTACGCTCCTCACCTAAAGATGTAAAATAATATTGATATATCTGCTTGGTGGTAGAGTTATAAGTTAAGGTATGGTAGTTTCACGGTGGACTCTCTCTGTAAAAAGTCTTGCAGGAAAGTACTACAGAATACACTGTCATCTTCACTCTAGAATAGATAAATGTGCTTCTTTGTAGACCGCATCGTCGCTTAACATCAGTCGTCATAACTATTAAACGAAAAACTAGTTTAGGTAAAACACACACACATAATTATGTATGTACAGTATGTTAAGGAGAAGTAAGAGGAAGCCACGACTAATATTTTGAAAAGCTTTTGATAGAAGGTTAACTAAAGATCAAATGCACAATCACAAGCACACAAGCAGTTTTCTATCACTACTGGATTTAATAGACTTATACTAAATATATACATATATATACTATACAAAACATTATGAACAAACCCACGTGAAAAACATATTTCGCGGTTATGTATCCGCCAACCTCGCTTTTAACCATCGTAGTGGATAATGGACTTCATTTTCTTCTTGTGAGAGAAGGCTTCGAGTCCCAGCAGTGGGAATAAAATCGTGAGTGTTTATTGTAGCAAACATTTTTGAACTAGTTGATCTAATACGTTTTATAATCTGAACAAGTATTTGAGTTGGAAAGAAGGCGATTTTTACTAACTTGTTTCACATTAAACTCCACCTTTTTTCAACATCCATTGTTGTCTTAGGCAATACTATCGTAGATACATTTCAAAAAACAAAACTGTTATTGTTACGTGCCGAGTTTTTACAATAAATACATTCCTATTCTTATTTATATCATCATCATAATCAGCCCACATTCGTCCACTGCTAGACATGGACCTCTCCAATAATACCTATTTATATCATCAAATATGTATATTTTTTCCCTAATTCTTTCGTCAACCGTATCTTAGTCTAAGTCTTGCCATCAAACCCCAATACCGATCACACAAGTATTAATTCCCGCAAATATTATAAAAGCGGAACTGAAGCTGTCTCCGAGACGTAACCCCCAAGTCGTATAAAACCTCAAAACCTTCATGATTACATTATGGCCAAATGTCCCTCGATAAGCGACTGACGAGTACCTGAACCCTAAGCATTATCTTGCACCTTGTTCGACGGCGTTATACAATAGACATCCGTGTGCGCCAGATTGTATGGTAACTCATTGGCACAATTCGTGCGTATCGATAACTAAACTCGCAAAACGAAAAACTCAGTAGTAGCAAATTTCACAGGGCCACCAAAAACTTAATAAAAATTAATAAAGCATCAAAAGAAATAACGAAAACCGCAACAAAAAACAAATATGTGTTTCTTATACATTTTCCAGAGGAATATTCGTTTTTTCTTTTGATACTTTAATTTATTTTTGTAAAATTTTTGGTGCCCCCTATGAAATTTGCTACTACGGAGTTTTGCAAATTAGAGTATCAATATCTTAATATTTTGCCTATATACGTATTTATAATTTTGTGTAGGTTATCTATTGAAATAGAGGTAAATTTACTGAAAAAGAGTTCCGGTATGCCATATTGGGATTTCCACTATTAGATCTCAAGGGTTTCACTCACAAATCAAGATCGCAATTTAATACACTAGTTAAGAAAATACTATACATTATACTCGTAGGTTATTTGACAATTACGGTACATTAAATAAGTTTACAAATTGTAATCGACTTTTTTCAGAACACTATCATCAAACAAATACGATACTGAAGCAGGCAGCCATGGTTGCTTGAACAATTTTTTTATGATAGCTATTAATCATCAATCAATTATCAAGTTGCTGTTAGTTTAAAAATTGTCTAATAATTGCCCAAAGTTAAAAATAAACGAACATGACTTATTCAATAATACCACACTATCAAATCCATAACCCACATCAGATCTTAGAATAATTTGTCCACAATTAATTGGTAAACAAATTATTCCATACGAACATATGGAATAATTTGTGTTTGTGTAAAATGTCGTGTCTACTGGCAGAAGCAGTCGTTTCGTCTCGTCTCGTAACTTGTCGACATAAGGACCCCGGGGAGTCAGGGGGACGATGGTGCTCCGGGGGTCGGGACTATAGGACCCCGGGGTTACGGGGACCCGGGTCGGATGCGTTTGATGTTATCGACGAGTACGTAAATCATTTGTCGATTTCGTTCCTAGTAGGAGTTGTAGGTAAGCGATTTTTTTATTGCGTTGAGGGTACCGATAGCTGCACCCCCGCCTCCCAACCGCTAAGCAAAATTGGTTATAGCATTACTATTGCCATGGCTTTAATTTGGGAGCGGAATTAAACAGGGAGGACTACGACGTCCCTCAACCCGCCTGGTTTTCCGTTAGTTCGCTAAATGAAGTTATTTGTGAGATTTCCGTATAAGTCTTAAGTAACCAAATTAAGTTCACTTCCCTCTATATTTTCAAAATTTGTCTGAAGCATAATTGCATTTGAGTATTTTTTCAGTTCTTAAGCTTCTGCTTTTTGATTGTGATTGCAATCTACAAGTAAATAATTATTCAATTACTTCAATGTTCTGGACGTAACTTCTGAAAGCGTAAGTGAGTCCTGTGTACTGTGGATAAATAATTTAGATTTAAGTGTTTATCTGGTATAGTTCAACTTTTTCAATGGATTCTAAAATGTATTTTTTTGTGTCTCACCAAAGCTTTGAGTAAGTACTGCAAATGCGCCTAGAAAGAAAATAAGTATAAAAATTTAACGTCGATACCGGATCCATATGATATCTACTTATACTTAGTTGTCAGTCGTTGTGCATGCATAGTGGTAGCGCAGTCCGCCTGGAGAATTACCACACTTTTCTCAGTTATTTTACCGCATTTTTTTTTATTGTGAAAACATTGCTATTTTCCGGTTTGAAGGGCAATGTTACCAGAGTAATTACAGGCCTTAGATATAAAAAATCTTAGATCTCTGGGTGATGAGTGCAGTGCAGTTCCAGGTAATGATTTGGACTCTTTATGTTCCAATAGCTGCGTGTCCCTGTGTAGCTATGTAGCAGGAATGTTGCTTACCATCAGGCACATGTCCTGCTCGTATCATCAAACTTTATTTAAAAAAATATTCATAAATTTATGGTCTGTAACGTGGCAACCCCCGCTATCGAGGGAAGCTTCCCCATCCCTAGTTGGCTCGCTTCCGTCTCCTCTTGGCCGTGACTCGGGGCGTATAAGACGTCCGCCAAACAAGCTAAATTTGTAACTTCTAACCTCTAAGATTGTGACCTGTTTTATCTTTCGTGATTGTGTAAATTATCTTGTGTGATTCAACCAATAAGACTTTCAAACCAACCTCCGGCGTTTCTTTTACCAAGCTATCGAATTCCACACGCCCGGCACAGGTCGTCATTTTTTCAAAGCGTGCAAAAGAAACAAGTACTACAACATCAAAAATATACCGTTATTCAGAATTACACGCGCCGACTAAGATTTCGAGATAATTATACATTCCATTCAGATTGCGTTACACGCCAACCGTGAGAGCACTCAGAAAGATATAAAGGCAGGTTTTCACTGTGCAAGAGCGAAGCGATTTCGCGACTCTGCCGCCAAGTCACGGCTGGAGACACCTGTGGGGTTTTGTCGGCAAATCAACAAAACTAGAGCTATACTTGCTGGAATTCTCGTTAAAAGCGATCTCTTTCACTTAATTTTATGGTCAAAATGACCATAAAAAGATAAGTTGGTGGATATTGTCCCAAGTGAACACCTATAACCTACAATCAGGTACAACTTTGTTTGTGTAATGCTAGAACTCCCTGCAGAGTCCGCCAGGGGAAGTACCACATCTTTGTCAGTTACTGTTATTCTACCGCCATGCAGTAGTGTAAAAAAATCACTATGTTCAGGTTAATAGGGCAATTTTAGACAATTATTTCTAGTGAAAATGCAGACCAAAGATACACCTTTTATCTCTGGATGACGAGAGCAGTTTAGTGCTAGGTAATGATTTGGACTCTTGATCTCCAGTAGCTGCCTGCTACTACTGTGCTGATATGGGCAGAAATGTTAGTTACGATTAGGCACATGACCTTCTCAAATCACCGCTCATTACCATAAAAATAATCACCAATAGTTTTAACGGTGACAAAAAACATTGTGAAGAAACAGACATGTTCGTCAAATGACCTTGGAACGTCAACCCTCACTGGATACTGGGTAGCGTGGTGGCCCGAGTCCCAGAAGTGGGAACGTTTAATGGGTTACTTATGCCAGTTTTTGCAACTTACTACGCTTCATCAAGGATTCTTCATTCAAGCTTTCGATTAGTCGGCTGAATAGCTGTCGGTAATTCGCGTACATTGGAAACCTGGCTTAACTCACAGAAAGAGAGTAACGTAGATCAAAGGTAACTTTAATTCTAAATACCTTACATTGATAAATATTAGATGTTGAGTTGTAATGAAATTAGTTAGTTAATAATGTATTTACAGGAAGTTTCTTAGAATTACGACTCCTCACATATAAATACCTCTAATTATGTAAAAATTTATCATATTCGTCATTCTCAGCCTATCCAAGTCCTTTACTGGATATAGGGCTCTCCTATGATGATAAGCCTTATCCTTGGTAGTTCTTCTCCAGTCACTGCCTGCAACCTTATGTAAATCGTCACTCCAACGAGTTTCACGTCCAACGCTACGTTTTGCCGATTTGCCGTCTACGCTCAAAGATCGGTTGTCATGAATGGTTATCGGTCCTACTATATTATGGTCACTCTGCTCCCTCTTCAGCTTGTTAATACGTTGATCTATGTCGATAAACTTGGTAAAAACTTCTAATAAAGTCTTGATCAAGGCCGCAAAATTGCTAGTTTAGCGGTTTTTTATCGGATACACTTCAGAGAGTGTGCAACTGACCTGCATGATCTAATACCAACTTGCCCTTTCTTTTATCGGACTTCTCGTATCTCAAAAAAGCGATATCGTTTCATAGTTGATGTTCCAAAAACACGAACGAAGAGATTTGACTCCAGGTTTGTGATAAGAATGTCTATGTTGTGGAATGCGTTGCCCGAGAGGGTTTCCCCGATAGTTACAATCTTGGTGTCTTCAAATCGAGAGTGGATCGGTTTTTTCTAGGTAAGCACGCTCCATCGTAGATCGCATCATCGCTTAACATCAGGCGAGATGGTGGTCAAGTGCGAACCCATTACAATTAAAAAAAAACGACTACATAATGACTTGAAAAACACATTTCTTGCTCATAATATGACTAGCAGTGACCTGCGGTTCTCCCGTTACTTTCCCGAATAAAAAGTAGCTGGTGGACCGAGCTTTGCGCGGTTTTTTAAAATGATATTTAGGCAGGTACGAATTACGTAGTGTTGACTTACTTAGACCTTCTTAGATACAAATTAAATGCGTTTATAAAAGGCTCTAAGTATAAGATTGTCTCAGAAAAAAGAAACAAAAAGAAAAGCCCCGAGTGTAACCATCAAGATTCAAACCGGGGCCTGTTGACTCCGAAGGAGAGCATATTCCGTCTGAGCCATTTAGACTTTAAGACCAGTGGTGAAATTAGTTATCGTATTCTAATGACATTGTAGGATTTTTTCATTGTCTAAAAACGCGCATAAAATGATGTTTTAAAAAAATAAAACGTAGCTAGATCGATTTATCGTCCCCGAAACCCCCTGTATACATAATTTCATGAAAATCGTTCGAGCCGTTTCCGGGATTCAGATTCTATATATTTATATACCTACAAGAATTGCTCGTTTAACAGGTTCCCTGTCCCTTGCATCAGATATGATTCATCACACAATTTTTGTACCGTTTTTCACACGTCCGTGACTCATATATGAGCAAAAGTAGTGCCAATTTCAGACCCATTTTACTTTGGGACGTGGCGTTCTGATCGTAATTTTGAGTACTGGGACGTGTGGGAGATATCGTGTAAATAAGCAATAAAAGTTAAAAATAGTTGATTTTTCATTGCTTGCCGTGTATTTTTTTTTTCTGGGATGATTTTACGGGTACAAAATAAAATAAGTATTTAGGAATGTAATAAATAGATTTATTTAGGAACATAAGTTTTTTATTATTACAGAACAATGTGTAATTTGCAGGAACACTTTTTACTTACAAACTAAACCAGATTTATAAACTACCCTCATTATTGCGAGTGTTTCTCGTTGAAACAAGGTAGGCAATAAGATTTTCCACAATCCGTGCATTCACCTATTTTGCTTGCAATGGATTTCCTCGTTCTGCTCTCTTTTTAGCGTAACAATTGACACATCGCTTTCGAATGAGCTTTCCATCTTTCCGAGGTATTTGTGAAAGATGGTGTGTAGCAGGTACTGCTGAACTTGTGGATCTCGTCTGTTGTCTGTAATTTTTCTTTTTCGCCGCTTCTCCAAGCCAATGACGAATCATTGCTTCCTGCACGTCCAAGACATTTATAGCAGATCTCGTGTGCTCATTGTAAATGACGCGGGGATATTCAGAATGGGCGCTTGGAACAGTAAGTCGACAGCAATTTTTTTGTACCATGTTAGATTCTTTCTTAGTGGAGAGTAATAGCTACCTAGTTGGTCAGCAACGTCAATACCTTTTTTTTTGCGTCATTGTAATCAATGACTACGTTTGGCTTTGGTGTTACTCCTCTCCACGATGAGACATTAGTCATTTCCGTCCCGTGACACGTCAAAATCATCAAAACGTCACGTTTATCGTGCATTATATTTGATGCATCGGACGTGTGACAATAAAAACTCACTCCATACGCTCATGTATCATAATTGATATATATATATATATATATTCTTTTTTGGGGCAATTTTATGTATAATACTAGCTTTTACCCGCGACTTCGTCCGCGCCACATATTTATTAAAGTAATTGAGGCAGTACCTACTCGTATGTCTACTACCATACAAATTCACGTTTCCTAATCAAAATCGGTCTAAGTCAAAGTTTTATATTTATTAATAAATGTACAATTTACACGACAAATTACAAAGAAACTATGTTCTCAAAAAATTAATCAAAAACAGACTTTAATTTAAAATCATATTGGGACGGTCCACCAAATTTTATTAGAGTCTATTAGTAGATATTAGCAGATATATCGACTGATTACATGAACGCAAATTTTAGTTTGTTGTTTATATTTCAAAAACCGCCGCACTGATTTCGATAAAATTTATATGACCACCTCTGAACTATAATCTACCAACCAAAAAATAACCATCTAAATTGATTCACAATTGGAAATACAACTGGATTGATAACCTCCTCCTTTTTTGAAGTCGGTTAAAATAGCATACAAAGAGTGCCAAGATCCTTCCATGCACACTTTTACTCCTCATTTCCACTCTTTTCAACTCTTTTTCTGTGATAAAAAGTCGCCGTTGTCCTTTCCTAAGTCTAGGTAGTCTATCTGTGCACCAAATTCAACCACAAATGTATATTTTTGTCGAACCGTAGCAGACATAGGAAATTGGTAATCGTGCACATCATACACATTAGCAAACACACCGTCTCACATACAAGGCCACGCATGCCCATACACACATACACCCGCAGATACACAACAAATTACATCAATGTTTGTTGTTTTGTTTTGTTTAATTAGAATACTTAAATAAGACAAGATTCTGCAATAGACGCATATAAACAACATACATAGAGACATACTCTTATACACTCACGTACCATCACCCTCATACAAACACACACATCCCCCATACATACGCACTCAAATACACCCTCTCCATAACTACTCTACACTCGTACACATACATATTATTACATAAGTTTCATGTTTTTGTAGTTTTAATATAAGATATGTAAAAATGGAAGAGACTAGATTCTGCAACACAGGCATTGCCTAGTGCAGAGTCTAGGGTACGCCACAAAAATATTTTTCTTTTTTGTCATCTTGTATTTAGAAGAATATTATGTTCATATGTACTTGTAACCTTATAAAACAAATAAATAAATAAAAAATAAATAAAAATTGTAACAAACTCTTTAAGTGGCTTAGGCGTTAGACGGTAACGGACAGAGAGAGTTACTTTCATATATACATATAATTTCATATGAGAATTGAAAACAGGTGTTCCTGATCATTTTATAGGAGGCAGTTGTAAAAGGTTACCGAAAAGTAATACGTTTACTCTTCCAAAAACTCATTTTACAGTTCTTAATTTGCCTTAATCGAGCGTCCATCATGCATAACATTTGATAAGACACCATGGAAATCTCGTCGACTATCAAAAATTCTGTCTGATAGTCTGATACGCCATTTAGTGGCTGCGCCCAACTTAAGTATTCAGGTTGTATAGTGCACTGTATTCTTCTTGTCAAGCCCTTTTATTTGATACCCATGTTGATGGGGTTCATAAAACCTAAGTTATCCGCCATTGTGTAGAGGCCGCCATCTTAGATTTTAATTTTATATAATACATTGCATTCTACTGGTTGAGCACTTTCATTTGATACCCATATTGATGGGATTGATAAAACCTACGTTATCCGCCATTGTGTAGCGGCCGCCATCTTGGATTTCAATTTTTATAGTATATTGTATTCTGCTTGTTGAGCCCTTTCATTTGATACTCATGTTGATGGGATTGATAAAACCTACGTTATCCGCCATTTTGTAGCGGCCGCCATCTTGGATTTCAATTTTTTATAGTATATTGTATTCTGCTTGTTGAGCCCTTTCATTTGATACCCATATTGATGGGATTAATAAAACATAAATTATCCGACATTTTGTAGCGGCAGCCATCTTGAATTTATAATGATAATGAATAAACATAATTGTATTGTCACCAAAATCCAAAGTGTATACAAAATTTCAGATTAATCGGTTGACAAGAAGAGGGTGAAATTTGAATTACTAAATTTGACCCAAGAATAAAGAATCATAAATAATAAAAAAGAAAACCCCAATTCCACCCCCGTAGGTACAATTCGAAACTACAAAACTGCTAAAACATATATTTTATGGTTTCGTGTTAAATATCTAGACGTAAAGTTTCATAGTTCTTCAACAATGACGAAGTTTTCCATATAAACTTTCATCCCTTATTTTAACCCTTTCAACCCTTTTTTCGGAACAAAAAGTAGCCTATGTCCTTTCTCGGGATCTATTCTATCTATGTATAAAATTTCATCAAAATCTGTTGGTTGGTTTAGGCGGTAAAGACGGACAGACAGACAGACAGACAGACAGACAGACAGACAGACAGAGTTACTTTCGCATTTATAATATTAGTATGGATTCTACAAAATACATACACATTTTCATTTATGTTCGAAATGAGGTCAAAAACCGAAAAAAAACGCGGGACATGGGTAATGCTCCAAAATCGTATGTATGGGGACAGGGAACCTGTTAAAGGTATAAGATTCCGGGGAAAATAACAGGAACGGGAACTCCGCGAGTAAAACCGCTGGATAAGTTAGTTTGTTATAAACGAGAAAACAAGTTTTCTTGGTGTTATTAAGAATCACGGTTACGCGAACTTATAATTTTTTACCCATTGAAAGAGCGTTGAATGCACACATCTCACGCCGCTACTCCACCACTGCTCCAACTCTACACTGTAGTAATACGTATACATAAGATTTTCACCTTCAAAAAGCTGCTCAACAAAAGTGCAATAGAACTCTTTGCGGAGTCCACCTGGTAAGTACCAAATTATTGTAATGGGGAAACATTACTGTGTTCCAATTTGAAGAGCTATGTTTCCAGTGAAATTATAGTCTAAATCATTACATAGCGCAGTGCAGGTTTGGACTCTTCATGATCCAAAAGCTGCGTGTCACTGCTGTTTTATGGCAGACATGTTGCTTACCATCAGGCACATGTCCTGCACATCTCGTAACTCTGTACTATAAAAAAAGTTGCCACTGCAAAAATGCGAAACTTTAAAAGCAAAATATCAAAAGGAATATTATATCCAAGTTGTCCTCGACCCAATACTCAACCGTATATTTATTTATAGGATATTTTCTGTCGCACCTGAGCATATATAACAAGCTGCCGCGCCCGGCGTCCCTCGGGGCTGGAGCTAATGAAAGTTGCGCAGCTCCTGAACTTTCCACGTGTAAACTTCCGTACGAGGAAATCACAGCAGTCACATAACACATATCTGTAGATATGTGTTATGTGACTTTTATCTTCGTATTCCAAAACATTTACAGTGCTGGCTGGATTGCTTTTTATTTTGCATAGGTTCTCGTTAGTCCATCAATCAAGCGCAGATCCAGAGGGGGGTCCCGGGTCCAGTATCTAGATGGACCACTGATTTAAAAGTATGCATGTGTTTATCGCACAGTTTTGTGACATAACCACGACTATGTGACCCCCGTGACCCCTGGACCAATGTGATTTCCCCCTGGATCCAAAGCTGGACCCGCCCTTGCCATCAACTTGCCTGATGGTAAGCGACGGTGTGCTCGAAAATGACGGACACTGACCAAGAAAGTGGCTATTTACTCTGTTCTTGAAAAGTTCAAAGATTCTATCACACAGGAAACAAAGAGGCTGGCAATTTATTCCATTCAAAAGCTGTACGTATAAGGAAAGTGGACTCAAACCGTTTTGCACGAATTTTGACTTAACTGAAGTTACGGCTGGTTTAGTCGGGAGAACGGCGCCTGCCGATCCGGAGACCCCGGATTCAAACCCCACACGCACCACTGTCTTTTCGAAGTCATGAGCGTAATGCCGCTAAATTAAAACGGTGAAGGAAAACATAGTGAGGAAACCGACAACCTTTCGAAGTCATGTGTCCACCCATGTCTACCATGTGTGCATCCACCCCGCACTGGGCCAGAGTGGTGGATTATGACCTTAACTCTCTCATTAACATTTAGTAGGCTGTTGATGATCAATTGATGATTGTGGGTGGTAGCGGGCCAACTTACATACGTCCTGAAATGTGCGATTGAAAATCACGAGGTCGAATGTGATTCCGCTTGTACCGGGATCTATCCAGGATCTAACACCACCCAACATCTCAGTGCAGACTTTTTATTTAAATTTAGTAACTTCGCAGACTCCGGGGTCTACCTATGTCTGTTGCATTATTTTTTACTAGATATATATATCTTGGATTATAAAAAGAAAAGGAGAACACTAGATTTTAGTCCAACTTTTAAGCTATTTTCTAAGTCATCTCTTTTCGCCTCAGAGCCTACACTACAACCGCATTTCTGTCCCTGATGGCCATTTAAACTCTCGGATGGTCTTCGGTGGTGCAGCTAACGCTCGGCGTACAAACCGACCGATGGCATTTTTAGTGTCGTCTGAGTAATATGTTTTTTTTTTTTTTTTTTTTTTGTTCCACCTGTACTTCCCCCAGCACAAGCCGGGGACATTGTCAAGATGAACATTAGCAGAAGCAGTTTTCTGTTTGTTACACAGATCGGCCAGATATTTAGATTATCTGCCTTATGTAATACGCAAGTTAATAAAAAATAAAGGGCATCACATCTTACGCATTTCATACATTTCTGTTAGGATCAGGTTAGTACTTACTGTATTTCTTTTTTTTTTTTTTTTCTTAATTTTTATATATATATATATATATATATATTTTTTTTTTTTTTTTTTTTTTTTTTTTTTTTTTTTTTTTTTTTATCCCCCTTTTAATTACGTTTTTTTTTTATTTTTTTTTTATTATTATTATTTTGTAAATATACTTAGCCTAATTGTTAGTATAGTTAGATATCATCAATTAAAGTAACGTTATCGGTACGTGTTTATATAACTATTGCAGACCTCAAAATGAATTTTACATGTTGGTATAACATGCTAATATTCATTACTGGTGATTAACAGATTTTTTTTTTTTTTTTCTAGAAGGTGAGCGGATATTACCTAATATGCTGCACACCTTCATTTTCTACTTTTTATTTATCTACCTGTACATTTTTATTAAATCTTTTAAACATGATCTGGTTAATCTACTATACTATCAGATATCTATATGGTTGCAATATATTCATAAATATATCCTACATATAGTTTTCTCAAAATAACTAAACTTTTACAACTTGTCGGAGTGTCGTATATTTACATTTTGTCTTAGGGTATACCTACTTCCCAAACTGTACAACCATGTAGGGGAATCAAATCCACAATACAACAACAACACAACACATTCCAGCATCGTAGTAGCCTATATATGTTACATAACACATATTACTTATTCCTTTTATTACACATTTTTGTCACATATTTACAAAATTCAAAAAGCGAATTCTACTATTCTCATCCTGAAGCCACTCGGTCAAGTTACTCCGTCTCACATCCTTTTGTATTCTATTTCTAAGAGTGTTCTTTTCAGTATATAAACAGGGCAGTCAACAACAGCGTGGATAGTTGTCTCCTCTACTTCCGGGTCACAAACACAACCAGGTGAGGACTTGATTTTAAAACGATGCAGATATTGAGCGAAGTCACCGTGCCCTGTAAACACCTGTACCAATTCTTGGGTAAGTTTAATTTTCTTAAAGTTTATTTGCCATTCGAACATCCGGGAAGAACATTTTTGTTGTCCCTGCCGTATCTCCATCAGTGAACCTTGCCTGCCATTTTGCACGGCTTCATTGCGAATGAGTTGCTTCACGTATGAGATTGGACACTTGTCGTAGTGAGGTGCAGACCTCATTTTTTGCGCAGCTTCTTTAGCCAACATATCTGCTCGTTCGTTGCCTTCAACTCCTATATGTGCTTTCACCCAGTACAAGCGCACTAACTTACCCTGTTCTTTTAGTTTTATCAAGTTTTTTCTAGTGCGGAAGGCAATTGGGTGAAAAGTATCACAATTTTGTAGAAGTTCTAAAGACGACCTAGAATCACTAAATATAGTTAATCCAGGGTCATTCATTTTAAGAGCCTCTTCTGTTGCGTGATAAAGGGCATACATTTCAGCTTGAAATACCGTGCAAAATGATTCTAGCTTCAACTTTTTTGACTTCAATTCTTCACCACTGAGTAATATGTGAAATTTCCTGTGTGCCGTCAGATAAATTTTTAAATAATAATTTCCGGTTTGAAGGGCAATGTTTCCAGATAAATTACAGGGCTTAGAGATATAAGATCTTAGATCTCTGGGTGACGAGCGCAGTGCAGTGCTAGGTAATGATTTGGACTCTTCGTGTTCCAATAGCTGCGTGTCACTGTGCTGTTATGTGTCAGGCATGTTGCTTACCATCAGGCACATGTCCTGATCATCTCGTCACTCCTTATTTAAAAAATAAATAAAAAAGATTTAGACGATCGCAAGGATCACGCTCGGTGCAGACTGGTTAATGCTTCTAGAACGATGATGTTAGACAGTTCTTTTCAGAACCCAAAAACAACAAACAAACTCTTATCAGACCTCTAAAACGGAACGTTTTAGTTCCAAACAAGTGCACTTTTGTTAGAATGTACGTTATTTTCGTGATCTTATTATCTCAGTAGCCTTAATTTGTGCATGTTTGAGTTTTCCAAAACTTCTGTCTATCCTTAGGTTGACTAGAAAGAATCGCTTTCAGTAATAAAGTCGCCAATTGTTTCACTAGTATTACCATTTTCCTAAATTCTAATTCCTTTTAATGGTGTCAATAATAAATAGTTTCCATTCATTTATTCCTTTTTTAAGTCGACTGTGAACATTTACCAAACATTATTTAGATAGTAGGTTTACGAGTAGCCATAGTAGTAAGTACCGTAAGAAAACATTATCGCCACGAAAAATAACAAGAAGATTGTAGTAAAAAGTCTTATACGTGCTTCCTCTCTGGGATTAGTGAAGTTCATTACTTCATAAAAACAATGTAAGCCCTTTCCCTAAAAATCTTAAACGAAATATCGCTTACTCGTACTCGTATTAAGCGTCGATGCGGCTTACGAACACGTTTACCTAAACGAAACCTATTCACATTGTCTACGTTGAAAAAATCTACTTTTAACAAATTACATATTTCCATAATGCCACGTCTTGATTTTGCTGGTTATTTTTTGTTTGGTAGATCATAGTTCAGAGATGGTCCCATATACATTTTATCAAAATCGGTGTAACAGTTTTTCTCATTTGAACATAAATTCAAATATAATTCATGTATTTAAATGACGCGACGCAGTGTATTCAAAATTCAATATCAAAATGATCATGAAATTTGGTAGTGTTAGAATTAAGTTTTAAATTATCAATCAATTATTATTTTTTCGTAGGATTATGGTTCTTAGTAGTAGTATTATTTACTTTAATTCCAATCCATTTCATCCCACCGTCCCCGGATCCGATGCCCCTGCACCCGGCCCCGCCCCGCGCCCCCGCCCCGGTCGGAGGCACCCAAGCGTCACTAATAACGATGGACTTGCACGTAATACGTTCCGCCTGCAGGGGGCTTATTCTCGCACGATAGACATGCTGCCCATCACTGAGATATATATTTTGTTTATACGTTTATAGTAATAAAAGTTCTGACTTCAAAATTACGTCAAAAGTATTCACACAAAAAGAAACAATTACACAAAATAGCCTCTGAAATTTGGAAAATATCTTTTGAATTAAAACAAACATTTTAAGTGAGCAATCCAAGATAAATACACCTACTCTGAATTTGGAAGGTTTGGATCTTATTTTTATAATTTCAAGTTCGATAAACGCTAACAGCATTCGATTGAACTAAGTCTCGTGCGTTAGAAGAGGCCAGTAACTCTTCAATTATTCATTAGCTTCATAAAACCATTGAAACACCAAACTGTTTAGAACACGTTTAGAAAATCCAGTATTTTGTGGTTTATTTGTATTCAAAATACGAAAATTTTGGAGTTTTATATAAGATTTTGAATAATAATCTTATAATTTATTGACAGTTAGAAAAAACAAAATCCTACTACGGATAACGGTTGAAAGAACTGTTGAGCGGATTGCGTAGAAATTAGGAACATAGACTACTTTTACGCGATAATGAATTATGTTACAGGACCAGGAATTATCCAAGTAAAACTGTAAGGAGTTGGTAATTCTTTAAAATTTTCTTAACGGCACTAAATACCAAAGCAGAAAAATAGCCCAAAAATGTCGATTGGTCGAGAATCAGCGTCCTTCCACACATCGGAATAACTTTATATTTTGTCGCGAAACGTGTATTATTCTGTCTCACTTCGGTAGCTTAGTAATTATAAAAATACCAACAAAATGAGCATCTTTTTTTTGATATATTGAACGAGGAAAAGAATTTTCCATTACAGTGTACTTATTATATATGAAGACATTCGAAATATTTTTTCCTTGAGGAAATGTTTTCTTATTAATAGTAGAAATGTGATAGTTTGTATGTGTAACCACTTTGTTACCACTACATAACTATTATCTTATACCTTTAAACGAGCAATTCTTGTAAGTTTATATATATAGAATCTGAATCTCGGAAACGGCTCGAACGATTTTTATGAAATTATGTATACAAGGGGTTTCGGGGGCGATAAATCGATCTAGCCAGGTTTTATTTTAAAAAAATGCCGATTTATGCGCGTTTTTAGACAACTAAAAACTGTTACATAGAAATAAGAATGCGAGGGTAAATTTCGCGACGGCGCGCGACAGTGTATTAGCTCAATCGGGAAGATGGGTGGTTGAATTATGGTCCGGGTTCGAATCCAACCGGCCGCGTTCTTTTTTCAAGTTCATTTTTCTTAGAAAACAGTATGTATCTAAGTAACATTTGCATTTCAATTCCAATTAATCTAAAAGAAAGAATATTTCACGGTACTTTCCCTCCTTTACTATCAGTTACGTAGACAAACTAAAACTAAGCGTCAACGGTACAACGGTACAAGGTTGGTAGTTGCAAAATTTGTGCCAAACGAAAGCAAAGGAAAAAAGTACTTCCACAAATGTTTATTTAACACTAGCTTTTAAAAACAAAACGACGGCAACACCGCCCTGTGCCGCCAGAATTCGCTGATATTTCTCGGGCCATTCCTGCCAGTATCCTAATCGCCCGAAGCTCCCATCCTGATACCAGGTACGTGACCACTTTAGCTCGACCTTTTTAGATGCGCCTCTTTTGGCACCGTCATTCAACACCGGCCGCTTCAATGGAGACGACGTGACCCGCAGTTGTCATTTTGAGCTGGGAGTGATTTGGGACACTTCACTGGATTATTATGCGAAGCGAGATTTTGTGTATTTTTGCATGATGACCTAAAAAAGACTGTCTCAGTTGTAAATTAACGTTTGTTTTCAAATTAGCCTCTCCACGACCTCCTAGGTCTTTGGGTTTTGTCAAATTAGGTTTTTTTGTTTGTCGTACAACACAAATGTGAATTATATTTTAAAAATTAAAGTTAGAAAAATATGTACATCATATTTATTGTTCTCATTTGATGTTTTGTGGATTCGTGTTTATTAATTTTTTTGTTGAGATTTCAAAAAACCAATCCACTGATTTCGATAAAATTTATAATAAATAATACTCTCTCAAATATAACCTACTAAATTAAAATCACTTCATAAACTACGAAGTTATCAGGGTAATAACATAATAAATAATAAATACCTCTCTATATGGTAATTAGGAAACATACACATAAAATAGATTGATGTATATACTATTTTTTTTTACTGACACAGTAGTCCAATTTCGTCGATTGACCCGATCACTACCGATTAGGACTTCGGTGGTAATCGACTCGGCATAATTTTTGATTTTTTATGCGTACTATCCAAATAAAAAATACTTTATTTTTTACCAAACAAAACGTATCATCATCAGCCCGTATTCGTCTACTTCTGGCCATAGGCCAAACCTATAATACGCCACTTAACGCGATCGTCAGTCTTACGTCTCCAACCACCACCAGCTGCCTTTCCCATATCGTCACTCCATCCTACCTAAAAATCCTAGTATACGTTAACTGTACTTAGCTTAATTAGCTCCTGTTTTTCTCGCCTCAGACAGAGAGAGCGCAGGCAGGACAGGTAATCACAAAAGTTGTTTGCCGCCGGCTCCGTTTGTGTAGCTGCATAATGAGAGCGGAAGTTTACCGCGCGACTGTACGCATTCTCACGTATTTAAATAATTGTTTGGGTGTTGTTTGATTGCAAAACATTTTGTGAATAAATTTTACAATACTGTTGACGATAGCAAATGATAACTGTTGATGATAGAAGATTTCTGTTTGTATTTTGTTATAGCGGGGTGTTTGTTAACTGTTATTCTATTTTATGAACAGAGAAATATTGCAGTAGTTTTGTGCATCATTCACCAACGCCCTACGGGTTCAGGTATGGTGATACCTTGCTTAAATTTATTATTTTAGACCTGGAATAATACCTATGTTCTGATGATGAAGAGATTTTTTTTTTAAGAAAAAACTTCATACGTAAATTGCTGTCATTTTTAATATTTCGATGCTAATATTATTGATGTAAGGCTTTTTTAACTTTTATAGTAAAAGTTTTAGAGGATGTATGGTCATTTGTTATTCTTCCACACGAAAACTATTCAACGAATTTGCAATAGGCTTTCCAACAATACGGTTTATACTCTAAAATAAAGCGCACGTGATTTTTAGACTAATCAAGTAATTACAAAAAAAATCAAGTAATTCCGATTTATTGTACGTAAATTCGTTAGGGGGTCACCAGACTATGTGCTATATTTGTTCGGTAATTGTGAAGGGCCGAGCCTATGTTCGTGGAAAATCCAATTTTTCAGCTAAAGTAATAGAGTTCCCGGAATGGCGCAAAGTATTGATAAATCGGGCCGCATTAGTTGAGTTATTCGTGTAATATATCTTCCATCGGTCATCCCGTGTGCTGGCATTCTCGACTGCCCACTCCCGACGTCTCAATATCTCGGCCGTGCTTGATGAAAAGGCAGTTATACCTTATTTTATTGTGTTTCGTCTTTTGTTTTATTCATCTACAGATGCAAAGGTATTTTTTTTGATTTTTTTTTTTTTTTGTCAGAATTAATGTAATATTTGTTTTTAATTCGATCCAGGGACGAACAAAAACGCTCAGAGTCAATCTCATCCTTATTCGAAAAGACTTTTAAGATTTAAACATTACCGTAAAGTTGTCAATTCATCGGTTTTTTAATTGGATGTATTTCGGAATGTGCAGCTACGAGTAATAGGTATGATCTAACTTCACCTTTCACTTTTTTCTATCAAATTCGTAGAACTCATGCTTTTTTCTTAAATAAAAAGTGACGAGACGAGCAGGACATGTGTATGATGGTAAGCAACATGCCTGCCACATAACAGCACAGTGACACGCAGCTATTGGAACATGAAGAGTCCCAATCATTACCTGCACTGGCCTCGTTACTCAGAGAATTAATTGAATTATAATTACGTTATTAAGTTATAATTACTTGAAAGTAGTTATAACCGGTTGCCATGCTCCATTGTAGACTGTATTGTTGCTTAACATCAGGCACTAAGATGTTAAAGTGCAAACCTATCATAGTTAAACTATGTACGAGTATATCGTTTGGCATTGGCGGAAATAATATTTGGCAGCGTCATGTAGATAGTCTCCACGATGGTGCCACGAGAAGGAGTCAATAAATGAGCATCAGTGCACGAGAGATATGTTATGGCACTGAAGCAAGCAGCAGCATTATTATTAAACTTCTTGAATTTTCATTTGTAACATCAAATCTTATTCACCGCTACATTTCAAATAAAATCATTATAATATTTCAAACTATCTAAACACTGTTTTGTCTCTTAAATTTTGTTTGACTTTTTTGTCACTTAATTTACAACCATCTCGACTAGACTAGATCATATCGCTTGATGCCAAAAAATGGTGAGAGTTACGATAGAAAACGCATAAATAGAATAAATTGATTAACACTCGGTTGTAAACGAGAATTTACATTATACATAAATGTATATTCAATTGGTGTGGATGATACAAAAAAAGGTTTTTTTTAATAAGAGAAGTGACTTACTGCTCTTTATATAAACCAGGCCCGTATCAATCGAGGCCCAATCTGATAAGTAATACTAGCCTTTGAAAGTTCGAGTATATATCTTTAGATTTGATGCTTATATAGTAGGATTTTACTATGTTACGGCATAAGTTTGTCTCTATTTAATAGTATTATTAGGTAAATACAGACAAAAACCCAGTGAATGAAAACTAGTACAGTTATAATTTACTAGTAGTCCACCTTGGCTTTGCCCTTGGTTCAAATATAGTATAAATATAGTACTGAAGCATCATGTACATATATTGAACAATGAAAAAAATTTGAATCCAGCCCCGTAGGTCCTGAGTTAAGTGCATTCAAACAAAAAACCTCTTTAGCTTTATCCGTAATATTAGTATGTATGTGCGTATGTATCGTTCGCGAGGTTAGATACGTAGGGTCCTGAGTTTTTGTGCTTGTCCAAAGTTCAGTATCTAGTCAAAAAAGAAAATATGTATACAAATTAGGCACTATCATCGTAACTTTTACGGCTGGTGGCTTCTATCTAGACAAACTGCTATATGTAAATAATTATGGTCAGAAATGGCAGAGCTATACGTCAAGAAGCCAGCAGGTATGTATAATTAATTTTTCTTGACGATAATAGGTTTGCTCTAGACCGCAGCGCCGTCTCACCCGATGTTAAGCTACGAGTATGATGTGGTCCATGATGGAGCGTGATAACCAAGAATAAGCTGATCCACTTATTTTATTATTATTTAAAGTGGCTGGACGAGCAAGATATACTAATATAAGCAAAACGTGATTAAAAACACGCCTCCGATATAAACACAGTACCATGCAGCAATTGAAGTATGAAGATATCAGTTTACCGCACAGTAGGTACTTTACTACGCTTGTCACCTAGAGATGTAATATTTATCTTTTTACTCAGAATATCACTGGATATGGAAAGATTGACCTTCAAACCGGACTTTAATTATATTTGGATACTACTGCTTAGCAGGAGATACACTGTTAAATGTGTGGTAGGTACATGCCTCACTGAACTCGGCAAACAGTGACCACTACAGAACTCGAAATTCAATAATTTTAGCAGCACATTTATTAATACACATTACTAATTTGTAAATGGTTGAAATCAATTTATTTCACAAGCAGCAATACTAACCACATTCCCACATTATGTAAATAAACTTCAAAACAAACAAATGAACAGGCAAAATACTAAAATGTAATTTTGTCAGTTTCGGGTCCAATTACCCAAAATGGTTTATGATATAGTGCATATTTTACACTTAGGATGTTTGTTTTTTGTCTTTTTATATTATTTCATTTTGTAGTAGTAAGACTCTTAGCAGAGTCCGCCTGGGGAAGTACCACACCTTTGCCAGTTATTCTACCGCCAAGCAGTAATGTGAAAGCTTTACTGAGTTCCAGTTTGAAGGGCAATGTTTCAAGAGAAATTACAGAGAAATCCACATCTCATATATCTGGGTGACGAGCGCAGTGTAGTGCTAGGTAATGATTTGGACTCTACATGTTCTAATAGCTGCGTGTCACTGTAATGTTATGTGGCAGGCATGTTGCTTACCATCAGGCACATGTCCTGCTGTTCTCGTCAATCTTTATATTAAAAAAAGATTAGTAAAATCCCGCGGTTTTACCTGCGTAGTTCTGTTTCCCGTGATTTTCCCACAGTAAAAGAATCCTATGTGTTATTCCAGAAACAAATAATGAAATCTCGAATGCTTTTTGAAGGTAAGATAACGTCTTACTTATATTATACGAGTGAACGTGAAAGTTTGGATGCTTGCAAAGCTTTGCCAGTTATTCTACCGCCGAGCAATGATGTGCAAACATCACTCTGTTCCGGTTTGTAGGGAAATATTTCTAGATATCATAGGGCATAGAAATAAATTATCTTATATCTCTGGGCGACAAGCAGTGAAGTGACGAAATGAGTTGAGACTCTTTATGATTCAATAGCTGCGTGTCACTGTGCTGTTACGGGCAGGCGTGTTAGTTACCATCAGACACATTATCTACTCGTTTTTTACTAGCTTACGCACAAAATTAGACAAAATATAGATAGATAGATAACTCTTTATTGACACAAAACAGGAAAAAAAAATACAGTAACACAATTATGAACTAGCGCCACAAATGGCGGCCTTATTGCTGAGAGCAATCTCTTCCAGGCAACCAACTTAAAGGAAAATCGCCTAGAACAAGGATAGGCGAGGCGACGTGACATTTTCCTTAATACTATTACTAATATTTAATTATACTATTACTATACTATTGTACAAAACAAATTTATATATATATATACTAAACATATAATATAATGTAACACTTAAAATTTGTAAAAAATTACCATATGGCGATGGTAAATTCATTTTTACAGTTTAACTGGTAAAACGCGAATTACACAACGGCGCAGTTGCAGTTAGTTGCAATTAAATACATGTTTGCAGAATGTCCATAACTTATTTATCAGCCGATAACTTATTTATTTATTATAGACAGAAGAAGCCACTACATACTAATTAGATAATCTTGACAAATAAGATAATATTAATTGTGTGAATACAAATTGACACGATAGTAACACTGGTTGATTGTTTAATTTTTACATGTAAGCACAAGCCTTGCACTTGATTGCGATCTCACCTGATGTGAAGTGACGATGCGGTCTACGATAGAACTAGAAGAATCTGATTCACTCTCGATTTGAAAACCCCAAGATTACAATCATTGGGAAAAAACTCACTTGAAAACACTTTAAAGTACGAGTAAGTTTGTGTAAGCAACGCACGTACTTATTACGAAGGTGAAGTCAAATCTCTGGTTTGAGTTTATGGAACGACAAGCATAAAATGATGTTGTTTTAACCGAATTAAAATGCAGTGGAGACTCTCAATTTGGTCCTATGCTGTTTTGAATGTATGTTACACCATAGCTCCGTTAATTTTAAATCGATTAGTTTTTTATTTTAATTTAAGATTATTACTCGATTTAATTGATGATTATATTTTTATTTGGTAGAAAATATTTCGAGGTAATCCTATAAAAATATTTTTAGTCGAAATTAGTGTGGCATTTCCTGAAATATCAGCAAAAAATGACATTTGCTTTCATATAAATAACTAGACGACGTAGACATAGCTTGTCGTGGAGTTTTGTCGTTGAATTAGTGAAGTTGTCTGAATTCAATTTTAAATCAAAGTCGGTTCTTACTTTGCCGGAGAAAATAAAATTACTTAGAGCTCTTTAGTAGTCCGGTAACTAAGGGTAAAAAAAGATTGTTCGATTTCTGTTTTTTGATCCTAACTTTGACTGTAATGCAGCGATTAGCATTCTTTATATTACAAATCTTGGTATAATCATAAGTAGTTTACTCTTTATTTCCACTGTTGGGGCTTGAAGCCTTCTTTTACAAGGCGAGGCTAAATTACGCTAGCAAAGTGTGGGTTGACGTATGACACATTGCCCGGAAGAGGTTTTTTCCCACTCAGTGATGTTTTTCTTCACTCTAACAGCAAGTAGTGGTTTTGTACTTGAAAAATACTCAAAATTGACTCTAACCTGTCAAAGTTTTAGCCAACGCTCGATCGGCGTAGAACTATTCAACTTGGCGACAATACACTAACCCTAAAACACATTAGGCCGCCATCAGTTGCCCTAGATTTAAGTGTATTAATAGTTTCAACTAGGAGTTATTTCACGTTGATGTGTTGGATTAGTTACGACTGGTCTAGCCAGGACAACTGCCGATCCTAGTTCGAATCACAACACAACTATCTTTTCGAAGTCATGTGCGTAATGCGGCTAACTTTAAAACGGCGATGAAAAACATCGTGATAAAACTGGAAGAAAGCTGGTTTGAGAATGTTTTAAAGTCATGCGAATTTTTTCCAACTTGCTCTATGTATGAATTTTGGCCTTGACTCTCTCCTTGCAAGAGAAAGCCTCAAGTCCCAGCAATGAAAATTTATTGAGATGCTTGTGTTTTTTTAAATTACTCTACAGACTCCGGAGCCCGTGATCTTTGTCATTTAAATTCTTATTTTTTTACATATTTCTTGGATTAGGTGAAGAAGAAGAAAATAGGGGGAGTTAGGAACATTAAAATGGATGCTAATGTTTGGCGTGTTAATAAAATCTACCTGTCTATATATCAAATTGATTTCCCTAAGTGTTCCGTGTTCCCGCCGCGCCGCCAGTATGAAGTAAGCGTGTATTAAATAAAACCGTGTTTCGGAACCGAGAGCCTGTCCGCAGTAATTATATCACAGTTAAGCTCATCTCGTTCCCGGAAATTCGATTTTCCCAATGTTTTTTTGGAAACGTTCTCATCGCTTCTGTCAAATGCTTGAAAATGGAATATTGAGTTTACGTGCGGATTGCGTCGGTACTTCAATAAAATTTTATGTCAAAGAAAACAGTCTTCCTTTATCGCGTAATTATATCTTAAAACATTTGCACGGAAATTTCTTTTTCACTGTGTTTTGTCGCTTAACTTATTTTTCTGTGAGATCGAATGAGGAAAAGATCAAGCAAGGTGTACACTTGATGGTAATCTTGAAGTAATTTTTTTAATTATTTTTGAATTCGTAATAGGTTTACACTTGACCGTTATCTTACCTAATAGACTTGAGCGACTCTCTAACACTAAGTATCTCTTAAACGATGAAGAGAAGCGCGTTAACTAACAAGAAACTGATTAATTTCAGAGTTAAAAATGTCCAAATTACTTCTGATATAAATGTGTTCAATGCAACTCAGCCAACGCAAATTTTGTTTGTGAATGCTGCTGTGGTCGTGTTTATGAGGACAATGAAACTTCTATTTACGAATATAACAGTAACGTTTCACACAACTATTTGAGTACATTTCCCGCAATTGCACGCTTTTTAAATATTTATATACATTTTACATATTTGTTCTGTAATCCATAATTAAAAAATATCACCAGATATCTGTAATCTTAGAAGAAAATCTTTGTTTCACGTTAAAAAAACTAAATATATACTACGGTCGAATTAAGAAGCCTCCTTTTTTGAAGTCGGTTAAAAAAAACGTTTTCGTCGCAGTTTTTTCGCATTCACAGACTTTCGCACAGTTTCAATTTACTTATTTTATTAATATGTGTTTTGCGTTTCAAACGAAATAGAAATTAAACTTAATTTTTTTGTATAAAAATATACATACATTTATATTTAGCAAAAGTTGTATATAAGTTTAGGAAAAGTATTATTAATTACGTAATTGGGTTTCTAATATTTTTTATTTATTTTGTCGCTATTGTATTTTTTTTTCATATTACATGTAAACCATTTTATTACATCTTTACTAACTTATTAAACTGTTTCCAATACAATAAACTGCATTTTATGGTAAAGGTTTATATGTTAAATATTTGCATAGTAAACCTTATTATCGCGTAAATCTTATTATTATTTTCCTTAGAAGCTATTTTAGATATGACAAAGTTTTTTAAATTACTGTTACAATGTAATAAATTAACTGTACGAGTATAACAGTGTTAAGATGTTAATAGTGTTTTACTAACTGAATCCAGCCAATATGTATAATATATTTTCACTCTGTGCACGCAAAAATGGTTATCTGATATATTTTATGAGTTAAACAGGGGAGTTAAACAAATTCATTTTTTATTTTATTAAAATTATTTTTTAATGAAAAAAATATTTAACAATGCAATTAACTGTGGGTATATTTTATCTCAAGAAGAATATTTTGCATTGTATAATAATTCTTATTATATTTCTACGATAAAATTAAATAAATAATAGTTTGTGGATTGTTGTTTTTTTGTTATTTTGGGATAATTTTTTTAAACCATTTTTAGATAAAAGTTTATAATGGAATTTCACTTAACAAAAACCTGTGAAAATTAATTTTTGACCTAAATTTACAACCTTAATTTATTTTCTTGAAAAATAATGTTTGACGGTGTTTTGTTGTTTTAATTGTGTGAGAACATATTTTTATTGTCTTACTGTTTATTACCTTAAACTTTATTGTCGTGTTGTGATTTACTTAGATAAATTGCATTTCGTAACCAAAACTTGCCGGCTTGCTATTCTGGACTATAAATATCCCGTTCGAGTGTCAGTTTCACTCTAATAAGAAAAGTTCTTACGATGTGTTTGGTTGATTATGTTATTTTGTGCATCTCTACTAGGTGTTTTTTGTTCTTATAAACATCAATTCATTATTTTTAAAATGTCGTGTATTTCATTTTCAGGAGTAGTGAGGTTATTATACACGTATTCATATCTGAAAATATTTGCTTATTGTGGTTTTGTTATTTGTGTTTATATACTAGTTCTGTATTTTTTCTCAATTATTAACACATAATTTTTTTATACAATTGTAATATAGTTTTTCTCGTTTTCAGTCTTTTACACGTGACAAAATTCATATATCGAATTTAATTTTAAGTTACTTTATAAATAGTCGTAAAGAATATTATTGTTATCTATGCAGTCGAATGAACATATTTTGTACCATTTATAATTCTGAAAATTTACGTCATAAACAAATTCTATTATATTTTATAACACACTAATTGTATTAAAAAACTTACGTCTAAAACTTACCATCAAGCAAAAACAGCAGCCTAAATATCAGGTGGCAAATCCTTTTCATCTTGAACATTTCACTTAATATTTTAACACACACAGCACACGAACGAGGTAACTTGGATCACAATTATTCACTCAAACAACTATAATATTTATCGATAAATAATTTTATTAAGATTCGTTAATTTAGTTTGGGTTAGGTTTGGCTTCCGATACGATATCGTTACGACATCACGATACGTGCGCTCTACGCGCGGTCGCGACGGTTACTGAAGTAGAAGGCTCTACGGGTCTACGGCGTAGTCCTCTACGGTCGTCTACGCTTGTCAGTATAATCTTTCTATCTTACTAATAAAATAATTGGTACTTCTATACTTACATATATAATTATATTATACGTTAGTTTGTATTATATTTACGTGTTTGCTATGGTTGTTGCACATTTAGTTATGACTTGCAATTTAAGGATGAGTCAAATAATTTCATTATTCGTAATTGCTCTAATTTCTCAAATTTTGGATCTGACATGAATAAAAAAAGTAAAATATTTTAATAAAACTGTTGTGACAAAAAATGCAAAATAATATTTCCAATTATTGGAAAAAATAGCATCCGAAGAGATTTCACTGTCATTTATTTTTTACTCTGTGTAGTGAAGTGTTTCAATCGACCTACACCGCTACGTTGTCTACGCCTGCTACGGTAGCTACGTCTACGGCTACGGCTACGAGATTGCTCATTAAGCCAAAGCGTAGCGTCGGCCGTCGCTACATTATTTCGTTTAATAAAGTTGCTCACATGCAGATCCGTTGTGACACCTGCGGAATTATACGACGGGAAACGGAAAATGTTACGGCCGCTAGGGCTTATTCTTACTCAACTGCGCAAAGAGGGTAATAATTTTAAGGAATGAAATATATTTTTGGACCGACTTCAAATATGTTGGACGTTCTCATTTCGACTGAGTTTTTTCATTTGTAAGCCCAGAACTTACAACAGAAAAAACTATTTTTTTTGCTTGAATGGGTAAACTTTCCTAATGATCAAAGTTTTATTGATTGATGGAGCGGTAATAACTCCATGTATGTTTTATTGTACTCGATGTACCAGTTTTTTAATGTCAACAAGGTAATATATAAAATACAAAGATTTTAAAATTAAAAAAAAAGAACAAAACAATAATAATAAATAAATAAATAATAATAAATAAATATTGGTAGACAATTCACACACAACACAACAACAAATGTATTAAAATACTATGGAAATTGAAGAGCAGTGCGAGTTTGAATTTTAAATTGATAGCGGTTGTTTCTGTTTTCAGAGAAAAATAATTATTTCAATTCTAGAGAGTGACGGGACGAGCTGGCGTTTGCTTGATGGTAAGCAATATGCCTGCACATATGACCACAATGTCACCAAACTCTAGGCTATTTGAATATGAAGTATAGTTCTCGGTAATTAAGGTAGTGCTTAGCTTTACATTATTATTAGCATTACTATAGGCTAGTGTAGTGTATTGTAATAGAAATATAGGATTGGGATATCCTGGTAAATAAATAAATTTTCTGGTAATATTGATCTTCAAAGGGGAACATGCTGATGTTTGTACATTACTGATTGGCGTTAGAATGATTGAAAAGTTTGTATTTTTCCCCAGGTGGACTCAGCCAAGTAGTCCTGCTACAATTCAAATCTTTGTTTACAGTTTTACTCAATTGCTCTATTTTTTTCGAAAACTTAGTGACAATCGCAGTGGCATAACTATTGGAATATGAAACATCAAAATCATTTCCAATCACTGCGCTGCGCTCGTCACCCAGACACATCAGATGTTTTATCTCTACGCCCTGTAATTTCACTGCGAACATTTGTCTTTCAAACGGAAGCACAGAGATGTTCCGATATCGCCGCTTGGTAAAGATGTTGATGGTAGAAGAAGATGTGGTACTTTACTACTCGTACTTAGCCTAATTCCACACAGAGCCTTATAATTACAAATGCTACCAGTCTGATGACCATAACTGTTCCAAAAAGCGTCTAACGCAAACGCCCCGTTCTGCCACTCCAACGCAACGCCACTACATCATCATGTTGGTGATCATAATCATCATAATTTTTTTTATCGGAATGCTCAAATTTATAAAAAAAGACATAAGTAGTAAGTTTGTCTGAAAACATTATTAATATATTCGCATTAAATACATTGAAGTAATTATTTTAAACTTTGAAAACGTATACAATTTGTATCTCTCTTTTTTGTTTTTATTTTTTTATTAATTGACGTGTAATACATTTATCAATGAAGAACTTTGACTTTGTAGCTCGAAAAAGCGACATCGTTTCATGGCTGATGTTCCAAAAGACACGAACGAAGAGATTTGACTCTGTTTTTGTGATAAGAACGTCTATGCTTTGGAAAACGTTGCCTGAGTGGGTTTTCCCCGATGATTACAATCTTTTTGTCTTCAAATCGAGAGTGAATCGGTTTCTTATGGGTAAACACGCTCTATTTTGGACCGCATCGTCGCTTAACATCAGGCGAGATGGAGGTCAAATGTGAGCTTATAAAAGGTAAAAAAAAACATGAACTCTAAAAAAATTCCCATCAACTTGGCTAAAAAAGTCCCTTCTAAAAACACTGTAGCAAATAAAAAGAATGAACTCATAATAGCTCACTTTACAACTGTTATAAGGAAAGTTAAATATCAACAAATTTTAATTAGAACGCCGGAGTAAGTAACTTTTGTAAGTTGAGAAAACTCGGCTCAGCTAAGATTTCCCGGGAGCCCACGGTAATTTATCGTTCAATACTCTATTGTACATATATTATAACTAACATTTGGTCGAACCAAAGCTTGACCAATATGTTGGCATTCATTTGGCCCAACGTTTAAAGTCAAAAGGTTTTTATTTATAAGTAGACATTTACAAGTAAACCATAATAAATGACGGCATGACTGTTGTGCCTTGGAAGTTGGGTCGGCCCTTAGTATGGGACGCAACTTGCGTCGATACTCTGGCACCATCACATCTTCCAGAGACACATAGTAGGGCCGGTGCAGCGGCTAATTCAGCTGAGCGACTCAAACGGCGCAAATATGCAACCCTCGGAAGTGGTTACATATTTGAGCCCTTTGGGGTTGAGACATTGGGACCGTGGGGGCCGGGAGCTCACCTCATCTTCAAAAGCCTATCCGAGCGCTTGGTCGACGCGACGCGTGACCAAAATGCTGGCGTTTATTTGGCCCAACGCATAAGCATTGCCATTCAGCGTGGTAATGCCGCCAGCATGCTGGGTACGCTTCCGATTGGCAGTGGGCTTGAACATCTTGATTATCTATAGACCTACAGTGGTCTATAGATAATTCAGGTGTGCTTAGTGTAAGTAGTTAGTTAGGTTTGTAGTGTAGTGTATGTAGTTCTCATTGTATTTTAGTTTTGTTAATAAAGGCTCTAATAAATTGTAACTTTACCAATAATTCTAAGTATATAAAACATGTATAAAATCATAATAAAATAATGACCAATTGAAAACAAAATACGATAAGATTAATCAGACGTGGAAGTTTTTCATTTTATATGCATGTAAGCTGTTGCTCTTTTACTAAAAATACGTTTTTTTTTAAATAAAAAGTAACGAGACGAGCCTGAAATGTGTCTGATGGTAAGCAACATGACAGCACAGTGACACACTGTTCTTGAAACACGAAGAGTTCAAATCATTACCTAGCACTGAACTGTGCTCGTCACCCAGAGATCAAAGACGTTATATTTCTCAGCCCTGTAATTTCTCTAGAAACGTTGCCCTTCAAACCGGAACACAGTAATGTTTACACATTACTGCTTGGAACCTTAAGAGATATTAATGAAATTTGGTACATAGATAGATAATAGTTGGAATAATTATTGTTAAAATTTTATCCTGTCTTGTAGTGGTAGGACTCTTGGCAGAGTCCGCCTGGGGAAGAACCATACCTTTGCCAGTTATTCTACCGCCAAGCACTAATGTGCAAACATTACTGTGTTCCGGTTTGAAGGGCAATGTTTCTAGAGATATTACAGGGCTTAGAGATATAACATCTTAGATATCTGGGTGACGAGCGCAATGCAGTGCTAGGTAATGATTTGGACTCTTCATGTTCGAATAGCTGTGTGTCACTGTGCTGTTATGTGTCAGGCATGTTGCTTACCATCAGGCACATGTCCGGATCTTCTAGTTACCATTTATTAAAAAAAATTAAAAAAAAAACGAGATTGAAAACAACGGGGGTGAAACCGCGAGGTGCTGGTAGTAAAATATATTATGCAACTCTCGAGCAAATGCTTCATTGGAAGACGTTTGTTCTGTGGATTCTGTGAGTTAATTCCAAGAACGCGAGGCGATACTCGCGCGGCGTTATTGTAAACGGAAGTGACTCGAGCAACAGAACTCTGTTTGTACACAAGACAATACAGATTTTAACGCTGGCTAGCATTGGCCGTAGTAGGACAGTATGTAGTAATCTGCCTGAGTAAGTTGTACACCTGAAAGTACAGTAACTTAAAGTAAAGTTAAGAGTTTTTTTTTAAATAAAGAGCGACGAGACAAGCAGGACATGTGCCTGATGGTAAGCAACATCCCTGACACATAACAGCACAGTGACATGCAGCTATTGGAACATGTGGAGTCAAAATAATTACCTCGCACTGCCAAGTTCAAAGTTTATTTTTTATAGCATACGAGAGTCAAATTGAAAGTTCTTAGAAAATCAAAAACTGATTACATTAGCCAGTTATTAGTTTTATTATATCTTTTCAAAATATTGTCCATTCACGTCAATACACCGCTGCATGCGATGGAACCACTGGGAAAAGCACTTTGCCCACTCGTCCTTAGGGGTCTCTTCAATGGCATCGCGATACACAGCCACCGCTTCTTCAGCATTCATAAACCGCTTTCCTTTAAGTTTTTTTTTTGATTTTTGAAAATAAATAAAAATCACAAGGCGCGAGGTCGGGGCTATACGGCGGGTGACCCAGTAATTCAACGTTTGATGTCGCCAAATAGTCGATCGTTCGCTTGGCGGTGTGCGATAAGGCGTTGTCGTGGTGAATTTGATCCTCTAACACAATTGTTGCGAAATGACCTATCCTTACAAAGAACGAGGCCACCATTTTTTTCCCCGCACTTCGATCTCTCTTCACTTTAGTTGGCAACTCCTCGAAAGGAAACACCCACTGAGCAGATTGTCTTTTGGTTTCAAGATCATAACAGTAAATCCAGCTTTCGTCACCTGTTAGTATGTCGAACACAGCATTTGAGTCACCTCCGTTAAATCTTTAAATGATTTTACGGCACCAATCCACACGATGGAGTTTTAGAGCCTCAGTCAAATTATGAGGTATCCACCGGGCGCAAAGCTTCCTGACCGCTAAATGTTCGTGTAGGATTTTGTGCACTTGACTCATACCGATGCCTAAGCTTGTCCGAATCTGCTGATAGGTCACTCTTTTTGTCAGTCTCTATCATACGCCGCACAACACAGATGTTATCTTCAGTCGTCGCCGTAGAAGGCCGTCCCTCACGTAAATCATCAGTGAGATTAGTGCGACCACGTTTAAACTCATTAAACCAGTTGTAAGCAGTCGCACGAGATGGGGCTTCATCGTGAAAGGCCAATCGTAGTCTATCATAACTTTCTTGTTGACTTAAATGACATCGAAAGTCATAAAAAATCATTGCACGAAAATTTTCTCGTGTTAAATTCATGTTGACGTGACACAGACAATTTTCAATTTGCCGCCAAATCGTAAAACAAATGACAAATGAATGAAGTATATACTCAGTAATATTGTCAAAGAGTTCTATTTTCAAATTATAGTTTTTTTTTATATTGTTTATAAGTGGCCAGTTCTAAGAACTTTCAGTTTGACCCTCGTATTATAGTGACTCGTACCTTGGTAAGGAACACGCCAGTCTATAGCAGCACAGTGACACTCAGCTATAGGAACACGAAGATACGTGTCCACCATGTCTTTGCATGGCGGACGATGCATAAACGCATTGACTTCAAACATAGATAACTTTAATTTAAAAACCCCAACTGCGAAAAATCTGCAGATAAAAACACTATGTAAAGCAATATACTCGTACTACATAAAAGCACTCCGGTGATTGATTAAACTAACGATATCATAACTGTCAAAATCCATCCAGCTGTTTGGAAGATTCGCGGTAATAAAGAAATTTAGAAACATACAAGATACGCGCGAAAAACAAAATCCTTCAGTCGAGTAAAATGGATATCCATGAATATTTATGTATTAATCCACCAAACCACACTGAGCGAGCGTAGCAAAATAAGCTTTTGACTGTCTCTTGCTGAGAAAAGTCTAAGTCCTGTGGGCTGCTAATGCTATGCTGAAATCCATAGCCTTGTATACGATAGGTTCGCTCCCTCCCAGCTGAAGTGTACGAGGTCTGATATAGAGCCAGCGCGCCGACTCCTTTGTTAGAGCTTGTTTCTCGACACAAGCGACAATTATGTATTCTCTTAATTGGTATAATTTCCTAACTAATGGATGTAACTCACGCTGTTTCGGAACGATTTTCTCAGATTCAGTGTGGGTTAGTTACACAAATAAGTATAGAGTCACTAGACGACCCAGTGAACACTATTCTTACAAATTACTGCGTATTTTGGTCACGCTGCGTCAATATTGCGATACGGTGTTATGTTTCAACAGATCGTCTCAACATTTTTAGAGCCCAGAAAAGGTGCATAAGAGCTATCTGTGGATTAAAAAAAAAGAGACTCTTGTAGAGCGCACTTCACTCGGTTGGGACTGTTGACGCTACCTTGTATTTATATAATCGAAATTGCTTTCTTCGTAAAATCTCACCCTGAGCTATTTGAGATGTGGCCAATAGGAAGCAGACGTGAAGGAAACTTGTATGGTCTCGGCTCCAAAACGACATTCCTAAGTAAAAGTGTATTCTGTATGGCTTCAGCAATCTATAATAAGATACCAGCGAAAATTAAGGCAAATCAGAATCCAAACATCTTTAAAAACGTATTTAATAATTTTCTAGTTAAAAAAAGCTTATTACACTGTAGACATGTACTTAAAAGATAAAAAAATGGAAATCGAGTCTTAAAATCTTTAATCGATACGATCGATTTCTTTCACTACCATAACTAGTGTACATTGACATTTAAACCATTGTTTGATACGATGACATTGACAAATTTAATTCAATTTAATTTCCATAAATGTAAATATACTAAATAGTAATTTCAAGACATTTCTTATTTAATTTCTTTTAATTGTATTTGTGTGAAGTTCATAGATAATATTATATTTTATAACGGAAAATACTCGCTGAATGCCAAGCATGAACGTATAAGCTAGTATTTTTAAATGTTTTGCACGCCGAAAGGCAGATTATGGCGGTCTTAATGTTCTACTTACATCTATTTTATGTACCCATAAACGCAAATAAAGATTATGATTATGATTATGATTAAATTACCAACCGAATAAAATGTGAACAGTGATATAATGTGATGAGTGATAGTGACGTTTAACTTACTTGAATTTTTAAATAGATTCTTTGTAATGATAGGATCAAAGCGTTTGCATATAGTATAGAGTGGAAACAAACGCTTTACATCGAAAGCACGGGTGTGATCGCTCTTTTCTTGTCGCTCTTGGGGAAGTGTCATACTATTATCGCGGCACATTATTATTTATATTCTCTCGCGGTATTCTCTATCTAAGGATAGGACTCTTTTCAGAGTCCGCTAATTTGAACCCTTCATATTTCAATAGCGGCGTGATACTATACTGTTATGGGCAGGCGTGTTGCTTCCAAAAACATCGCGAGGAAACCAGCATGTACCTAGAATCTTTCGAGGTCATGTATCCCGCCAATGAGCAAACGTAGTGAATTATGGCCTTGAGTCTCTTCCATGCGCTTCGATTCCCAGCCGTGGGAACATTTAGTGGGTTGCTTATTGTTGTGCTATATGTTGCTCATCATCAGACACTTATAGATTCAGATATTTTATTGTTACTTATGTTACATTTGTGACGCTTCACCACGGTGAACTTGGTGCCTGTTGGGTATCACCAGTTCAGTTCAGTGAGAACATAGGACAATATTATATAATTTAGTAGTCCGTTACATCATGTAAGATCATAAATTATTTACTTATAAACATAGACTTTTTAATTGATTTATTAATAAGATTAATTATAGACTTTATTAGCTGACTATCATTATCATTGTATAAATTCAGACCAATAGAAACTGTGCTGCCAGACATATTCCATGACTCTAGAAGAAGAGGTTTGTACGGGTCTACTTTTAAAATGTTTTGTATCACCTTATCTTACATGCAAACAGCAAACAAATTTGTAATTAATATACAAAATACATACGTTTTTTAGGTCTAAGTGGCAAATAAAATCAGATCAACCAATGCTAAATAAAAACAAATGAAGCAATATAACAAAAATATATTTACTTACCTGAATACAGGATAATTAAAAGACATTTTATAATATGGATCTGGGGTAGTCAATATAAGGAAGGATATCGGTATAATAATTAAGATAGTAATTTAATTATTTTCGTTTCTTCTCATTTTAATCTAATATTTATAATTGACTCCTGTATTAATTTGACATAGTATTCATAATTATAGTCAAATTGCCTGCACACCATTTGGGGTATAAATTAGTAAAAGCGAAGAAAGTTATGTACGTATAATTAGGCATCTCTTTCACGGATCAATTAAGTATTGGATTGTGTTTTGTTGTGCCTTGGCATGCCGTGTCTAGTCGTCCCGTCGCTTATAGTACCATGCGGTGCCTGGTTGTGTTATGTTGTGCTGCAATGTGTGGCGTTTGTTGCGTTCCGTTGCCTTGTGTTGTACGTGTTGCTTTCTGTTACGTCGTGTTGTCTTGCGTTGCACTGTTTGCTTGTGTTGTGTTGCATTGTGGAGCGTTGTGTTGCGTTCTGTTGCCTTGTGTTGCACGTGTTGCTCTCTGTTACGTCGTGTTGTCTTGCTTTGCTCTGTTTGCTTTGTGTTGTGTTGCATTGTGTGACATTGCATTGCGTATGCCATGACACGGCATTGCGTATGCCATGACATGGCATACGCAATGCAATGCATACGTGGCAGCCATGTTGCATAACGTTGCGTGATATAACGTTTCGTTATGTAACGTTGCGTCATGTAACGTTACGTTATTTAACGTTGCGTTATGTTACGTTGCGTTATATTATACTTTTCTACATACTATTCCATCAGTTTACATAGTAAAAGTAACTCGTTCATCTGAACTTGGAAAACACCGAGAGTTCCGTTCAAACACTGTTTCCTATCTCGCTGTACTCGGCTCTATCAGATCACATTCTCGGAAGCGTCTTGTTTGTTTGTCTTTCAGTACACGCTCCGGTTTAATGTCTGTTTGCGTCTAAAATTACTGTTTGTCTGTAAAATTATGAGTGAGCAAAGAAAAATATTGAAAATGCGATATGTTGATAAAAATTAGCGAAGTGAACGTAAAACGTTTAAGGATCACAATGTTTTGTGTTAAAAGTATGGGTTTTAAAGGAAAACGTTCTTTAACCGTGTTGAGCATTTTTTTGTTCTGGAAAATCGAATAGTTTGATGTCACTGACATGTTTATATCGAGTGGAGGTGCGCTAAGGTCAGAATGGCGGTAGGCGGCGGTAGGTCACCGGAGGGTCTACCGCCTAAATAAAACTGTCTTAGCTTTGATGTTTGCTCGCTCTTTTCTGTTCGCTTGAAATTATACAGACAACAATAGCAAAGCTATAGCCGATTTAGTTGGGCGGTTGAGGGGCGGAGCGGAAATTTCGTGTTAAGCACTTTTTGTATTAATGGATTCTCGTGAAAGTTCACGTTACTGACAGGCGTATAGTAATATATCAGTAGCTATGACTGTCATTTAGTACTTTTTGCGTAGTTGGGGAAGAGGTACACTAATGTGAAAAATGTCAAATATTTATCTCACACGCAAAATATTTTCCACATTTGAGATGACAAATAAATAGGCATAAGCAGCTCTTCTTCTTCTTCTCTGCCCTTCTCTCACAAGGAGTGAGTTAAGGTCGTAATGCACCACGCTGGCCAAGTTGGTGGTTGATACATGACCTTGCAAGATTCTTGGTAAGTATAAGTCGGTTTCCTCACGAACTGTCTTTACCGTTTTTAAGTTAGTGGCATTACGCACATGACTTCGAAAAGACAGCGGCGCGCGTGGAATTTGAACCCGGGGCTCTGGAACGAGAGTTGCCGTCCTCTCGGCTAGACTAGTCGTAGCTACAAAAACAAACAAACTAACACAGTAATTATTTCAAACCACAAAGCGCAAATCACATGCTCATAAACTAAGTAGTCACATCATAAACAGTAGCACTTACTCGGTTGTATCAAACCCATCAATTTCCCCATTATATTGCTTTGCGTCAAAACCCCTACATCATTAACGGATTTTTCCACAAAACCCCGAACAAATTACTTAATCTTTAATCTATTGCGTAGTCAACACTAGTTAAGTAAGACAGCTGTTTCTGAAACGCGCAATGTACGATGTCTATATCGTAAAAATAGGGATGAAGGCTGTTTGTGGTAAAAAGTGAAAATGAAATTCAGTTATGGGTGGTCACGAAAGCGGTGTAAAAAACGTTGTTTATAGTGTAGCCATCGAGAGTATCTCCAACTTACATAACACTGGGGTATTCAAATATGAGACGGGATTGTTGTACCTATGATCGCGGTATTTTAACAGTGAATTTTAGTGACTGGTAAAAAGTGTATTTTTAAAGTGTAAACTTATCTTTGTCAAACTAAGAAAGAGAAATGAGCGTTGTGGTAAAGTTAAATTATTTTTCAGTCACAGTTTTTTTATCTGTTTCTTAGTTTAAATCGAAATAAAATACATTGGAGGTCAACATCTTTTGTGGTATAAATGATAGTATACGAGCACAAAAAATTAAATGTAATTTTTTTAATTAATTTCCTCCCGAGTATATTTTCATACTCGTAGTTTTCTGTGATTTTCAAACTAAACGTTTACATTATTATTATTTGTGTAAAAATAATAACCACTAACGTATTTACTTCACTATAATATTCAATACCCCTAAATCCTTATATTTTTCTATGAAATAAAATAATACCAAAACACTGAATACATCAACAAAATGAATAGAAAGGATTTACCAATCTCTGATATGACACAGGATGGTAGCCATTACAAACGAATATTTTACCACAGCAAAATATTCTTTAAGTCACAGCCAATAACGTTGTATTTTCACTGAGTGCCCTGAAAGGAATCTAACACAACTGAACAAGTAAACAACTGGGTAGGAAGGACCCGTACGTGCTAATTCTGCTACAATCAGACGTGTGACGTCAAGTGACACGGCGTCACTACCAACGATATGTACTGTGGCCGATAACGAACTAGACATGGGCACAGCGCAAAGATCATTCAGTAAGATATTGACGGACACCTTGCTTAAATTTATTACTAAGACCTGAAATTAATATCTATATTCCAATAATAGAGACACGCATAATTTTGTTCTATAATATATTTTGACACTATCACCTTTTTTGAACTGATAACTTATGAGAGTGTAAGCAAGCCGCTTCGTAACGTAACGCGTTACAATGTCAACCTGTCTTACTTCCCTTTCTCTCGAATACGGCAGCGGTAGGCAGGCGAGCTATGGAGCTATGGAGATTCTCGGAGTCTCTTTGTGCGACAGAACCCGTAATGAGGATATTCGCAAAAGAACGAAAGTGGCCGACATAGCTCAAAGAGTAAGCAAGCTGAAGTGGCAATGGGCAGGCCACATCGCTCGCAGAACTGACAACCGATGGGGAAGAAAGGTTCTCGAGTGGCGACCACGAACCGGAAGACGCAGTGTTGGACGGCCTCCCACTAGATGGACAGATGACCTCACAAAGGTCGGATATTCGCAAAAGAACGAAAGTGGCCGACATAGCTCAAAGAGTAAGCAAGCTGAAGTGGCAATGGGCAGGCCACATCGCTCGCAGAACTGACAACCGATGGGGAAGAAAGGTTCTCGAGTGGCGACCACGAACCGGAAGACGCAGTGTTGGACGGCCTCCCACTGATGGACAGATGACCTCACAAAGGTCGCTGGAAACCGCTGGTTGCAGGTTGCGCAGAACCGTTCGTTGTGGAAATCTAGGGGGGAGGCCTATGTTCAGCAGTGGACGTCTTGCAGCCGATGATGATGATAATGATGAGGCAGGCGTTTTCCTTCTCACTCTAACACAAACTGCTAGCCAGCCGTATTTCGTATAAACGGTTCCCACTCTCTCTCTCTACTCAATGTTTAGCTCAATTTAGATTAGTTTAAGTTACAACTTCTGTCGGACGACCGGAAACACACATTTTTGAAGTTAAAACTTCTTTTGGCTAAAAAATTGTGTATGTGGTGGCATAGGTACCAAACACTTTTGGTGGACTGTGAATTGATTTCAAATATCAGGCTTGGGAATGAAAGAAATCTTCGGATAAACTTGGGACCATGGCCATCTAGAAATGCTGCCACGCCCTCCGGTTTCACCCGCGTAGTTTCCAAAGTGAGGTATCACATTTTGAGTTATAAGCTTACAGTGTGCTCATTACTCAGAAGCACAAGATTATGAGAGGCATCTCTATGCCTTGTCATTATCTGAAACATCCCCCTCTAAATTGAAACTCAGCGAAATCGGAATACAGAATATAGTAATGTTTGCACATTGCTACTTGGCAGTTAGATAACTGACAAATGGTGTTTGGTGTTTTACTTCCCCATGTATCCTGCTACATACCAAAAATACATTATTGTCACGTTAACAATAATCCTAAAAAAACGCAGAACAATACAAATATTAATATAATTTTTAATTTCCCAACGTCCACCACTGGTGGCCATTGGGACAAAAAAATAATGCTCTGTTCTAACGGCCACCACTGGGGCCGGTTGTAGTGATGGCCGTTGGGAGTTAGTTTACCATGATATTTTACTAGATAATGAACAAAGGTTGATATTAAGCAGACAACGTTATTCCGGTTTGGAGGGACATCCAAACATTAAAAAATCCAAACTTTGACATTAACAGGAGTGTGAAGTTTATCACACTTATCTACACAATTTTCGTATTTTCGTAAAAAGAGTTCAACGTTTTTCGTTCACGTACTTGGTTAAAAAAAAATTTGTGTATATTTGACCCTTTGCAGTCTACGTTCGTAACTGATTTTTGATAACCTGATACGAACATGGATTTTTTTTCTTGCTTGATAACCAGTTACGAGAACGGAATACATTTGCCGTTTTCGTAATCATGTTTCATAATCAGCTACAAAAATGTTTTTTTTTCTGTGTTCATAACTGGTTATCACAACAGTGTTATAAATATATCTGTTTTGCATATCTAGTGGTGACATGTTGGGAATTATCGTTTACAAAGCATTAAGCTGCTTAATTGTACTTGGTGTTTTTAACAAAACAAAACTAGTGAATCTTTTTATAAAGAAGCTTTACTGTGTGTTCCGGTTTGAAGGGCAATGTTTCCAGAGAAATTACAGGGCTTAGAGATATAGGATCTTAGATCTCTGAGTGACGAGCGCAGTGCAGTGCTAGGTAATTATTTGGACTCTTCATGTTCCAATAGCTTCGTGTCACTGTGCTGTTATGTGTCAGGCATGTTGCTTACCATCAGGCACATGCCCTGATCGTCTCGTCACTCTTTATTTAAAAATAAAAATTAAAAACATCTAAGTTTCAAGTGATTTTACATACCTATTAACATTCCCCATTCTCAACATGTCACCATTAGATTTGCAAAACACATAATATATAATTGTGTTTTGATAACCAGTTATGAACAGAGAAAAAAACATGTTGAAACATGGTTACGAAAACAGCAAGTATATTCCGTTCTCGTAACTGGTTATCAAGCAAGAAAAAAATTCCATGCTCGGAACTGGTCATCGAAAATCAGTTACGAACGTGGTCTAAAGGCATTTGACAGTTTGTACACAATTTTAACATGGTAGTATGACTACTGACTACTGGTGTCTGTGCGCTGTGTCGAACACTCAGTGATGAGAGGCGTCGAGTGTCCAACACTTGTTGGCTTGTGGTCGCCAGTGATTGCCTCTACCCATTCACCTGGGCTGTGGGGGGAGGAGGGGGCTGTATCGTTTGTGATCAGCTTTACAAGTGCTTATATGCTTTAGATATACAGTATGAAGTCAATTAATTGGGTCTCAATGCAAAAATGCATGTTTGTAACGGAGCGCGGCGGAAGGAGCAGGACATGTGTTTAATGGTAAGCAAAATACCTGTATTAATAGCACAGTGTCATGCAGCTATTGGAACACAAAGAACCCAAATTATAGCTTATCTAGATCTTATGTTTTATTATTATTACCTAGATTTGTACGAGTTAAATGATTTGACCTATCTCTACGCCCTGTCATTTCTCGGAAAACAATTCCCTTCAAACCGGAACACAATGATGTTTACACATTGATAGTAAAATAAATGGTAAGGTGCAGTACTTTTCTTTGAAGATTCTGTAAGGATTTCTACCACTAGAATTTAAAATGTAATGAAAATGCTAAAATGGCTAATGAAATACAGTAGCAATTTTTATAGGTGCACACTAAATATGGCAACAGAAAATGTATCATTATGGCACAAACACAAATTTTGTAAGTAGACTTAGAAATTAACGTCAAAAATTGTGGTCTAATTATTAAGAGCAATCTTATTCAGTTTACAGAAATTTCCCGCACATTCATAAGTACATACATAAGGCTAAGTGCGGGGAGAATGCAAAATAAGCTTTTAAGAACATGTGCTACATATTGACATGTGTGTTCCTTGCCATCAAATGCACATCTTGCTTGTTCTATCGTAAAAAAAACTGGAACTGTGGAGCAGAGCGCGTATAACCTAACCTGAAATCTTTTTAACCTAGCTGACTAAAGATCACTACATGTGACTGAGTGAGTCTTTGACGTAATATCAAGCTGGATCTACACTGAGAATACGTTGCTGATTTTATACCGTGGTAACGTGGTGTCTTATACGTTGATGAACGTCGGTTTAGATTCCAATTTAAAATAATACTCAGACATTTGATAAAATTTCACGAGAAGCTATCGTTACGCCCTTCAGATAAATGTAAGCAAAATTTAGTTTTTTATTAATATTTAAAAAACAATAAAATTTATAAAACACAATTTTGGTAGATGACGACCTGGACACACAAGGTGTTTTATCACTTAGCCCAGTAATTTAGTTGGTAACATTGTTCTTAATTAAAACTGGAACAGTAATGTTTTCTACTACTTTGCGGTCGAATAACTTGCAAAGGTGAGAACTTCCTTCTTTTCTGAAGTCGGTTATCGAGATTAGTGCGGTGGTTTTTGAAATATGAACAAAAAACTAAAATTTTCTTTCAACTATTTGGACGACGTAGTGATAGATTCTAATGAAATTTGGGCTTTAGCCCATAATGTCTCAGTGTAACCTCACTCTACCTAGCAGTGATCAGCATGCGAGGACGGGGCTCGGTGTGTTAACGCGCGTACGTGAGAAGCCTGCCTAACACAACGTGGCTGATCTACAAGCCGATGCCGATTCGTTTTAGAATCGAGCTTATTATAATAACTTTATTATAACATGCATTATTTATATACATTATGCATTATTTATTTTCCCCGGAATACTAAAAACCACTTCAATTTATAATTGAATTCTGACACACTGCCAAATTTCATTAGAATCTATCACTACGTCGTCCAAATAGTTGAAAGAAATAGTTTTTTTGTAGTGGTAGGACTCTTGGCAGAGTCCGCCTGGGGAAGTACCACACCTTTGCCAACCATTCTACCGCCAAGCAGTAATGTGCCAACATTACTGTGTTCCGGTTTGAAGGGAAATGTTTCCAGAGAAATTACATGGCTTAGAGATATAAGATCTTAGATCTCTCGAAACTATGATCTACCAAACAAAAAAAAAGAACCATCAAAATTGATTCACGATTGGCGGCGCTCTAGCGAATCATACGAGTACATACGAAAAAAACATGTTTGTATGGTTTTTTCATGAATCGAGAACATCCTCCTTTTTAACAGTTGGTTAACGAAATAATGTTTTTTAGTCTGTAGACGATTATTGAAAACTAGTAGCGCCCCGTGGTTTTACCTACGGAGTTCACCCTAATATCCTACTAATATTACAAATGCTAAAGATTTAATATTTAGATGTTCAGTTGTTTGGATGTTTGTTGTTCAATCACATTGGAACGTCTGAACACACCGCATTACAATTTGGAACGTTGATAGATCAATAATATATTTAAGAATACTTTTATCTGCCAACTTTCACTGCAGGAAAATAATATGAGCGAGAACTACGTGAGTGAAACCGCAGGGCAGTACCAGTAAATTATACTCGGTACACGTAGAAACATCCAGAAACAGAATAAGTATGTGTTTTCGTCATACAAATGGTTTACATAAATGGTTTATTTTCTCTCAAAATATATTGTACTGGGAAGAAATTGACGCCACATCCTACATAATCAACAATTTTTCACAAAAATAATACATTTAAAATATCGTTACTACAAATTTTAATCTTGAAATTATACGGGTAGTTATATTAAATAAGGATTACTGAATTAAATATTCAAAGAAAATAATCCCGAGCGGTCTAATAGAATTACCAATTAAACCTGAAATCCTATAAAAATAAGCAAAATAACGGCTGTAAGCTGCGAGCTTCGAACATTTACATTACAAGGCTGCGGTCGCCACGGTCCGAGCCGCAGATATACACAACAATAGATAACGCAACTTTAAATAAATTTAAAAAAAGCATAAATATAATAAAAAAACAATTGCTGGTCAAAAGGACTGTCGATAGAAGTAAAAACTCAGAGTTTGATAGCTCACTATCAAAACTACGCTGGTAAAACCAGAGGGCGTGGCTAGTGTGAAATAAATCTTCAAAGCATTATCGTCTCGGCTCAAAAGCCGTGGCCTGGTCAGCCAGGGTGAAGGGTGACCCGCGATTGGGGCGCTCGCCAGGGCTTTGGGCACCAAGCCGACGGCGACGGACCCAGTTCGGAGTTGTGCGGCATAAACAGCACCGGCGCGATTGAGACGGAGCGTAATATTTAGCGGTGGACATCGTGGCAGTAGAGAAGACACCGTGACAGAAAAGGACCGCCAGTATAGCAGTATCCCGCTCTCTCTGGCCGTCGCAGCCTTTGCAGGATTGCCAAAGTTAGATGGCGAACGCGGAACAGGTTGCAGGGAAATTGGAGTACCGGTATTGCATTTCCCCACTCTCCCTGCGGGCAGCAGGACCTCAAACCTAAACCTTCGCGAGCACCCACGTTCTTGTAGGTACCCGAGGTTCACGGGATATTTGGGGTTCACGTGAGCCGTTAATAGGGATGTGTCTCATAGGTAGTGCCAGAGAGACGGGCAGGTCGCGGTGGATTCAAGGAAGAATGCGAAAGCCGATCTGCATTCCTGCCGTAAGCGTTAAAAAAACCTCGCGGAGTCTTAAAAAAGCCTGAAAAGGTCGGCAATTGCTTTTTGAAACTTCTGTAATTTAGTTATTTTACTGTATTTTAAGTGCAGTAAAGTGTTTCTATACTTTTTATCCACGATGGCAAAATGTTGATTAGCGAATAATGGCTATGATGTGTTGATTGGCCACCTACATGTCATATGGGTTTTTCTCGATGGTTACGTTTTCCAAATTGACAATAAATAAAAAAAATTAAATTTGAAAAAAAAGTTTAAAGTTTACAATTCGTAAAGTTCAAAGTTAACAATACGTTTTTATTAGTACGATTTACCTCAAAAATTGGCTAAACTAGATACATTTTATATATCCGTATGTCATTCTGAGCTTATCGCGGTGTCTATTGATATCTGTGATTCGAACAAAACGCGGCCTATTCATTATCATAAGCTTAATTAATTCGCGCCTGCTTCCAGTATTATAAAAAAGTTAAACAAAAATAATTGTCTGTTAACTGGGGAAGGGGGTGCGGTCGAGGGGAGCGGGTCGTGAGTCAAGGACGGTGGTGGGGGTGAGTTGTGAGGAAAATACTTTTTTAAATATTTTAATTGGTAATAATGGCACCTGATGGTCCTTTTTTCAGTGCTTTGCGTAATTAAAAAAAAGTGGCAATCTTATGATTTACATTTGCCGATAGAAGTGCAAACATTTAACTTTTTTTAAATATAAAGACAAGACGAGCAGGATATGTGCCTGATGGTAAGCAACATGCCTGCCACATAACAGCTATTAGAACATGAAGAGTCCAAATTATCACCTAGCACTGCATTGCGCTTGTCACCCAGAGATTTAAAATATATCTCTAAGCTCTATATTTTTTCTGGAAACATTGCACTTGAAACCGGAACCCAGTAATGCTTGCACATTACTGCTTGGCGGTAGAATAACTGGCAAAGGGACTTCCCCAGGAGGACTCTGCAATAGTCCTACTACTACAACAATGTTACTATTACTGCTAAGCATGTTAGTATTAAACATCGCTAATGTTGCACAATACGCCACCTACACCTGTGACCTGTGTAGCCTGGTTTCTACGGATTTACTGCTGTTAAGCATTAAAAAACGCTGCTCCAACGCCGCTACCACGCTACGCCGCTACACCACTACGCCACTACGACGCTACTCCGCTACGACGGTAATCGTAGCGTCGTAGCGACGAGGCTAAGGCACTATGCCGTTACGACGCTAAGACGCTACGCCGCTACGACGCGACGCTACAACACTACATTAGCAAGTCGGTAATGCAAACGCATAACATATTCCACCACTAAACAGTACGCAGTTAAATACGTTTTTTAAGAAATGAAGTAGGTGGTTTTCTATTTGTGTGCCAAATTTCATTCAGACTCCTTCAGTAGTTTTTGCTTAACACACATCCATGTTTTAAAATTACATTCCATGGTTTGTCTCGTTTTGTACCTGATCTATATATTTTCACGGGATAAAAAGTAAGTTTTATGATTTTCCAGACACTATTAGGTGATGTACCAAATTCCATCCGGATCCCTTAATATTTTTTTTCTACAAAGAATAACAAACGTATGGATATGGATATTTTCGAATTTATAATTTAAGTATGAAGTGCAATGGTAAGTTTCGAATTTGCAACAGCACTTATTGTAGACTAAACCATATCTTCCATACTTTTGCTAGCGTTTATTTACACTGGGACTAATATTCGTACTCCGTCTATATATTAATATGCTTCTATTGAAATAAAATCTAATCCAATATTCTGTTTTGTTACAATTGTATAGTTCGGGAATCGTTTCACATGCTTCCTTGTTTCCGAAGCGAGTCAATAATTTAATTTGGCATCCAGCGCGACCCGGCTAGATGCTTTGCTTGATGATAAAACTTACAGAAATCAAACTAGAGAGATAATACTTTTAAGGATAATGTGGATAAGGATAAATTAGCTTTAAATAGTGCAATAGGCGGGGTAGGCACAATCTAATCCTATTATTTATATTATAAATGTCAATGTTTGGATGTTTTAGTATTTGGATGTTTTTTGTGCAATCACGTTTGAACAGAGCTGGTTCAAATTTGGAACACAGTTGAATTATAGTCTGGAAGAACGAATAGGCTACTTTTTGTTCCGAAAGAATAACGGGAAAGGGTACAACGCGCGCACTGCAAGACGTTGCAAATAAATTATATTCTTTAAACTGTGGCCCTACCAAACTTTCAGATATACCTTGAACATTTCCGTTTGAATGAAAATGTCTATACCAAATTAATATTTCTCAAAAAGCAGTTGGTATTTTAAAGTTATCTCTCTGTGGTTCGTGCAAAGTACAAAGCCGAATTAGCACAAACGTCTAAATTTACAAACTGAGCTGACATTGCGTCAACTTGTCAAAAATATCTAAAGCGAATTAACACACACAACAAACATTTTTAAACAAATTTGACAACCAGATTACACTTAAAAGGATGTTTTTAATCTAAGCTTCAACTTCAACTCTTGGTTAATGGCTATTATTCTGGATTAGCCTCACAATTCCGCCAATGTCACGTAGAAAGATATACCGTCAAACGAGGAGATTTATAGGTGCTGTATGGTGGATTTAGCTCTTGAAGCTAATCTAAGCTTAAAAGTAAATAACATTTTATCTAAACCCAAGTGACAGAAATGACAAAAAATGTAAGTCAATTCACACAAATGTCATACACACATTTCTAAACTGAATTGACTTTTCTCAAAAATTTGCTCGACTTCACAAGCGTTTTTTTTATTTGTAATATCGTATTTGGATACATCCATTGACATGTGCAATCTTGCATACACTGCCATATGTAATATTATTATTGATGGCAGTGTTAAAATTCCCAGGTCCTGGAAATAGGGTCGCGCGGAAGTATCCTGGGATACTGATAGCAAGCTAGTGTTAGCAACCTATTTCTAGCTTCTTGTAGACAACGCTACGCAACGCCAGTTCTGTCTACACGAAGCTAGTACTAGAAATTACAGGGCTTAGAGATATAAGATCTTAGATCTCTGGGTGACGAGCGCAGTGCAGTGCTAGGTAATGATTTGAACTCTTCATGTTCCAATAGCTGCGTGTCACTGTGCTGTTATGTGTCAGGCATGTTGCTTACCATCAGGCACATGTCCTGATCGTCTCGTCACTCTTTATTTATAAAAAAAAAAAAAAAAAAAATTTAAAGTTGTTTCTCTGTTCATGATACTCGTCCAAGGCGCGATGTAAATTGTCTCTGTGCGACGACGCGCGTGTCGCTCGCAACGCGCACATTTGGCAACCACTCCAGCACACAAGCACCGCCGAGCGAGACGGGACACGCCGCGAGATACGACACTTCTATACCTAAACTTAGGTTTCAACTCACAACAAGGGTGAAATGTACCAAAGGTTTTAGTAGTGGTAGGACTCTTGGCAGAGTCCACCTGGGGAAGTATCACACCTTTGCGAGTTATTCTACCGGCAAGCAGTAATGTGCAAACATTACTGTGTTCCGGTTTGAAGGGCAACATTTCCAGAGAAATTACAGGTCTTAGAGATATTACATCATAGATCTATGGGTGACGAGCGCAGTGCAATGCTGTTCCAATAGCTGCATGTCACTGTGCTGTTGTGAGGCAGGGATGTTGCTTACTATCAGGCAAAAGTCCTGCTCGTCTAGTCACTTAAAAAAAAAAAGATAATAATAGTCTGGAATGACATACAAGCTATCATATATTTCCAGGGAAATTAACAAAACCGAGAAGTACGTACGCGGGCGAAGTTTGGACCGCTGTTAGTTTTCTATGATATTGTGAGTACTAAACTCCTTATAAATATTGTTAAGTTTTATTAATGAGATATATAAGACGCTACATGAACATTATTGACTTATGACTGGCCTCGTGACTTAGTGGGTAGTAGCTCTGCCTGCAAAGCCGAGGGTCGTGGGTTCGATTCCCACCCAGTGCAAATATTTGTGTGATGAGTTCAAATGTGTGTACTGTGTCTGGGTGTTACTATTTATAATAAGTATGTTTTTAATACTATATAAGTATTATATCAGCTAACTGGCCGCTATAGTACAAGCTTTGCTTAGTTTGGGGTTAGATGGTGTAGTGTGTAAATTATCCACTAATATTTATTTATTTATGTTCATGTAGGGTCTCATAGTTTTTTTTTTAAGTTTAAACTTTGTTTGGCGCACCACAAACCACACTTGTCTTTAATTTTTAATGCGTTATTCATGTCCATGTATCTACACTTCTCAGCCGCATCTGCCACTGTCATGTCGCTGTGTTAACTAATATACATAATTATATTCAAGTTATAAAAGTATTATTTGTCATAAAATGTAGTAGTTTTTTTTATTTTTTTTATTATAATAATTATTCAATAGTTATCAATAGTTATTTCTTATTTTAGTTTTCACTTCTGCCGCACTGATCTCAACACACAAGGACACACACATTTTTTTTATCACAAGCTAACTCTTCAAGTATTTACATGATTTATTACAAAAGCCACATTAAAAATTTAGCTCTGGACGTAAAAGTAAGCAAAGAAGCGTCCCATCTATCTACTGCATGCATTATATACTCTGTGGCGCGCCAACCGCCGCCAGATATTTTTTAACGACGCTAGTGTGAGTCCCGAATATTTTATGTTACGATTATAGCTCTGTGTCTTACTGAGAGGCTGGGGCGTGCCTACGGAGTGGAACTTTGTCGTAATGTAAAGAGATTTGGAAAAAATATATATGCTATAATGTTATGAAACGACATTTCTTGTAATTTAAATAGGGATGGTCCCAGGTAGTATTTAATGCAGGACTTGCATTTGTTTTAATGTTATTATTAATTGATATTGATATAACAATTGATTGTATGGTATCGACGATTTTGTTATTACCTAATTAGGTTTTGTTATTACATAAGTAGTAAACTGTTTATTGTTTATCTATACTAATATTATAAAGCTGAAGAGTTTGTTTGTTTGTTTGAACGCTCGGATCTCGGGAAGTACTGGTCCGAATTGAAAGATTATTTTTCTATTGGATAGTCCATTTATCGAGGAAGGCTTTAGGCTATAGAAAATAACTCTACTATTAATTGAAGCGGGGCATGAAATAAGAATGTAACAAAATCGGGGAAAAATATTCCCCTTTTGAGAGTTTTCGTATGTTTCGTGCTTTGACATGACACATGACAGCATGTGTCAAAGATTGCGTCATTGAATTTCAGTAATCTGTGCATTGAATATAAACCTTTGCTAAAAATTTTTTCTAAATCTGAGTTGGTATGACCAATTTCCGACAGGTGGCGTAGCAGATAGCTGAAGAGGTTTTTTGTTTGAAATCGATATTCTCAGGAATGAGTGAACCGATTTCAGTCATTCTTTCACCGTTGGATATGTACGGGATCCCGATGAGTGCTATATAATGTACCACGGGCGAAGCCGGGGCGGACATCTAGTTAGTTATATAAGCAAAATCTACGTTGTCGCTCCCTACGCCACTGTATCGTACCTTCGCTACTTCGGATAGCATATGGCAAGTCGTTTCCTTTTCAGGGTGTTCAGTTGTGGAACACTTTGCCTATGTCCACTAGATATCCTTTTTTTTTTACCTTTTATAGGCTCACACTTGACCGCCATCTCGCCTGATGTTAAGCGACGATGCGGTCTACGATGGAGCGTGTTTACCTAAAAGAAACCGATTCACCCTCGATTTGAAGACACAAAGATTGTAACCATCGGGGAAAACCCACTCAGGCAACGTATTCCACAGCCTAGACGTTCTTATTACAAACGTAGAGCCAAATCTCTGCGTTCGTGTCTTTGGAATATCAACCATGAAACGATGTCGCTACGAGAATCCCGATAGAAAAAAGGGCAAGGTGGTATTAGATCATGCAGATCAATTGCACACTCTCCGAAGTGTATCCGATAAAAAACCGATAGGCTAGCGATTTTTCGGCGATGCTCAAGACTTTGAAGTCTTTTTCGCACAAGAGTGTCATTGTCTATGAGCCTTTTGGCACGTCTATTTATCCTAACAAATTTACTTGCAGTTGTCATCACCTAGCTGAAGTTATTTGTTGCGTGTAATATCACCGTGTGTTTCGTGTGTAATCAATATATTTATATTACTATCATTTACTCTTCTTTCTATAATTTATCTATTTATGTGTCAATACTTCTATATGTTATTTATGTACATTTGCGTATTTATGTATTGGAATATACACTCAAAATTACATAGGTATTTATAATATATTTATATTTTTTTCTTTGGTTAAGTTTTCAATGATACGAGTATAATGCTTTATTGATATTTATATCTGAAGACTATTAGGATGAGTACATATTATTATTGTTTTTGCATATAGTTAAGATCTCTAGTTTTTGTCCTATATAGCATACAAACATGGAAAATAAACACGAATTGTAATACCATTATCTTAATTATATTACAGCATTACTATGCCCAACAAATTAAATTTTAAATAAATACACGGGGAATTCACGTTTGATATAGCTAATTGTAATGTGTTTGATAAAGTAAATTTGCTAATTGTGCTTCTATTATCTGAAAGAAATTAGTTTCTACCTGGTGTCCTATGACGCCACATCATTTTTAACTTTTAGCGGTTCACACTTGACCGCCATCTCGCCTGATGTTAAGCGACAATGCGGTCCACAATGGCGATCCGATTGTATTTTAAATCAGGGGCTTATCTCATCTCCAAACTGTTTTATGACTTTACAGGTGTACCAAAAGAGAAAACACATGTTAATGATATTTGAAAAATAACTAATCTAGGGTCAGGGAGTAGGTTACTAATATTTAACTCCTAAATTGTTCAATAGACGTATTAGGAAAAAAAGGTCGATCTCCACAAACAGTTTTTAAAAAATTATAAAAAAAATTGACAAAATTTTCCGCCCTAGGCTTAAGCCTATTTCGGCTATTCATCTTAGCACTAAATTCATCTTTTGCGTTACGTTATACGCAAAACATTTTGCTTATTTTTTTTTTTTAGACTAGAACATTCTAGTTGGGTTTCATTTAATTTACTAGTACAGTTATTTATGATTTCAAATATTAGAAATGTGGAGCAGTTGTAGTACTAAGTAATAAGTAAATCGCGGAAACTTTCATGTTACATTTCGTGTTACGAAACTAGCCGTAACTGTCACCCGTTATGTTCCAGCGCTCAGATTACGGTAAAGATAAATATAATCTGATCACTAAATGCAACTAAATAATAAAATTACGAACTTCTGTAAAGTCAGTGATTAAAAGAATAGCGATGTCAAAATAGAAAAGCCTCAATAAAATTTTACATTACTTCATTTCGACACGGTTCGAGAAAAGTTCCATGTTTTCGCAGAAGTACCAAAGATATTTGTGGAAAATAAACTGGAATATGTTGCACCCTTTTGTTGTTTTGAAAACTGGAGGGTTGGTTTGAGAAATATTTTTTCGACTCGGAAAAACGTCGAATGATTTATTCGAATAGCGCATTCGTTTTCCCGGATATCGTACTGATGTTTTGTCGAGGGACGGAGTTGGTTATTGTAATTGTTTTATTCAAATTTATTTTGTTATTGAGAGAATAGACTGAAGAGCAGAGTAGCCGCTTGATACACTGCCCGCTCTTCGCGTTTACAAATTTGGCGGGAAAATGGGTGCCAGGTTACATAAGTGCGGTGTTTATGTTTCGGCATATGAAGTACCGCCTTACTTGTACCCGTATGAGCCCATTGACTCTCAAGAGCGCTTCAAGACGCTTCTACCGGTATCATTTATTTATAATTAATGTACTTAAAATGTAAACCAACATTTTTGACACTTGAGTAAAAATATTCGCGATTTCTCAAGTAGTCTAACAACTATTACTATAATAATTTGTAAGGGAGACAGTGATTTTATGGGCTAAATGTGTGTACACGAAATAACAAACTCGAAACACCAAAAAAAAACTGTGTTCGATTGCACAAATTATAAATTTTTTCAATACTTCGGGACCATTTTCCCGTCAACTTTTTTTTTTAATTTTACGATTTTTTCACGTTAATGAACTCTAATTTTAATGTGGGTCATATCAAAATAAAGACCGGTATAAACAGACGCCATTAAATACAAATTTATCGGTATACCTTCCCAAATAAAAACACGAAAAAATTTTTTTCCCGCCAAAACCCAAAACGCAACTATAAGTTTGTTTGTTGTCTTCATCAACCAAATTTTCGGGTACTATATTACACACCGGTGTATCAAGCAGGTAGGTTCAGTGGCGGATAGTAACTGAAACATTTATCCATATTAATTGATTTTTAAAGCATTGTTTTAAGATTTCACGGAGATATATAATGAGCTCTCGTGCCTTCGCCGGAAGCAAGGTTTTCAATGAAAGCACAGGGCATAGAGATAACCTATCATATATCTCTGGATAACGAATGCTGTGTGATGCTAGGAATCGGACTCTTCATGTTCCAATAGCTGTATGACCCTGTGCTGTTATGTTGTTATGCTAGTACTATTGAAATGCTAATGTTTAGATGGTTATTGCTCTTTTACGTCGGAATAGCTGAAAGAATCGAGTTGAAATTCGGAATACGGTTCGATTATATCTCTGAATAGATTACAGATAGATTGCTTTGTATGGACTAGATTGTTTGGCAGAATAAATGATAATAATAGGAACAAAAATGACGCTGGTAAAACCGCGGGGTGCTGTAGTGCACGTTGTTTTAGGTGGGTGCAGCCAGGATTACCTAAGACATCCCAACGTCTTATAATAAAATTATTATTTATTAAAATACCTATGTTTCAAAAATTTGAAAGCGCTGCGCTTGGTACGATCCTTAATATTTACCATCTGTCCTAAATAACTTTATTATACTCATTTACTCATTCCACAAAATGTCTTCGAATGAACGCCACTAAATAGCAAAGGTCGCAACTTGAAATCTCCATATTCTCATCCCAGTTTATAAGAGCAAGAAACGTTAAAACTAGTCAGTTGTTGTGATTTACCGCGAGGCGCCGGAAGCGGCTGATTTATGCGGAGGCGGGAAATATCTCCGCAATTTAAATTTAATGCGATAATTCAAGACGCACTTCCGCTGCGCTGGGAATGTCTTATTTTCGCGCGTCTCTTGCGACGCCGATAGTGTGAGAGGCCTAGAGCACCAAGAACGATTACAGGGCACAGAGATTTATAATCTTTTATATCTTTGGGTGATGGACGCAATACAGTGCTAGGTAATGATTTAAACCAGGGGACCGAATTTAAATACCGCAGGAACATTTTAACGAAGTCCAGAAAATAACCCGTGATCGTAGTTAAGTGCTGCCTATTTATTATTATTCATTCAAATCAAATTCTATCACCTCTGATCTAGACTCTTCATGTCTTTATAGCTGCATAATATAGTACTGTTATAGACAGGTGTGTTACTTACCATCAGGTAAATTTATATCTTGCCTCGTTCTTTCTATACTGTACAAACAACATATTTTACAAAGTTTTTGAAGCTATATAATGGAGTCCTCTACACAAAGGTATAAGCATAAGCAATCTACTAAATAGTCCCATTTAATACCTTATATCGCTTACGATATCAGGTATTAAATGGGCTTTGAAAATTAAAAAAAGAAGTGTGGCACTCTGGGACTCTGAGACTGCCGCTGTAAAGCTATTGCATGTTGCATGCATTTTTATCAACATAAGCAATAGGGATGTTAACAATTTTTCGGAATTGCTTTTATTTTGAAGAGTGACTGACATATTTGTTTCCATAAAAAATATCACGGGAAATCCGTTAAGTTGGCAACACTGCTAAGAGCATTTAGTCTGTAAAGCTAATACAAATAAGATTCAAAGTCGAATGACCGATTGGGGAGGACGGCGTTACGGTCTTCCATCCCTTTTTCCTGTGAACATAAGAAAGAGATGCACGATCACTAAAATTCGGTCTCCAGGCCCGCGATAGAAGCTATGCAATAGCTTAAAAAAAAATTCAAAGCCCATTTAATACCTAATCAAAAATAGTCTACCACAACCTAGTGAAGGTTGGTGAATGACGCTCGTCCTTGAAAGATTCTAAGAACATTCTGGTTTCATCACAATGTATTTCCTTCGCCATTTTTAACCCCCGACCAAAAAAAGGGGTATTATAAGCTTGACGTCGATGTCTGTCTGTCTGTCTCTCTGTCTGTCTGTCTGTCTGTGTGTATGTGTGTCTGTCTGTGGCACCGTAGAACTCAAACAGATGGGCCGATTTCAATGCAGTTTTTTTTTTATTTGAAGGTTAATATTCGTGCGGATGTTCTTAGCTATGTTTGGTTAATATCGATTCAAGATGGTCGCCTCCACAAAATTACGGACAAAATATTTCTTCACAACATATCTCAATATGGGTATCAAATAAAAGGGCTTGACCAGTAGAATACAATACATAATAATAAATTTCAAATTCAAGATGGCCGCCACCACAAAATGGCGAATTATATTATTTTTTTCACTACTACCACAATATGGGTAACAAATGAAAGGGCTTGACTAGTAAAATACTTTAGACTATGATAAATTTCAAATCCAAGATGGCCGCTACCACAAAATGGCGAAATACATTTATTTTTTCACAACTCCCTTAATATGGGTATCAAATGAAAGGGCTTGACTAGTAGAATGTTGTACAGATAACAAATCCGAGGTAGTCGGGGGTTAGTCAAAATTTTTAATTTTGTTCTTGTTAAGTTAGAGGCATTACACACATGACTTCAAAAAGACAGAGGTGCATGTTGGATTTGAACCAGGGACTCCAGTTGAATCAGGGACAGACATCATTTGATATCTATCAATTCTTGTAAACTTTACTGCCTGTAACATAATGAAGCAATATATGATTGAGTATTGTTACTAGTTGTAACGTCTACAGGAGCGTTTCTAAATGTTGTTTAATATAAGCACAAATATTGTTTTTAAACGTTCGCAATTTGAACACAAAATGTTTATAATGTACAGGACTTAATCACGATTTAATTCATTGTTTAAATACCTCGACGTTTCGGCAGCGTTACAACCGCCGTGGTCACGAGAAGACTGAAGAAATTGCGGGTCGTCTCATCGCGAAATGAGGGGATCTAGATCTACCCTCATTTAGTCTTAAAAATCGCAGTGTTACCACCACGACACACAACATCGTGAAATCCATTGTCCAAAAACAAAAAAAAAAAATATCGTGATCAAGTCCTGTAGATACATTATAAATATTAATATATTAAGTGCCTGCCAAGTATAGATGGCCATCCTCAAAAGGCTTATTTAGACGAAAATACTTTTAAAATTGATTCCAGACTAGCAGCACCATTCGGTTTCACCCGCGTAGTTTCCAAAGTCAGCTATCAAATTCTGAATAACCTTTCATTTCTATCGGTAAACCTGTCTTTGACTGACATTTGTTTTCTTCGAAGATACCGATTTTTTTATGTTATACTAGCTGTTCCCTGCCACGCTTCGCTGTCGTATATTGTAATGCAAAAAATATAGATAAAAACAATCTTTAATGCGGATTATATATCATTTTAAAATTTCAGCTCGATCGGTGCAGAACTTTTAGAGTTTTTGAAACGTACACAAACCAACATAACATTTTTATACATAGAGATATCCTGTTGAAGACAGGGTTGATAACAAGCTCAAACATAAATGTGCAAATTCTATGTGCAGACGAAATTTGTATCTTACAAACATAAATACTTCAGTTTGGGTTTAAGTGTTTGTCGCTAACTCACGTCACAACAGTTAGATTATAGTTCGCAACGGAACATCATTGGCATTTTATAACTTGAAAATAACGGTAACGGTAACAGAGCCGGTAGAACCGCGGACAGCACTGCGAGTTGCCTTATAATTTTGAAAGTTATCCACCACGGCATTTGTTAAAAGCATCTCATTATTTTTAACAACATTCTCCTCGCCTATGGTTTTATATAAAGCCTAGTGCAGACGGCTGAGACTTCGCGACTCGTCGACTCACTTTTGGACAGGATTCAAGCGAACACTTCAAAATATTCTGCAGCAGATCTTGTGTCGTTGTTTCAGATATTTTATGATAATACAAAACAAGAATACTCGTACATTGAATTTAAAATATTTTGAAAAACGAATTTGCACACAAATTTGAGTCATATTCAATTTCTAGTAAAACGAACTCCAATGAAAAGATTATTTTTGCAGATGACAAAAACTTAAAACTTTAAAACGGCTTCACCGATTTTATGATATACTAGATGTCCGCCCCGGCATCGCCCGTGGTACATTATATAGCACTCATCAGGGTCCCGTACATATACAGCGGTGAAAGAATGACCGAAATCGGTTCAGTCATTCCTGAGAATATCGCTTTCAAACAAAACACCTCTTCAGCTACCTGGTACGCCACCTGTCGGAAATTGGCCGTACCAACTCAGCTTTAGAAACAATGATTAGAAAAGGTTTTATGTAATCACAGATTACATACCTCTTGAATATATTTTATTCAATGACGCAATCTTAGACACATGCTGTCAAAGCACGAAACGTACGAAAACTCTCAAAAAAGGAATATTTTTTCCCGATTTTGTTACACTCTTGATTCATGCTCCGGTTCTATTAATAGAAGCATTATTTTTTGTAGCCTATAACCTTCCTCGATAAATGGACTATCCAATAGAAAAAAAATCTTTCAATTCGGACCAGTACTTCCCGAGATCCTAGCGTTCAAACAAACAAACAAACTCTTCAGCTTTATAATATAAGTATAGACTAGCGACTCGCCCGGCGCGTCGCACAGATGCAATGCTGTTACTAAATATACTAATAAAAATGGTTATTGTGAGTTATCCTTAAGAGATAGACATGTACCATTGTAAGCTTATTTGAAGACCTATTTACTGTAGTATAATAATTTTATCTATCTTGTAGGGTTCAGCCAGCATTAACAATTTAAGCGCAAAAATGTATTAATTTATGACTTCCCATTATACATCTCTCTACAGTCTTATGCACGTATTATACAAATAAACCTTCTTCTTGAATCACTATAGTATCTAGTAGAAAGGTCCGCATATAAATCTGTTTGGTGGTTTTAAAGATATATGCATACAAAGGGGCAGACAGACGCGGGTAGTGGCTTTGTTTTACACTATGTAGTGATAAGTTACGACGTGATTGAGCAACAAACATCTTAACATTGACATTTGTAATATTGATAGGATTAGTAGGTAACAAGCAGCTTAACCATTTACAGAACAATAATTTCATCATTCGACTTGTTTATGTTATATCATAGAATGTTCTGGATCTCGAGATATTTCTTGGAAATATATATTAGGCTGTGTATTGTTTGATATTTACTTGTTCTTTTGTTAGTTATTTGTTACAGGTAATTGTATTAGGTACCTACCAAAGAGTTTACATATACTATGTATAGAGTTGGCACACAAGTTTTACACCGAAAGCACTGGCAGCATCTTTCTTGCCTTGTCGCTCTTGTCGAAATGTCATACTTTTGTCGCGCCACATCACTTTGTAGCTCATAATCATACATTAAAATCATGCGACAAGGTGAAATGATCGAAGGTTGCGACCCCTTCCCTCCCCCCTCTTTAATTGCACTCAGCAGGACAGCTTACAAGTGACGGTATATGGTGAATCTTATTACTTTATACCCTTCTATCATCCTACATAGGACTCCTGGTGAATCATATGACCCATACATTTTGTTCACGGGCCTGCAGTCTAAGTATATCTGTAACTATTATGAATGTTTAAATGTTTGCTACTCTGTCACGTCTAAAGGGATCAGGTTGAAATTTGGAACGCTATGACGTAGATCATCCTTTCCCAAACTGGGTGATGACGCCCCCTTGTGGGCACTGCAGGCCTATAAGGGGGCATTGTGTAGAGCATTGGAGTCCGTTGTGTACTACCTACTGGGCTCAGGTCTCAAGTTAACTCTTGCATACAGTAAAAGTCTCGTTTAGAATGAAAGTTTAATATCTGCTTATATAAGCATAAGCAGCCCACTAAATGTTCCCACTGCTGGGACTCGGGGCCTTCTCTCGCAAGGAGAGAGTTTAAGGCCATAATCCACCACGCTGGCCAAGTGCGGGTTGGTGGATGACACATGACCTCGAAAGATTCTAGGTACATGTCTGTTACCTCACGATGTTTTCCTTCACTGTTTTTAAGTTAGCGGCATTACGCACATGACTTCGAAAAGACAGTGGTGCGCGTGGTGGGATTCGAACCCAGAGGCTCCGGATCGACAGTCGCCGTTCTCCCGACTAGACCAGCCGTAACTTGCTTATACGAGGGTCAAACTGAAAGTTCTTAGAACTGGCCACTTATAAACAATATAATAAAAAAATAATTCTATAATTTGAAAATAGAACTCTTTGCCAATATTACTGAGTATATATTTCATTCATTTGTCATTTGTTTTACGATTTGGCGGCAAATTGAAAATTGTCTGTGTCACGTCAACATGAATTTAACACGAGAAAATTTTCGTGCAATGATTTTTTATGACTTTCGATGTCATTTAAGTCAACAAGAAAGTTATGATAGACTACGATTGGCCTTTCACGATGAAGCCCCATCTCGTGCGACTGTTTACAACTGGTTTAATGAGTTTAAACGTGGTCGCACTAATCTCACTGATGATTTACGTGAGGGACGGCCTTCTACGGCGACGACTGAAGATAACATCTGTGTTGTGCGGCGTATGATAGAGACTGACAAAGAGTGACCTATCAGCAGATTCGGACAAGCTTAGGCATCGGTATGAGTCAAGTGCACAAAATCCTACACGAACATTTAGCGGTCAGGAAGCTTTGCGCCCGGTGGATACCTCATAATTTGACTGAGGCTCAAAAACTCCATCGTGTGGATTGGTGCCGTAAAATGATTGAAAGATTTAACGGAGGTGACTCAAATGCTGTGTTCGACATACTAACAGGTAACGAAAGCTGGATTTACTGTTATGATCCTGAAACCAAAAGACAATCTGCTCAGTGGGTGTTTCCTTTCGAGGAGTTGCCAACTAAAGTGAAGAGAGATCGAAGTGCGGGGAAAAAATGGTGGCCTCGTTCTTTGGAAGGATAGGTCATTTCGCAACAATTGTGTTAGAGGATCAAAAACAGTTTCTGCAGAATGGTACACTACCAATTGTTTGCCACTTGTCTTGGAAAAAGCTCGAGAGAAACGACCTCGCAGTAGGATCCTCCTTCACCACGACAACGCCTCATCGCACACCGCCAAGCGAACGATCGACTATTTGGCGACATCAAACGTTGAATTACTGGGTCACCCGCCGTATAGCCCCGACCTCGCGCCTTGTGATTTTTATTTATTTTCAAAAATTAAAGAAAAACTTAAAGGAAAGCGGTTTATGAATGCTGAAGAAGCGGTGGCTGCGTATCGCGATGCCATTGAAGAGACCCCTAAGGACGAGTGGGCAAAGTGCTTTTCCCAGTGGTTCCATCGCATGCAGCGGTGTATTGACGTGAATGGACAATATTTTGAAAAGATATAATAAAACTAATAACTGGCTAATGTAATCAGTTTTTGATTTTCTGAGAACTTTCAGTTTGACCCTCGTATAGCTCACAATAATTAATTAGCTTAATTTAAAGCTTTAGTGGTTTTTAAGTATGAAAAAAAATGCAGCTGCTGAAACAATAATTTGTTCTCAAAATGGGCAGCAGACGTAACAAGTTTGTGAACCCCTGGCGTAGATCATAGATTGGGATAGCACATAGGCAGCTTTTTATTGCAGAAAAAATAACAAGAATGGTAACTGCATGGAGCCGCGGGACACTGCTAGTATCAATGTAAATAAAATGATGTGATAATCCTCAATAATACGAAGTAAATAAGTTATAATTCGATTTCGAATGCACTCGATCACAGATCCCTGGGAAATTGAAACCAGTTTCACATTTCATTCCAATTTACCTTTTTCGATGGACTTTTTGCCGGCTGATTGAATTTTAATATAATCCAATTCAATTAAACAGCTTTCATTGAAATGTATTAAATTACATGCCTTTAATTGGATGGATTATGAGAAAATAGTGTTTTGGTTTTGTGGTCGAATTTTTCCGTAACGGAAAACACATTTTAAGGGTAAAACGTGTTTTACAAAACGTGTGTTCCGTATGTCACAGCCACTTTTTTTTCGAAACTATAAGAATTATACTATTGAAATTTGGTAAGTAGACCCGCATTTAGATTTTTAAACTAAATTATAAAAACATAAATTTTAGGGGGTGTCCCATTCTTAGAACTGAAACAAAAAAAATTTCGTCATACCCATTTGTTTGGGGTATCTAGGAATAGGTCTTTAAAATGATGTTGCGATTTTTAATATATTATTTTTTTTATCTGAAGAATTTCCGCGAGAGACACTTCCAAAGTGGAAAAATATGTAACCCCTAAAAGTGAAAGGGGGGCTTTCACTTCTAAAATAAGAAAACGATGAAACTAAAAAAATATGTAATGTAAGTACATTACCATGGAAACTTCCCCCGAACATTGTTGTAGAATTCGATCTAGTAAGTTTTTTAGTCCGTCATAAATACGCTAGTATAAAAACATCGATCATAATTTACAACGAACTACAAGAACTTATGTATTTATGTTACTTGCAGCCACGGATCCCTTCATGGGTGAGTCCGATTCGCAGTTGACCGCTTTTATTTGTACGTATATCCTTCTACAATTTTCAGTGCGAAAGCACCGACTTCTTCTTGTTGGCAGAGTGGTCGCAGCTATGTGTGGGTCCTGTTGAATGACGGCTCTTGCTATGCGTCTATTTGACATAAATGGAAGCATTGTGACAGCAGTCGGTCATGGTGGATTGAGTGAGGGATTCGATGAGGTCTGTTCACCTGGTTGGAGAGCGATGGTTCGCGCGGTTTTTTCCCTCCATTCTGCCTTGGACAACGAGACGCTCCATTGAGTTTTCATTTCGGGTTATATGCCGAACTTAGCATCAACTAGACCAGTCAAATTACTATTGAGTTACTCTCAAATTAATTGAAAATGTGTAACAAACACATTTGTATTAATTTATAATATAATTCAGTGGTTGGTCACCATCAGGCACATGTCCTGTTCGTCTCATCACTCTATACTATAAAGAAACAAAAAAACTGTATGAAAAATACTGTCATCTATCAGCTAATGCACACGAGTAACGAGTAACATGCGTGGTCCTTATCGTGACGGAAAATTTGGCAAACTTTACCGTACAGCGAGCGAAACCGCGGGGAATGGAGATAAATAATTAACGGCTTGATTCTCGAAGTTCCCCCTCAATAGGAGAGGATTTGCTACATCCCGCGATATTGATGGCTGCTCATTCACGCCTCTATGAATACCGACCCGTTCTCACTACTTTAATTCGACAAACATTTAGAAGAAAAGTGTCGGAATCTTTGTTGAAACTTTAACTAACTTAATTTGGACAACTTATGATACCACTAGTGCGAGTCAATACAACTTTCGCAGATCGCCACCCAGGCTTGCTCCTTCCACAAATATACAACTGGGCCCTAAAAGTTTTCCCCAATTTGATAAAAGAGAATCGCCGTTCCGTAAATAAAGTCATCAAACAATGGTTGCTTTCTCTGTCTTACAGCGAAACAGAAAAGTTTCGAATATTTCAGTAAGGTGGCAATGGCCTGCAAATATATTATATAGTAAATACCCACTCACACTCGCACACTCACACTCACACACACACCCACCCTTCCCCTCGCGCACACACAAAGAGAGAGAGAGATAATTGTTTCTTGTTATAGTGAGGAATTTAAGAATAATTTTCATTTAATTCTGAATTTTGTTACTTTAAAAGGATAATTTTTCCTATTAACTTGTGTTTCTATTTATATTTCTTGTTTATCTGCTACGGTCTCCCCCAGCAGTAATACCAGTGTTTTGTAAAAATCTTACACCGGTCACCACAACACGGGCCACAGTGTCTAGTGTGGGGCCAATGGTCAAGACTGGGAGAAACTTTGTAATATATATTTAAATATTGTCTCATTTTGTTTCATGTGCTTATTTTATGAGTTTCTTGTATGTGGTTATTGGTAAATAAATGGTTATTCTATTATTATTCTATTCTATTCTATTACAAAACTCTATATTTTTTCGTATAAAATCAGCTATTTTATGCAATATTAGACTCTTTCGTCGTAACCAAGGCTAAATTATCTGCAAAAAAACTAGCTGCCCCCTCAAAGGTGAAAAGGTACTTCAAGTCTGAACAATTATTAATGTTATATCAAGTACTACAACAAGCACTGTTCGGGATTTTGAGATAGATTGGCTAAGTATTCGCTGGATCCTCTAGAATCGATCAAGAGACGTTCCAAAAGGCTCTTATGCAACGATAATTTTGTTCGAAAAATACTTCAGTCTTACCCATCGAACTCTTAAAAACGGTAGAAACGGCAGAAGCGGCAAACGCGCTTCTACTATGGCGATGCAAAATCAGGTGACGTCTCCTGATTTAGTCTCAGTCGCAACAAGGAGTTGTGTACGTTCGCTGACAATTAAATTTTCAAATTTTTCAAACAAATTTTCGCCACGTTATGTTGTCTTTAGATTATAGCATACCTCATCTTTGTTTCTTTAATTATATCGATGGTCTTACCCCTTGGTACGAGGTAACTAAAGAGCCTGCCACATATGAGGTGGGATGTGATATAACCCACCTAAGTAATATGTCATAAAACTAGTACGTTTCAATTATTTGAATGTTCCATTTATGGAATAATATTTGTACATTGTAATCAATAGTAAAAAAATGAAGTTATTCATTATTTTTATCAAAAAAAGAACAGAAACATAACTTTTTTGAATTGTAAGAATAAAAATTCTAATAAATAAAGTATCTGACTCTGTCAGTTGAGATAATTATTTCTTATATCAATGGATATCTGCAACAATTAATTTTAATTTAAAACACTTACACAAATAGTAAAGACAACAATCGTCAATAAAATTATGCAACGTATATTTTTTAAAACTATCACGTATTTCGGCGCGTGTACTTTGTGATGGCCATGCGCACTTAGCACAGTGGAGTAGATTAAAACTAGCAGACAACAGTCGCCAGACCAACGTAATCGTGTCAATCAAAGCGGCAATATCGTATCGTACTCAGAAAACGTACTCACTCGCTTAGAGTTTTCAAATAATTCTGATTTTATGAGAACTATGGTATGTCATACCCCACGTAGTATACCATTAGTTAAAGCGGTTTATGTCGTGTCTTAGTTAAAATTGGAGTTGTTGAAACTTATGTAAACCGTTTAACCGTGTTATTCTTTTAAATGATTTTTTTCACTAGACGTAATTTTCACACACACCCTCTCACCCACACTCAAACACACATCTACAGTCACACACTGCTAGTCCGTGACAGCACTCGATCTAGTAGTATGAACGCACGTCAAACAAGGTTCAAGTGATATGGAATACTCCCCTTAAAGAACACTCACGGTATTTAGCATAATGTTCTCTTGAACGGTACTCTCTTGGATCGTTGAGAGGATCCAGTACATTTAATGCTTTTTATGAAATAGCAAAAATAAGTGCTATGCGTAAAATGCCTCATAATACTAATAAAAAATCAGACAAAGCCCTTAATTTTTTTATTTATAAATTTATCATTTAAAATTAAGAAAATGATAAGCAGAAAAGGGATACCAGTTTTTTATATTCACAAGTGACTTATAAGTCACTTAATTAAAGAAGGACTATTTTCTCGACTTTAAACTCTTCGGGAAGTACCACACCTTTGACTATCATTCTGCTGCCAAGCAGTAGTGTGCAAACATTACTTTGCCCCGATTCGAAGAGCAATTTTTCAAATACAAATACAAAATATACAAATACAAAAATCTTTATTCCTGTTTGCAGGTAAGATAAGATGATACAAAACATTTAAATAATTGACCCATACAAACTGGCTTCTTCTTCTAGAGGCATGCAATATGTCTGGCAACGCAGTTTCCATTGGTCTGAGTTTATACAATGATAATAATAGTCAGCTGATAAAGTCTTCTTCTTCTTTTTTCATTTTTAACTTTTAATCGGTTGTATCATATAATTATGTCATCTGATTCATCATGTATTAATTTCTGGTTTCTATCCCGTTGTGTTATGTTAGTGTGATATGTTTGATGAGTACCAATTACGCCAACGTCTTGTGCTTCAGCAGGATGATGTTATGGACTTTGACAAGTGTGTGGTTTCATGTAGAATCCAAGGTCTTGCAGTAGTAGCTCTTGCAGTTTTCCAGAGAAATTATTGCGCTAAAAGATAAAACACATTATATTTCCGGGTGCAGAGAGCAGTACAGTGCTAGGTAAACATTTGGTCTCTTCGTGTATGACAGCTGCGTGTCACTGTGCTGTTATGGGCAGGCATGTAGCTTACCATCAGGCATATGTCATGCTTGTCTTAGCACTATATACAATAAAAATACGTGTCATTTCTGTCTGCATAGCAGTCTTCTGAGCCGCGTGTATAACTTGGGTACTTAGATAAGGTATATGTAATTTCTTTCTCCTTGCTTGGGTATGACATGAGAGCTTAAACTTTGTGCTCTCTATTCCTGCTAAAACATAGTTTAGTTTAACCAACAGAATAGAATCTGAGCTGTTAGACAAACCTTATTTATGTACGGTAGGATAGTATTTAATTACGATAGTGAACAACTCCGGCCGGTAGCTCTGTTCATAAATCATCCTGCACGTGATAACAGAATAATTTCATAGTAAGTACCTATACATTTATACGAGTGTCTACCTCTCATCGCTCACCTTGCCTTGTTAAGGCAGTGCGATTCATAACTACATACTATTGTATTTTCAAAAACATAACAACTGACTTCTATATACACATTACGTATTATATCAGCTATCTGGCTTCCATAGTACAAGCTTCCATAGTACAATTTATTTATTTAACAGTACTTTATGGTTTTACCCGTGTAGTTCCCGTTCTTTTCCTGTGATAAAAGTAGTGTATGCGTATGTAAAACAAGAACAAAATTAAAAATTTTGTTTAACCCCCGACTACCTCAGATTTGTTATCTGTACAATATTCTACTAGTCAAGCCCTTTCATTTGATACCCATATTAAGGGAGTTGTGAAAAAATAAATGTATTTCGCCATTTTGTGGTAGCGGTCATCTTGGATTTGAAATTTGTCATAGTGCAAAGTATTCTACTAGTCAAGCTCTTTCATTTGATACCCATATTGTGGTAGTAGTGAAAAAAATAATATAATTCACCATTTTGTGGTGGCGGCCATCTTGGATTTGAATTTTTTATTATGTATTGTATTCTACTGGTCAAGCCCTTTCATTTGGTACCCATATTGAGGTAGGTTGTGAAGAAATTTTTTGTCTGCCATTTTGTGGAGGCGGCCATCTTGAATCGATATTTACCAAACATAGCTAAGAACATCCGCACGGATATCAAGCTTCGAATGAAAAAAAAACGCATTGAAATCGGCTCATCCGTTTGAGCTCTACGGTGCCACAAACAGACACACACACAGCCAGACAGACAGACAGACAGACAGACAGACAGACAGACAGACAAATAGACAGACAGACATACATCGACGTCAAACTTATAACACCCATTTTTTGGACGGGTGTTAACAAGAAAAAAATTAAAAATTTTGTTTAGCCCCCAACTAACTCTAAAACTAATAAAAAATATTTTTTTATTATTTATTTCGCCATTTTGTGGTAGCGGCCATCTTGGATTTAAATTTGTCATAGTGCAAAGTATTCTACTAGTCAAGCCCTTTCATTTGATACCCATTTTGAGGTAGTAGTAAAAAAAATAATAATACGGCATTTTGTGCGGGCGGCCATCTTGAATCGATATTAACCAAAGATAGCTAGGAAGATATTAACCTTCAAAAAAAAAACCACATCGAAATCGGCCTATCCGTTTGAGCTCTACGGTGCCACATACAGAAACACACACAAACAGACAGATATCGACGTCAAACTTATAACACCCCTTGTTTTGGTCGGGGGTTAAAAATGTGTAATTCTAGATTATAATTTGAAAAAAATCCTTTTTTTTAATCTTTATTAATTAAAAGGAGTTTTGTCATACAATGACTATGTCACTCCCGTAACTAGAAAAAAATCCTAAAACCGATCCGTGTAGCCGTTCCCCCGTGAAGGAGCAATAAATATCGAGCCAGTCAAATCACATTTATAATATTACGAGTAATAGGAGGTAGGATTAGCAGCACCTCGCGCATTTTACTTTAGGTACTTTCTATTACCATTATTTTCTACAAATAAAAAAATAATCTGTAGGTAACATAATATATTTATGTATATGTTACACACACAAAGGGGTTGCAAAAGTTGTAAGGAACAAGGAACAACGTTTATTTTATTAAGGCCGTACCCCTAGCAAATGACCTTGAGTATTTCTTATCTCATCGCACACAGCAAGAAAGAGCAAGAGAGAAACAGTAGGATTTGTCGCTGTTTTACCCTCAAATTTTGGAATAAACTGTTTATGAAATCAGATTATGGTTTTTGAAAAAAAAAAAACTGCCAAAATGTTCGTAATCAAATGAACTATCCATTGGTGTTAGTACAAAATCCAAATAATGGTGGTTTTTCGATAGATGCATGATAATTACAATTATTTCTATTTTTATGGTTTCTTGTGAAGAGATTATTCAAACAATAAATTTATTAACAAAAAAACATATATACGGTCGAATTGAGAAACCTCCTTTTTGAAAGTCGGTTAAAAATAAGAAATAACCGTTTAGAAATGTAGTTTTTATCAGTTGATATTTGTTTTGGCTAATGAGTAGATACTCGTAGCTTTGAAAACTGGGCAAAAAACTCGTTTTGCTGGGGGACGCACCTTAAAAGGATAACGTCCAAAAAGTTTCCTATATTACGAATATGATCTTGCTTGGCTGGTTTTAATCGCTTAGTTCTATGTCTGATATCGACTATCAAACGAATGAAATTGCGGAACAAAAGCTACTAAATAATATTAAAAACAGTAGGTGATTCCAACCAGTAATATATATTGGTAATGAGAGCAGAACTCTCCTTGTGATGTGATGCTCCATAATTCATAAATATACTCCCAAGCGTATCGGTGACACTCAATAACCGCTACTCATTAAATATTACCCTTTGATTTAAAAGCAGAGATAAGTAATACGATTATTTTTGTTTTTAGCTAAGCCATTGAATTTTTCTGTATGTGAAGTCTCATTATAACACCGTCTAGGTTTACATTGCGTTACCTCTATAAAATGTGTGTCAGCGTAAGATGTCTTTGATTGTTGTTGTAGTTAAGCTAATGATAAATAATTCAATTTTATCAGAAAAAAACCGAAACCTGACTTCAATTCAAAATTAAAATTACTACAACAAATCACACACAAGACAATTTTTTTTGCGTAATCTACATAAGGTCATTCAGATTAATAAGCTAGGTAAGACAATTTTAGTTCATTGTTGATACGTATTCAAAAAAATAACTGATTCCAATAAAAAATACCACCTCTACTATGATCTACCAAACATAAAAAACCATCGAATTCTGTTCACAATTGGCGGAGCCTTCACGTAACATACACATGTAAAATAATAAATGCAATCAAATTGAGAACTTCTTACTGTTTGAAGTTTGTTAATTAAAAAAACAAGACAAAAATGCTATGTCATACAAAAATTTATGCGATAATATGCGATTCACCAAAATGCGGAAAAATGTGCAGACATGTGTATTATGGTCAACAAAAGTAACGACCTCATTTAATGTTTTTTTTTTAATAAAGCAGCGTACAAACTTAATTATAAACGTAATTATAGATCAAGATTTTTGCCGAAAGATTTTTGTGGTATTTTATTTTCACTCATATTAACGTACCTTCGTGTTTTTACATCTAATGCTGAGTGGAGACAATAATAACAACAGACGGATATGTTGTTTGCAGACGAGTTGGCCGTGAACGTGATATCGCGTTCTTCTCATATATTACCATCAGGCACATAGCCTGCTCGGCCCGTGACTCTATACTGAAAGAAAAAAAGAAAAAAGTAATTGTGTGTTCATTTAATTCAGGACACAGAGTATTTTAAATTTATTTTGTGCCGAAAGACCGTTAAATGAAAATAAACTTAATTATTTTTTTATGTTATTTAATTACCATAAATATATTTTATTATAAAAAAGTTTTAAGACGTTTGTAAAGATAAATTAACAGCTAACTTACTTCGTAAATCATTTTATAGCATAAATACTCACAATTAGTGTGGGGCAGAAACCAAGATCGACATTTCGGTATCCAAGTCAGTTCCAGCCAAAGCTGAACCGGAAATTTTATAAAATGCTTCAAATTTACATTAATTTATAACACTACTCACGACAATATTATGGAATACTCTACTTTAACCTGATTCCGTGTATCCCAACAGGTGCAACCTGGTGTCTTCAAATTGAAGGCTAGACACTTTGTTGAGGGAGTATACGAGTCAAACTCGCTCTAGGTCGGTTTTGTTCTTCAACAATTTTGCTTCCTTAAATGGTTGCGGCTATGCAGTTGCTTTCTAATTAAAGAGTTTGTTAAACTTATAAAGGTATAAACTGGAACGTTATCTTGTCTTATATTGAGCGAAGATGTGGTCTAGGATGGAGCACCATTCAGAAGATATATACAGCAATGTCAAAGATATTTTAGTTGGTAGATCCACAAGTTACTACCGTAGTAGTGTGACACGCAGTATGCGAGCTTTTCTGCTTAAGCTGCTCATTTAATGTTCCCAATGGTGGGACTCGGGGCGTTATCCCGCAAAGAGAGAGTAAAAGCCATAATCCACCACACTGGCCCAGTATGTCACTAGATACGTAGATGTATGTCACTTTGCGCACAATAGTATCTCTTGCCGTTTTTAAGTTAGTGGTATTACGCACATGACTTTGAAAAGACAGCGGTGCGCGTGGGATTTGAAGTCGGGACTCCGGATGGGCAGTCGCCGTTCTCCCGACCAGACCAGCCGTAACTTGTCTGACTTAACCGATTTACAGCTGAAAGATCAAAGGATTGAATGCCGAGACCGAAACTAGTGCCGAATCTAAGTTTACTTATTGAGATAGGTCGAAAACGTACTGCGGTCATTTACTGATTTAAAAAAAAATGTGAGCTTATAATTTCCAAATCACTATTAAAATTAAAAAAGATCCTTTGTTAAATGGACTAATTAATTACGCGTTAGTTGAAATAAAAACCGCTTTGTCTTGCTAATTGAAAATAAACAACGGTTGTTACAGAATTCTTTACTCAAACAAAAACTTTTTGAATATTTTAGACGTTTTGTTGACGTAGACGTATTTTAGATGTTACATTTTTAATTTAATTTTCATGATAAAAACTAAGGTAAATGTTTCAAGGTTTCAATGTATGTTTCCTGTGAAATTACAGGGTATACAGATAAAACAACTTATTTTAGCATACTGCAGTGTGAGGTGCGTGATTCGGGAACCTCCACGTGGTGCACCCTGGACATCACACAACAACTTGCCTCAGTGGCATCTTGTTGTGTGATGGCGAATACCGGCCGGCGCTAGGAACTTCTACACGCGCTCCTCACCCCTTGAGCAGTGCATGTAGAGGTTGGGGAGGGGGACTGAAAGACTTGGGAAGGAGCGAGAGATGGAAGCCTCTGGCTCCTCTGCTGAGGCAGAAGCGGACACAGGGGTGAGCCTGGAGATTGCAACTACGGACTCGCGTCTCGTCTCCACTGGAGGGTCTGGGGCGTCGGACGTTTAGGGCCGTTCGGCACCCTACCTAGGGATAAGCCTTCGAGGAGATGACGCGCTGTTGAATTCCGGCGCATCCGGTGCTAACGCCCCTCGCGAGGCGGGTCCGCAAGGGCGGTGACAAAGGTCAGGGTTGTCGTGGGAGTGCGAAAAATGACCCCGCGACCCTAACCCCAATAAATTAATAATAAATTTTTGTAGCCATCGCATGCGGACCGGTACTATGTAAAGTTAGTTTTGATGTTGGTACGTTTAAGTTGTATTTGTATAATGTCCTAATCGGGTAGCGCCAGTTGTCTGATACTTTGCTAAATAAATTTGGATATTTTTTAACAAATTTGCAGTTTTCCAATATATAAAGTGATGTCAAAGTTAAAATTTTGTAGTCAATGAAATAGGGTTTATGAAAATGTGGTTTACTTATATCGGGGAATTTAACGTTGGCGAGGATACGCACGCATTTCTTTTGTAGGATGAAGAGGTCGGCGGCATCAACACTTCCCCAAAGTAGGATCCCGTAGGTCAGCCCGGAGTAAGCGTACGCGTAGTAGGCCGATAAGGATGTGTCGAAGTCGGTGCTTCGTCGTAGCTCTCTTAGGGCGTAAATGAAGCTGGATAATATTGATTTTAGCTTCGTTACGTGAGACTTCAATTTATGTGTGTGTCAATGTTTATGCCTAGTAGCGTAGCTGCGTCAACAAATTCTAGAGTATTATTATTATATACGAAATCAATGTCAAGAGGATTTTTGTGGGGGTCTAAATTGCATGATTTTGGTCTTGGTAAAATTTAATTCTAGGTAATGGTCAGTCATACAGTTAGTGGTTTGGTCAAGTAGTTCACGAAGTTTGTCATATAAATCTGAGTTATTATTACAAGATGTCACGATGGAAATGTCGTCCGCGAACATTATACAGGGGCTATCTATTATTTTTTTGGGAGGTCATTAATGTAGATTAAAAATTATACATCCGATTACACTGCGTTGAGGAATTGAGCTATTAATTTGTATTGGAGCCGATCTAGCAACATCTATAATTCCTGTTGAAATATTATAGTTTTCAATTTCTACGAATTGTTCCCGCCCGCTTAGATAGGAGCGGAACCAGTCGTGTGCTACTCCACGAATGCCCACACCATTTAACTTTTCAGAAGTATGTCATGTTGGATTCTGTCGTAAGCTTTAGTCATATCTAACATTATTGTAATTGCGTATTTTTACATTTAAGGTTTTTTTTATTTCATTAATCAATGTATAAATTGCCAATGTTGTAGATCTGTTTTTTCTAAAACCATATTGTGAATCGTCGAAGACCTTGAATTTTTCGCAAAAGGAATTTAAGCGCACCTGCATTAATTTTTCATACATTTTTGAAGAGGTAGGTAACAAGGCTACAGGCCTGTAATTTTTTAAGTGAAGTTTTGAGGATTTTTTATGTACTGGTTTAACTATTGTCTTCTTTAAGAGATCGGGAAATATTCCTTCCGCAAACGATTGGTTTACTAATAAGTAGTACGGTAAAGTTAATTCTTCTGCGCAGTGTATCTAGGCAACTAATTCATGTTGCCTATCATCAAACACAACAAAATTAGAATCATTTATTACAAAACTGTGTACAAAGATAATCTTATTAATAAGATGTATAGAAACAACAGTTCTACCCTTTGCAGGCATGGCAAAATAAGGCCTTATTGGCATGAGGTTACAAATTAATCACGATTTACACAAATATACCCATGTCCTGCTCATCTCATTGCAGTATACTTAATACTAAAAAAAATACGCAACGAGCACGATGATCACTCGATGTTATGAAACACGCCTGCCCATAACACCAGAAGTCCGACTATGCAAAAACCGAATCATTGTGAATCAGTGTGAATTGTCCACCAATATTTATCTATTTATTTATTACCTTGCACTACATTACGCTGGTCACACACAGATATAATATGCTTTATTTCTATGGCCTTGTAGTTTCTCCAGAAACACTGACCATACTGTAAAACATTGTTGCTTACACATTACTATTTAGGTGGTAGAATAACTGACAAAGGTGTGGTATCCGCAGGCGGTCTCTGCAAAGAGTCCTACCACTACTATTTTGTGGAATGCCAACGCAGTCCTACTATTGTCCATTGTTTGCTTATATTCGCTTACTTTGAATTGTTTTGTTTTGCTGTTCTATGAAAAAACAGCAATTATTTTTTTCGAGACTGGATTTTACTCTGCTTGTAAAAAGTAAAATAATTGTAGAACAATTGCCTCTTAAAATTTTACGAGTGTTACGAATCCACAGACGCGTACATGTTCAGCAATTTTAGACACAAATAGCAGTTTTTTTTTGGCTAAAAAAACATCGTAAACTCTGTTGGTCAGTTCTGGTTTACTGACCAACGGGCGTACGATGGTTTTTGCGGACGAAGCCTAGAGGCCGTACCAAGAGTGGGCATTGTGGTTTGATAATGAAGAAGTTTAACTCTAATAGGAAAACTAACGTCATTATTACACATTTTAAATAAAAATAAGTTAGCAGTCACAGGAACTGCCGATAGAAGAAACAACTTATAAACTCAGAATTTGATAGATTACTTTTGAAATTATGGAAATTGGAACGTGAAACCGGAGGGCGTAGCTAAGAGCATGGTCGCTCGTATTATGTATATTGCATAATGGGGAAATGCTAACGCATTTCTAAATGCCCAATGGCCATGGCCCCGAGTTTCCCGAAGATTTTTTATCATTCCCGAGCGTGACGCTAGATTTCAATTCACAGCCTACAAAAATATTTTTGTGAGCGTGCCAAAAGAAATGTTCACTTCAAAAATAGGTATACGGGTAACTCACGTTGGATACAGTCAGTCAGCTCGTTTCGCACTCAGTTTAGTTCTTGCTCATTTAGTGCTAAATGAGCTACATTCACGCGCGCGCATTCTCCTTCAAATAATCTATTTTCTTCAAATAAACAAAAACCAACTTCAATGTGAAATTAAATTCAGGAATTTCACCATATTCAAAAGTAAGCAACCACAATGTCACCGAGGTAATTTTCTGTTGTTTTTTGTTCATATTTCCAAAACCACTAGACCGATTTCGATAAAATTTATATGAGAACTATGATCTACCAAACGAAAAAAACGGTATTTTTTTGTTGTCAAATTGAATTCAGAATTGGCTGCGCTATCGCGTAACATAAATATAAAAAAAAACTACAGCCGAATTGAAAACTTCCTCCTTATTTGGAGTCGGTTAAAAAGTTGCAGGGCGCGATGTAAACTTGAGTCGGGTCGAGTTGAGTTTATTTGGAGTCGGTTAAAAAGTTGCAGGGCGCGATGTAAACTTGAGTCGGGTCGAGTTGAGTTTATTTGGAGTCGGTTAGAGATATAACATCTTAGATCTCTGGGTGGCGAGCGCAGTGCAGTGCTATTTTTTTTAACTTTTATGGGTTTACACTTTGATGTTAAACGATGATGCGGTCTACGATGGAGCGTGCTTAACTAGTAGAAACTGATTCACTGTCGATTTGAAGACACAAAGATTGTAACTATCGGGAAAAACCCTCTCAGGCAACGTATTCCACAGCCTAGACGTTCTTATCACGAAAGTAGCTAGGTGATGATTTGGACTCTTCATGTTCCAATAGCTGTATGCCACTGTGCTGTTATGTGGCAGTCATTTTGCTTACCATCAGGCACATATCCTGCTCGTCTCGAAAGTCTTTATTAAAAAAAAAACTACGTATTGTAGTGCTGTTTAATGCCAAACTAAGAATTATGTTGTCTTATAAGTTTATAGTTCGTTTTTAGTAAATTGAAACTTAAACCATGAAATAATGTCTCTTTTTTTCGAGCTACGAGCAATTATATGTAAATACTAGCAGCGCCTCGCGGGTTTACTCACGTAGAGCCCGTATGTTTTTGGGATAAAAAGTTGTCTTTGTGTTTTCACAGAGTATAATCTAACTGTGTTCTAAATTTAAACCCGATCCGTCCCTCTACTGCCTAAACAAATCGGCTATAGGTTTGCTATTACTGCTTCTATCATTTCAAGCGAAAAAAAAAGAGAGACCAATATAATAATCAACAGAATCATACGGTACGATGTATTTTAGCAACACACATTCACATTTATAATAAGAACTAAGAAACATGATGAAGGATACGCACTTACAAAACACACACTCACACACACACACACACACACCCTCACACACAATGTTACACGGATTGATAAATGCACGCAGTGCTCGTATTTTTTGGTGTTTCTATATGGTTTGTTGTTTTTATTTTATTTTCACTCATATTACTTATCGTTAAAATCTATTTTTTGAGAACTACACAGTAATCTTTTTTTTTTTTTTTTTTAATCAGTTTTTTGTTATGGGACTTTTATGACAAGTCACATGGCAGTCCCATCATTTATAACACTTGGTATGCTAAAAATAAGATGGTTGGTAAGAAAAAGGTAGGTACTAATAGGCGCTAAGTCTATTTCAACATGTGAGAGGATCAGTTGAGGTGAGCCACATACCCGAACAGGTCTCTGGCCGCGTCTGACGCTGGCTCAGCTAGCACTCGGTGGAACCTTCCCACGTCGAGGCTATTCAGCTGGTAGTTCATCTCAAGTAACCCTCTCTCTCGTTGGAAGCGGACGCATTCCACCAATAGGTGATGCACATCCTCTTCCACCCCACATGAGTCACAATTTGGTGAATCTGCCTTCCCCATTAAATAAGCAAATTTTTTTTAACGGCATATGACCTGTCCTTAACCTATGAGCTATAACTAAATGTTTACGTAACAATTTTAAATTCGCGAACCATGGTATATGTGGAGGTTCACACACAATAGTCTTGTACCATATTCCCTTTTCAATTGATCTTTCATTAAAATATTGTTTCCAAATATTGTAACATTCTTTTTTGTACTTAGGTAGCAATTCTGAATAATTAGGTAATATATTGACTTCTCTTCCTTCTAAAACTGCTTTTTTTGCTAGTGTGTCAGCCTCTTCATTACCTCGCAGTCCGATATGCGATGGGACCCATTGCAATTTAATCTGAAGGTTTTTATCATATAAATCCTGTAATTGCGAAATGATTTTGTAAGCTGTGGATACTCCTCTTTTGCCAAAGACAGTAATCTTGTATCAGCATGTTCACATAATGTAAATCCGTTATTGGCCGTAAGATAGTTTGTAAGTTAATGAATATCTGTTTTTTAAGGGCTGTGGATTTTGTATAAATAAATAAATAAATAAATAAATAAATAAATAAATAAATAAATAAATAAATAAATAAATAAATAAATAAATAAATAAATAAATAAATAAATAAATAAATAAATAAATAAATAAATAAATAAATAAATAAATAAATAAATAAATATTTATTTATTATAAATCTTGGATACACTCCGCGAGGCATAAGCTGAGCTTTGCATTTGTGTGAGTGTACATGGATAGTGTAGGTGTGACAACCGGCCTTAGGCGCGGCGCCATTCTGTCTCGCCGCGCTCCTGCCTGATTGGTGATCACTCACACTAATGCAAAGCTCAGCTTATACCTCATAACTACATTTTGAATTCATTGGGTTCGAACTAGTACAAGTACTGTATCTCGATACCTGAACATTTATCTATATTAATAATTCCGTCAAGCGGTAAGGTAGACTTGATCGAAACCTTATATGAATAACAAAATATAAAAAAAAAAGTGTGGCACTCGGAGACTGCCGCGGTAAAGCTATTGCATGTTGCATGCATTTTTATCAACACAAGCAATAGGGATGTTAACAATTTTTTGGAATTGCTTTTATTTTGAAGAGTGACATTTGTTTACCCTAAAAAATATCACGGGAAATCCATTAAGTTGGCAACACTGCTAAGAGCATTTAGTCTGTAAAGCTAATACAAATAAGATTCAAAGTCGAATGACCGAGTGGGGAGGACGGCGTTACGGTCTTCCATCCCTCTTTCTTGTGAACATAAGAAAGAGATGCACGATCACTAAAATTCGGTCCCCAGGCCTGCGAAAATATTTTGATTCGATAACACACACAAAATTCGAATTATGGAGAATTTATAAATTCTGATGGCATTGACAAACAAACCGCTGCGCTGTCGCCATCTTTGGTGTGATGCACGTTTTGTTCCATCAATCAACACATTGCGTGCGTCCGTCGCGCCAAAAAAGTATCCGTCACAAAAAACTGTGACCTATGTGACAAAGGAAAACGAAATGTCTTGCCGCCGGCCGGAATTTTATTAGTAGGTACTTATATTTAGTTTCAGCATTGCATCCGTGCGAAGCCGGGGCGGTAGTATTTCATAATGACATCAACTTAAGTAAATCAAATTAAAATGTATATAAAATGAAAAAAGAAACAAACAAGAACAAATATACCAACATGGATTTACAAGTGTATATGTCTATAAACATGCACATATACACATTCACACACACATAAGTTACTCGTAACAAAAGTTGAGTTGCCTATGTAAAAATTTACACATGACAGAAGAAATCAGTAGGATGTTTGCTATGCGAGTACTTCGAAAAACTATCGCAATTTGAGCACATGGTACAGGGTCAGCCTCACATACTTTTTATTTTCCTAACAGCTTTGTGGTACGGCCACGACGCAGCGAAGAGTTTTTATCCGACAAATGGACTATGCAAAAAGGTGCCTCTATTTATTTAGCCAAAAAGAATAATTTATTTACATTTACAACCACTGAAAATATTATACTGGGCTACGTATTCGAATCATTTAGTAGGTGCTTTGTAGAGTATGTCGGCTCCACCGGGTGAAGTACCACACGTTTGCCAATTATTCTACCTCCAATCAGTACTATGCAAAAATCACTGTGTTTCAGTTTAAAGAGCAATATTTCAAAAGAAATTTAAAAGCATTTCTAATTTCTTAGGGTCTCAATCGCAGCGCAGTGCAGAACTAGCTAATGACTTATACTCTTCATGTTCCAATAGCTACGTGACACTGTGCTGTTGTAGACAGGGGTGTTGCTTACCTTCAGGCACGTGTCCTGCTCGTCTCGTCACTCGTCAAAAAAAGTCAAGTTGTTTTGTTTGTCACGGCAAGAAAATTGATCATCATTATCATCTGCCCTTGAACATCGTCTGCTAGTCAGCTCCTGTCCTCAGCTTTCTTTCTATTTAACGCAGATTGTCACTCCGCTTTGCTGCAGGTTCGTCCACATTATGCTTGCCTATGGGTTCTAAGAACCAGCCGGTTTTCTCGCGATGATTTTCTTCGTAGTTAAAGCTAGTGTGATGACAAACTTGTCCGTCTACTCTGGAAAAATAGAAAGATAACTCTTTATTGTGACGCATAAAAAATATTACAGTAAAAACTTATGAACTAGCGCCACAAAAGGCAGCCTTATTGCTGACAGCAATCTCTTCCAGGCAACTAAAAGGAAAATGCTCGGAGGTAAAGGCTGGATTCGAACCAACGTCTACACGTTAGTAAATTGCTCGTTCTTTTTTTCCAGTTAAAATTTCCAGTGTTTGTAATAATATTTTATTTAATTTTTTACTATTCCCTCTCTTTTCCTAGCTATATATCCCACATGGTGGTGAGGTCAGCCTTCCTGCTTTTTAACCGACTTCAAAAAAAGAGGTTTCTCAATTCGACCGTATGTATGTTCTTTTTTTTTTTTCCTTTTCTTCTACTTCGCGTTATCTATGACATCGTCATCGGACCACTTGCATTCTCTCATGTCCCTCCGCACTACAGTCCTCCTGGTTTTGCGTCGGCCTCTGGATCTTCGACCAGGGGCGGACAACTGCAGCGCCAAGTTCCCTACGTAATCAGGCGGCCTAAGTTTTTACTAGTATACATTTAAAAATACAAACATTACAAAAAACTTATAACAAAAATTATTACGTTATTAACACAGTAATTTTTGAAACTTAGTTGTAAGAAAATTTATTTCGTCACCCTATTTGTTTTTTTTTGGTTTTGTTGACAATTGTTAGACAGTTCAGCTATCTGGCTTCCATAGTACCAAGCTTTGTTTAGTTTGGGGCTGGACGGGGTTTATTGTGAAATATCCACCGATATTTATATATATACCGATTATTTAATAAGTACTTGTTTTAATGTTGACCGCTATATAGGTGTCTGAAACTGTTATGTTATGGGTAGATCTACCCATATAACATAACAGTTTCAGGCAGCTTTTGGAAAGTGAGGAATCACACTCGTCTGTCAAGGGTAAAACCACGGAGCTAATTAGCTCCGTGGGTAAAACACATCGAGCAACTCTATCCTTAATCTCTATCTATCTATCTAATAACTCCTTCCACGCAAGCACGGAAGGGAGGAGTAGCCTTAGCTAAAAAATGTTGTTCAAATCTTTCTGTCGTTTCTTGCGGGAGGGGAAAGTTGCAAACTAGCGCAAAGCCGCACTATTACATACAAAACATACCTGTACCGATCATACTCACACAGCCAAATCACAAACACACAAAAAAATAAAGCACCATTTACAAATCTAGCCCCGCCCTCAGTCACAGTATATTATCAAACTCCTTGGTCCACGCGGACTTGTACTTTGACAGAGGGGAAACGCTGTGTATGCCTGCTCCCTTCCATGTTGCGCGCTGGTAAAACATGATTTTTATCTATGCCTTGTAATAATTTATCTGGAAATATTGCTCTCCACACCGGAACTCAGTTTTTTTTTACTTTTATAGGTTTACACTTCATCTCACCGGATGTTAAGCGACGATGCGGTCTATGAAGTGTTTACCTAGAAGAAACCGATTCACTCTCGATTGTACAGATGTTTGCAAATTACTGCTCGGTGGTAGACTAACTGGTAAAGGTGTGATAGCTCCGAGTGGACTCTGCAAAAAGCTAAAACCGCTCCAAAATGATGAATGAAAATTTATTAAGTATTTTATTTGTATTAAACTAGAACTATGTTCAGGCCGCAACTCAAATAAAACATTTTCATTCACTAAGCGTTTCACGAACGTAGTTGTTTGCCTTCACTCGGGGCTCCGACTAGTTCCCGGCATTGTTCGGAATCGTTAGAGGTTTTAAGTTGAAGTACTACTTCAGCCCTCGGTAGCACTCGCTATTAAAACCCCTACCAATTAGTATTACTGTCCAAGAATGTCGCCACTATCGGATATTTATATGATATTTATGTATTATTATAATCGTTTTTATGCTTAGTTACTAATTTGTAAATAGTTATTTATTATGTACTTACACATGTATTACATTCCTGGGTCAAGAACACAGTGATAAGTTATGATTTGGACTCTTCATGTTCCAATAGTTGCATGACCAGTATGTAGTATAAGTAAATATGAACTCTTTGTGTGTGACGCTGTGCTGTTAGCGTGTTACTTACCATCAAGTAAATGTCTTGCTTGGCACGTCACTCTTAACTTTAAAAAAATCTTAGTAACCCTATTAATGCTACTAATTCTATGTGTTAGTTTATTTACCTATATATTTATTATTTATATTAGTGCATTCGTTTCGTCAAAAGATTTAAGTGGTGGTACAGAATGTAGTGTTTGGACGTTTGTGTTATTTTAAACTTTATATCTACGTGTCTTATTTCTGACTAGCTGTGGCCCGCGGTTGCGGTTGAGGCCCGCAGTTACTTGCGGGGTATCAAAACAGTTGAATGTTTTTTTTTTCAATAAAAGTAGACTATGTTAATCGTTACAGCATCAGCTATTTGTCACTGGAAATTTTGTTATAATCGGGCCAGTATTTTCAGAGATTAACCGGAACTAACAGACAGATCGGCAGACTGCAAAAATATGTAAAAGGCATTTTTTGTGTGTAGGTGTGTAATTTCATGTGTATTTATTGAAAAGCTGTTGATTTGGAATGGCAAAGAGATACTTACATTTAAATGCACGGATAGAAATGTGTTTTAGGCACTTTATACCTGGTAGAGGATTTATAAAATTTAGAGACTCGAGATTCAAATGTATCTCAAACTTGCGAATACGGACGCTGTCTCCACTGCATCATCATGATTTTTATAAAGCTAGCCATGGACTAAACCGTTAACGTTATATTTCGATGAAGAGATAATCCCCAGAACCGAATCGGACCCAAAGGATGCGCATAAAAATATCGTTTATTTTTCATACACAAAAAGCCTGAGACGTATTTTTTATCCTCTTATCGGGAAAATCCGTAAACACAGTAACGTGGCGCCCGCGCCACTTATAAAAGCTTACGACGAAAATATTGAACTAATAAAATTAGAACAATAGCTGTTATATAATATTATTAGAACCAATACCAGCGCCACTCTTTAGAAAAAACGAAAACTAAAGCGCACCACCGGTTAAGGTCTGTGTTAAAAAAGTTGAACTGCGCTGTTTAATCAAATGTTACTCAATGAGCCATAGAGGCGCCACTAGTCAGCGGTGCTCAATAGTGGCGTGGCCTCTAAGCCAACGGTAGAACATAAAGGAGCCGAGAGCATATCGCCCCACGCCTTAATCTGCCATAAACAATCGCTACGAACAAAACCTCGCAATAGTAAATTTCACGAAGTCATCCGACGGAGTAATGGTTGAATTTTCTGATCAACCCACAAAAACAAGCGATAACCGACTTTATCTCTTTGCGATAAGCCGCAATTTGTATGTGTACTACGTTGTCGCCGTTTTTCGGGAAAATAAAAAGTGCGTTTCCTATATTAAGCCTTACGGTTTCGGGAATAGAGGTTGTATCTGCGTGTGGGGGTTATCGGGATGTCCCGGCGTTTAATCTGGCTCTGTTATTTTTCCGGTAATACATCAAAGTGGCGACTTTCTACGGCAAATTGTATCAAAGTCGCTGATGTATAGCGCACCGTGTGTGTGTGTCTCAATGTAGTGTGGGAAACGCACACACACAAACGCTGTAGGTTAGAATACAGTTTTATACGTAGACCTACAATTTTAACTTTCAGTTATTTATGTTTTGTACAACATAGCTTATAACTTTAACTTACTTCACAAAAGGTTCTTAATTTGACTATGTTTTTATTGTGTGTATGTTAGATATTCGCATACCTAACTAGATCCGCCAAATAGTTTTTTTTTTATTTTGATTTTTTAAGAAGTGCTCCCATATACATTACTAGATGCCCGCCCCGGCTTCGCCCGTGGTATATTATATAGCACTCATCGGGATCCCGTACATATCCAACGGTGAAAGAATGACTGAAATCGGTTCACTCATTCCTGAGAATATCGATTTCAAACAAAAAACCTCTTCAGCAACCTGCTACGCCACCTGTCGGAAATTGGTCGTACCAACTCAGATGTAGAAAAAAAAATAGCAAAGGTTTATATTCGAGGCACAGATTACTGAAATTCAATGACGCAATCTTTGACACATGCTGTCATGTGTCATGCCAAAGCACGAAACGTACGAAAACTCTCAAAAGGGGAATATTTTTTCCCGATTTTGTTACATTCTTGTTTCATACTCCGCTTCAATTAATAGTAGAGTTATTTTCTATAGCCTAAAGCCTTCCTCGATAAATGGACTATCCAATAGAAAAAGAATCTTTCAATTCGGACCAGTACTTCCCGAGATCCTAGCGTTCAAGCAAACAAACAAACAAACTCTTCAGCTTTATAATATTAGTATAGATAGTATAGATATTGAAATTGAAATTAATGCAGTGGTTTTCGATATATGAACAAAAAACTAAAATTTACTTTCATTAATCTGTACGACTTAGTGATGGTTTCTTATGAAGTTTCGTCTAGTGTATGTGTTGGAATATAAAATGTAATTATAATTTTAAATGGAAGTCAACTTTGGTTTTTCTGGAGTATATTATACGAGTTATAATTCTGTAAATATTATCAATATGATAGTTTGGATGTTATAAGCTTTCTTGGTCAATCACAGTGGAACAGCTGAATGGACTAAAAAAACAGTTATAATTCAATAAAGGAAAATAACGTGTAAATTAAACACACACAACACTTTATCACGGAGCCCTCCAAAAGCAGCAGATGCGGCATCAATTCTACTACTCACTTCAGGATCCAGATCACCTTTCATTCTAATTGTACTGCCAAGGTATCTTAACTTATCAACTTGTTTTAATACACGATTTCCGAGTGATATACTCAATTGTGTGCAGTCCATAGCCATCACTTCGGCCTTGGTGACGCTTATTTTTCCACAAGTTCCTTTAGACCATCAGGACTTTCCGCTACAAAACAGAGGTCATCAGCGTATAAAATCTCTTTTATGATGTCAAGGGAGCACTTGAAATAGAAAAGGGAAACTTGAACGCGACAACATCATAGCAATACATTGATAGATGCGGCGGAAGCGTACACTGAGCGTAACGGGACGTAATGGGACACTTTTTCGTACATGCACCGGGCGTTCATCGATTTATTAGTCGTTGTCACGCCAAAAGGTAGTTGTACTCACGTCATACGTCACGTCCATATTCGGTAAGACCGTTCCCGTTACTTTTCCGGGATAAAAAGTAGCATATGTGTTCTTACAGACCATTATCTATCTGTATTCTTATATATATACTAGCGGCTCGTCCCGGTTTCGCTCGGATAGTAACCAAAATATCAAGTGCAGTTCCATCTGCCGGGGTGATTTATAAATCTAAACCTTCCAGGGCCCTACGCAAGCGTATTAAAAAAAAATCATTCAAATCGGTCGAGCCCTTTAGAAGGAGTTGAAACAACGAAAAGTGCCATTGAATATATATATATTAAAAAATAGGGGTTGGTGATGAAAGGGTAAAAATTTTGGGTTGTATGTATTTTTATGCCACATTATAAAAAATAAAAACAAAAAATTTTGTCCAAAAATAAAATGTTTTTTTTTTAGATTACATATTTCTTTATTTCATACCTTAGGTATAACAGATAACACACAGATACACTTGGTAACGTCATTTACAAAATTCTAAGAAAAGTTTAAAAAATGGCATTAAATTACATATTCAAATTATAAAAGGAAAAAAAAAATAGCGGCTATTCAGTAGGACTTTGTCAGTTCAATGCAGCTGTAGAGAGGCGTTAGGGGTGAACAACCACTTATCACTAAGGGATGTGAAAAATAGATGTTGGCCGATTCTCAGACTTACTCAATATGCTCAAAAAAATTCATGAGAATCGGTCAACACGACAATGTAAGATATTAAATTTCAGCTGTTTAGACGTTTCGACGTGATTGAGCAACAAACACCAAAATGTCCGACCATTCAAACATTTAAATTTACAATAATACGTAGAAGGATAGTTTGGAATACCATAATTAGTTACTTTTTATAATGGGATCAGGATATATGTGAGTAAAACCTCGAGATGATACTAGTTGAATAATGCGTAGATCTACTGTTTCATGCTATCGGTGCTGGCAGCTCGGCTCTAAGGCAGTTGTATAGTGTTATGTGATCTGAATGTTAATTCCGACCTTGGCTGTAGTTTGAGAGCGATATTACGTAACTGGCTCTTGGATAAACTAGCTCTCATCCAATTAGTATTAAATTGAACCTAAATTGTTTTTAGGGTTCCGTGCCCGAGGTCTTAAGCCCGTAAATTCGTTATTACCTTTTGAAATATTATGAGAGGTGTTTATAGACAACAGTGTAGTTATAATACATTTTACTTATATGGCTACGACTTGAGATTATGATTTACTAGAAACCTAGCCTAACGGTTTTACCCGTGTTACTGTTCTCCTTATTTTTTGGAATAAAAAGTAGCTTATGCGCTATTATGACTACCATCTATTGCCAAATTTCAACTAGATTGATTTAGTCGTTCCGACGTGTTGACGACTCTCGTATGTAAATGTATAATATCACTCGTATTCAATTACAACTTCATACTAGTAGGTATTAATGTTACTGTGTTCCGGTTTGAAGGACAATGTTTCCAGAGAAATTACAGGGCTTAGAGACATACCATCTTAGATCTCTGGGTGACGAGCACAGTGCAGTGCTAGGTAATGATTTGGACTTTTCATGTTCCAATAGCTGCGTGTCACTGTGCTGTTATGTGGCAAGCATGTTGCTTAACATCAGGCACATGTCCTGCTCGTTTCGTCACTCTCTATTTTAAAAAAAGTTCCAGTTTTGAAGTGAAAACTTATTATTATTTTGGCTTACAGATTTTTCGTGAATCGTGCTCAAGAATCACGTTCAGGAATGAAAGAAATCTTCGGATGAACTTGGAACCATGGCCATCTAGAAATGGTAACGCCATGGCGTGTTACCATGGTAACCATTACACATAAATATTTAGTCTAGATGGCCATGCTTAGATGACTTATTTGAACGATGTTTTGATGGTTTATTCCAGACCAGCGGTGCCCTCCGGTTTCACTCGCGTAGTTTCCGAAGTGTGCTCTCAAATTCTGAGTTATATGTTTTCACTTCTGTCGGCAGTCCTTATGGCTGTTTTTGTATTTTTAAAAATAAAGTATAATTAAAAACAAATAAAAATTGTTTATTTCAAATAATCGGTTGTTACGTACCAGTACCTACACATGTCTGCACAACGTGAGCTGCATTCCAGCACGAGGTTCAAGTCAGCAATTTCAACAGAACTCGGCAGTAGGAATGATCTGCCTCGTGCCAACTACAATTCGCTGATGCTCATCTCACTAAATTGTGACCCAGATGACCCTTCATTAAAGCTGATTTCAATAAAGAAGTCAGTGTCGTTCGATCGTCGAAGGCATTCGCACCTAAGTTAGATAGGCTTAAGATCCTATGATGTGAGTGTCGTTCTCATATCGAACGCATTCGCGTTTAGGTTAAATAGTTTTAATATATTTTAATGTGAATTTAAGTATAGTAAAGTTCGTTCTAAGCAATTCTAGTTTCCTTTCGAGCCCTCCGTCTGCAACTTTCGTAATTCGGTACATTTACATGTGTTTCCCTAATTCCCCAAACTAGGTGTGAAACACACCTGTATTTTGGGTATTAGATATATTCGTTTTAAATCAATTTATGTACACTTCGTCAAAGTTAAACATGTTAAGTACTTTGGAAATTATAAAACACTAGATGTCCGCCCCGGCCTCGCCCGTGAAACATATATAGCACTCATTGAGATCCCGCACATATCCAACGGTGAAAAAATTTTAGAAATCGGTTCAGTTATTCCTGAGAATATTTCGCGCTTTCAAACAAAACACTTCTTCAGCTACCTGATACGCCACCTGTCGGAAATTGGTCGTACCAACTCAGAGATTAGCAAAAGTTTTATATTCAAGAGGTATGTGATCTGTGATATTCAATGACGCAATCTTAGACACATGCTGTCATGTGTCATGCCCGAAGCCCGAAGTGTCATAGCACGAAACGTACGTAAACTCTCAAAAAGGAATATTTTTCCCCGCTTTTGTTACTTTCTTGATTCATGCTCCGCTTCTGTTAATAGTAGCGTTATTTTCTATAACCTATAGCCTTCCTCGATAAATGGACTATCCAATAGAAAAAGAATCTTTCAATTCGGACTAGCACTTCCCGAGATCCTAGCGTTCAAATAAACAAACTCTTCAGCTTTATAATATTAGTATATATTTTAAAATTGTAAATAAACAAGCAAAAATAATTATGTCGTACAATTTAACTGCTGGTCAAGTCAATTTCATAATCCAAATTATATTAAAATAAACATCAAATTAATAGAATCCAAAATTAATACAAAAATAAAATCAGAAAAAGAATCAAGATAAACTATTTTTAATAAAAAATTAAACCGCTTCAACAGTACAAATAGGCACTCAAAAGCGAAAAATAATTTACGAGTAATATAGGTAATTATAATAACCGCTACTCACTCATCCATATGAAATCGGTGCCAGTCTAGTTAAAAAGCTAGTAATAAAAAACTACTACAACGATTTCGATATTAATTATATCCCATCGTACAATGATCGTCTACAATATTTTCACGTTACCTCCCTTAGTATTCGTCGTAATTATATTGATCTTACACTGTTGCATAAGATCGTCCATTCTTCGATTGACTCCCCAACCCTGCTTTCTCTTTTAAATTTTAATACACGTTTCCGGTTTCGTAATCGTAATTATAATACCTTCAGTTTGCAAGTTTTTTACCAATAATACATCTTATTATAATCCCATAGTCAGAATGAGTCGCCAATACAACGAAGTCCTTGTCTCCGAGTTATTCCAATTTCAGAGGAAAATCAAAGAAATTTTACACTTTAATCTAAAAGAATAATAACCCTGTTGTGCTTACTGTAAATACTATTAAGAGTTTTTTTTTTTAATATTGTTTATACATTAATTGTTTCACACTGTTAATATACTTATCTGTTGTGTTATAATATTCTATGTTTATATCTTATTTATCTACTGTTTTAACGCATGTTAGTTTTTAGTTTTAAGTTCAGATATGTTGGCCTAAGTTTCTTTATGTATTATCACTAATGTAATGTTATTATTATCAAACCACTGAATTTAAATAATTGTTGTTTCTAGGCCCACATAGTTTGGAATGTAATACAGTTCTGTACAGTACACTCTTATGTTATAGTTTATATTTATTACATTCTGTTTTGTGTGCTCATTGAATTAATAAATAAATAAAATAAATAAATAATTATCGATATTAAATGTATACGGGACCACCTCTGAACTATGATCTACCAAACAAAACAAGAACCATCGAAATCGATTCACAATTGGCGGCGTTATCGAGTAACATACATACAAAAAAATATATACATACAGCCGAATAGAGAACCTCCTCCTTTTTTGAAGTCGGTTAAAAACTAACAAATACAAATACAAAAATCTTTATTGCTGTTTGCAGGTAAGATAAGATGATACAAAACATTTAAATAATTGACCCATACAAACTGGCCTCTTCTTCTAGAGGCATGCAATATGTCTGGCAACGCAGTTTCCATTGGTCTGAATTTATACAATGATAATAATAGTCAGCTGATAGTCTTCTTCTTCATTTTTCATTTTTAACTTTTAATCGGTTGTATCATATATGTCATCTGATTCATCGTCTATTAATTTCTGGCTTCTATCCCGGTGTGTTATGTTAGTGTGATATGTTTGATGAGTACAATTACGCCAACGTCAATTTAAAAACAAAATCGAAGTTACAATCAAAATAAAAGTCAAAGCAAGATAAAAAAACAAGACTAAAAACAAATTTAGAAGCAATTACCATTAATGATTAATTAAATTAATTACCATTCAGCGTGATAATCCCGCCAGCATGTCGGGCACGCTTCCGAGTGGTAGAAGATCTGTTTGTTTATCTTGATTATCGATGTAACCTTCATCGATCTATGGATCTTTCAGATGAGTTTAGTGTAAATAGGTAGGTATTGTGTAAGAGTAGTACTGTGTAATTCTTTTAGTATGCAACTTAGCCCTTAGGCTAGCATGGCTTCTTTTATCAAAAAAAGTATTGAAAAAACATAACCCCTCTTGCAGTCGGGTAAAAAGAGTGTTGAAATATGATTGAATAGAAAAAAATGTTAATATTCTTCCCTACTTGAACTCTTTGGCAATAACTCTATGATACTTTTATTCGTAACTCGTAGAAGCGGCACCGTTTCATGGTGGATATTCCAAAGACACGGACGAAGAGGTTTGACTCTACGTTTGTGATAAGAACGTCTAGGCTGTGGAATGAGTTGCCTGAGTGGGTTTTTCCCGATAGTTATAATATTGGTGTCTTCAAATCGAGAGTGAATCGGTTTCTTCTAGGTAAACACGCTCCATCGTAGACCGCATCGTCGCTTAACATCAGGCGAGATGGCGGTCAAGTGTTAACCTATAAAAGTAAAAAAAAATATCGTCTGTGAAATTAGTAGGTAATTACAAAAGTGTATAGTGGGGTCAGAATCCAAAGAATCATTTGCACTACAGTATATCCACGTATTGGTGTACTTACAGACATTTCATGTCGTTTTGTTACGTAATATACAAACATAAAATCTGCATAATAAGAATTCAATTCCTCGAATCTAATAGTTATAGCTAACGAAATATATTTTGCTTGTCGTAATAGAATAGATAGGTAGGTTAGGTAGGTATTCATGAAGTTAATTTAGTTAATAGCTCTGCCAGTTGAGTATTTTTTTATGGTAACGGACGCGAAGAACGCTGCGTAATATGTAAATAAGCAGATTTAGGATTTTTATTGATGTTATGATTGACTGGTATTTTTTTTAGTATCGAAAAATGTATTTTAATTCGCACCCATCCTATTCCGAACAAAGACGAATTATCAAACACAAAAATTAAAAAAATTAGTCCAGCCGTTCTTGAGCGATAAATAGTATAACGAACAGCACTTTTATTTACATAACTAGCTGTACCCTGCCACGTTTCGCTGTGGCACATTGTGATGCAAAAATTAGATAAAAACAATCCTTGATGCGGATTATATTGCATTGTAAAATTTCAGCTCGATCGGTGCTGAACTTTTTGAGTTTTTGAAGCGTACACAAACCAACATAACATTTTTATATATAGAAATTATATAGGTTTTTGAGATAGGTGCCTGAAGATAAAATATTCTACCTATGTATAAATGTATTGTTTAAGTTTGAGCTCATTTTTTTCTTGTAATTTTTAATAGTTTAGTTTGTGTTAGTTAGTGTGTGCGTATGTGTACACGTGAGTGTTTATGTGGAAACGTTTCAGTGAAAAATAAATAAACAATTTATTGCTAGCAAACACATAAAAAGTATTTAGATCTTCATAGTTTTATTCTTACCTATTCTGTGAAAACACAGCCATTCGAAGTAGATACAGTTTGTGAAATCTTTTGTGTATTTTGACCGCCTGCCAGCTTTCTTAATTACGTTATGGCCACCATAGAAGATGCTGATTCAATGAAGATTAAAAGTTGCACAGAAGGTACGCTTGGAATTATTATACTTTGTATTCCTAATGCTGAAATTCGGCGCGTCATTTCACTAGAAGAAAGCTGGTTGGTTTTTTATATAGATAGATAGATACTCTTTATTGACACACCAAATAAAAAAGATACAAAGCAAAAAAATAAACAAAAAAATAGTAAATTAGTGCGACAGTGGGCGGCCTTATCACTAAAAGCGATCTATTCCAGGCAACCTTAGGGTATAGTGTGAAGGGATAAGCAGAACGTTTGTCTGATAGTTAGCATCATACCTGCCGAAAATAGCACAGCAGCACGCAGCTATTAGAACATGAAAAGTCCAAATTATTAGGTAGAGATACAGTACTTGTACTACTTCGGACCTAATTATTTTGTTACAAAGTTTATGACACAATTATTTCTTATTCTTATTAATTACCTATCGCTACACTATACTCGTCACCCAGAGATATATCTACGATGTTTTATCTCTATGTCTAGTGATTTCACTGGAAATATTGTTCTTCGAACCGAAACACAGACATGGACAGATGAATATGAGAACATGAGAATGAGAACATGATGTTTTCACATTACTGCTGGCCGGTAGAACAAGTAACAGAGGTTGAACTTCCCCAAGATTGTACTAACAACAAATGTAGTAGAAACGATTAGAACTGTATAAATCCTTAAATAAAGTACAAGCCCCTTGGTCACCACGTTAGGGATAATCTCGCGGGCCGGGCCCTTGTAAAATAACTTCCCCAGGTAGACTCTACAGAGAGTCCTAACACTACTACCGTATACCCTTGTAGTCCCACGCTTGGGACTCGGGGCGACTCAGTACAGAGTCAAATACTTATGTTGGCTTTGATTGAGGGGTTGGCGGATGGCTCATATCCTCGGAAGATAGTTTTCTGTTTCCTCACAATTGTTTCTTTCATCGTTGAAGCTTGTGGTGACTACAAAATTGTACATCTAGAGTTGGAATAGTACACGGAGTAGCAGACGGGTATGGACACTACTGAGGCAAACTACAGACTCGGTCACTGGGCTTACACGCGGTGTTATATCGCTAATGCCCGAGCTACATGAGGCTAGATTTTCAAACTAGGATAGCAAGCTACATAGTGTTAGTAAGCTAGCAAGCTAATACTTCTATCTTCGTGCAGACAACGCTAGTTTGGTCTGCCTGGGGAAGTACCACACCTTTGCCTGTTATTCTACCGCCAAGCAGTAATGTGCAAACATAACTGTGATCCGGTTTGAAGGGAAATGTTTCCAGAGATTTACAGGGCGTAGAGATATAACATCTCAGATCTTTAGGTGACGAGCGCAGTGCAGTTCTAGGTAATGATTTTGACTCTTCGTGTTCCAATAGCTGCGTGTAACTGCTGTTATATGGCAGGCATGGCACATGTCCTGCTCGTCTCGTCACTTTTTATACAAAAAAACGAAGCTAGAACTAGCTTGCTAGCCAACTGTCACTAGCTTGTTATACTAGCTTGAAAAACAAGCCTCGTGTAGCTTGGGCTTAAGCCTTTTTAACCGACTTCAAAAAAGGAGGTTTCTCAATTCGAGCGTAGTTTTTTTGGAACGAAGTTCCTTATCGCGCGTTTTGAAAGGGGGCTAGACGGAAAAAATTCTTACGAAAAGTTGTCACGACACTTTTTGCTATTGTAAGCTGCGCGGCGTCGCATGTTTCTCTGTCTGTCTCTCTCTCTCTTATAAAAAGCAAGCCAGATATTTTCATTTCTATTTCGCATTGAACAGTGTGGTGTCGCGACGATTATTTTTGTTGAGTGTATACAGGTTTTTTGTAAATAATAAAAAAAAGAAAAAAAAAAAATCCTTCACTAATTAATCGAAAGGAACTTCCTTCCAGCCGGGTGTCCCTTGACACCTCTAAATTTTTACGATGAAATTTATATGGGACCTCAGAACTACATATTTTAAATAATAATTTTAAATTTTGTCATTTTTTTAAGTCTCAAAATTTATAAAAGATGCTTATGTTATGTAATTAAAACCAAAGCATTGTCTTTTCTATTCCCCACTACTCATTGTAGATCACAAACTTGAGTAACCTGTGTATGGTACACTCGTACATCGATACATCGAATTGATTCCTTGTTGGAGTGTCTCGTGGCCTGCGACTACTGAACAATCTGTGTCCAGATTTATGCTCACTTACTATTATTGCCGTCGCCAGCAGAATAATGATTTAAACAGTATTAATCTCGTATATTATTGTGACACTTTTTTGGCTTCCGCAAGAAAAACTTCTGGAACGTATTACTCGTATTTCATCTAGCGAAAAGATGCGAGAATTTTCTCGAATAATAACATTTTTGTTGCTGTATCCGTCGCTGGTTTTCCGCCATTTTGTAAGACATGGCTGTTTTAACTTTTAGTTTGATATACGTGGAGTTTATTAGTCGTATGAGTGAACTCGTTTGATCGCGCCATCTTAAGGGTAAGTTCCAATCTTGCCTACACCGCATAGTATTTTATAAATGCAGATTATGTTCGATTTTGGTAAAACTATCTCATTTCATTTATTGTTAAGCTACAAGAAAAAATACTTGTCAAATTGGTTACGAGATTGTATTATACCAGACTTATGTCAGGTACCTACTTACATGTATAATGTAAAGTACTTGGGTGACCTTAGATACATACAGATTTTCTCAAAAAAAAAAGGAACTTGAAAAAAGAAATGTCGCCGACAGGATTCGAACCCGGATCGACCATTTTATGACCGCCCAACTTCGCGACTGAGCTAATACACTGTCGCGCGACGTCGCGAAATTTACCGTCGCAATCTAATGTTTATGTAAAACTTTTTCATTGTCTAAAAACGCGCATAAAATAGCGTTTTTTTTTAATAAAACCTGGCTAGATCGATTTATCATCCCCGAACCCCTCTGTAAACATAATTTCATGAAAATCGTTCAAGCCGTTTCTGAGGTTTAGATCCTATATATGTATATATATATACCTACAAGAATTGCTCGTTGAAAAATAACGTCACACGGATACCGGAGCAGTCCTAAAAAGGCATATACATCAACATATTTTTACACAGGAATACATGAAAGGCATAGATGTTTTGCGAATAAATAACCAACCTAATAATGCGCTAACTAGTACCGGCGGAGTTCCCGTTTCCGTTGTTTTTCGCAATAAAAATAGCCTATTTGGTATTCCGCTTTCAGTGTCAACCGCTAATCGGATAGGTTTAGCCGTTCCGACTTGATTGAGCAACAAACATTGAAACTTTCCAATTTAAAATATCAGTAGTATTCAGGATGTAAGTTACGTTCACTTCGAATTAATCTAAATTAGTGAGTAGGTATGAGTTATTGGAGTGTGAAGGAATGATAAACACGTATTGGATGGTACACATATTATATTGGTACAACCAAACAGTTTACACATACTACGTATAAAGTTACAATGGTTTACACCGAAATCACGGGTCTGATCGCTCTTGTCTTGTCGCTCTTATGGAAGTGTCATACTTTTGTCGCGGCTCCTCACTCTGTTGCCATAGCTAATATACACGTCGTCTGCTTACGATTGGTACAAAGGAACCGTGCGGAAAAACTTGATCTGTTTACTTACTCTATATCTAAGGATACAACCTTGCTTACCGTAGGTATATGTGTAGCGGCCTACACATTACATTATTCGTGTACATCCTTCGGCATGCTGTTTCATACTGCGGGCGCGCTTCGTATTTACGCGCGATACCAGTTTGAACGGTGAGCGACGACATCCCGGCGCGGCGACCCCTCTGCAACTGGCGCGCGCGCATTTTTTTTTTTTTTTTTTTTTCTAACTGATTTATGACTGCTGGCCCGGAGGCCCCTACTGCCTATCTGACTATTGGGTTAGCGCCGGAGGCTGGGGACCAAAATAACCTAACCTAACATTCCTAACATACTTACGAAGTCTAACCTGAAAGAAAAATCGAACTAAGAGAGAGCTATCTACCTAGCTATCTAACTCATACATACATACCGAAAACATAAGCACTCTAGCTGAGCGCTATCGGATATAGTGCGCCCGTGAACCGCATGTCGCGGAGGGCAGTGACGCGGGTACGGTGACTATCTCACTCACGCGAGGGCGCCTAGACGGCACGGCCTCGGCTCGCGCTGTCACCGGGGAGAGATTCAAGGTTCGGCACTTAGTGCCTATTGACAGAGTTACTGCCTTCACCCACCGGGTCGTGACGGGAACCGAACCCGGTACTACTACGCGAGTTACTATGTCTACTGACTTATTATTGGGGAAAAATGCAAAGAGAGACTTTGCCGGCTGGCTTAGTTTTGTTTTAGAACGACTATGTCGGCTGACTGATTATTATATGGGAATTAGCTAATTGTCATCTGACTGATTATTAATACTAATAATTCAGAGATTGTCTTCGGACTGATTATTAGGGAGAGGCGATTAAGGCGGGTGAGGCTTTATGAAAGTTCTAATGTCAGCTGACTTATTATTAACAATGACTAAAATCCGCTGATGGATTAGGGAGACCCGGTAACCTCGCCGGTGAGGTGATCGGGGTGCCATTGGTATCCGGCGCCTATACCACAAGTGGCTTGTCTAGACCGCCGTGAGCCGAGGGACCGGCCCGTGCCCGCCACCACCGCGGCGGCAGCGGTAACGTTCCGGTAACCCGGGACCTCGCGGCGGTCACTATCGAGCGAGCGTAGCGCCTACGGCCTAGCGGGGAGAGAGGGAGCGGACAGGGCTAAAGAGCGGAGTTTAGCGAAAAACTCGCTATGGTCACTTACTGTCGCTATGGTCACTTACTGAGCGCGCGCGCATCGACCGCAGTATATTTATATGAAACCAGCGACCGCCGCCTCGTGCGATCTTACTTAAGCCACTCATTCATTTAGATGCTAATTGTAGATGGTCCCATGTATACTTTAACCAGATCGATTTAATAAATGCATGATAATTCTCCAATCACTGTTTTACTTCTTAAACTATAATCATACTTAAGATTCAAGTTTACGCGGCGGACAAACTAGGAAGATCGGCTAAATTGGTGACCCCGACGTGATCAAGAACGATAACTCAATGACCGAAGAGAAGCATTTAGAGATGGTCGGAATTAGAGCTCGGATTCCACAATTCTGGCGAGATAAACCGAGACTATGGTTCGCGCAGTTCGAGACTATGGTCGCGATGCAAAAACTCGGTGACGAAAATAAGTTCGGAATGGTCGTCGCGCAACTCGAGAAAGTCGATGTCGAGCAAATAAGCGACATAATCCTGGCGCCACCCAATACCGGCAGGTATGAAGCGGTGAAGCAGCGGTTACTATCCGTATATGAAGAATCGGAAGATATTCAATTGAGAAAGCTGTTGAACGAGGTCGACTTAGGCGATCAGCGCCCTTCACAACTGTTACGTCGAATGAGGGACTTAGCGCGTAACAAATTACCTGACGATACTTTGCGAATGCTGTGGATGGGACATCTACCCAAATCAACGAGAGCAGTTCTAGCCGTCAGCGAGGAATCAAGGCTGGATACATTAGCGACTATGGCAGATAAAATGCACGAGCAAACAAAGAAGTGAACAGCGTATGCTCGTGCCAAGGCCATGCATCAAGCTCACAACAACAACACACGCACGAGGACGTTATTAGCATGATCGAAACGCTAACAAAAGTAGCAGCTTTGAGCCGACTCCTACTTCAAGCACCGTCGACAGCCCTATCGCGGTAGGGCTAGATCCCGTTCAAATTCATCAGCAAGACAGCACGAGAGGAGAAGCATCAGGAATGTGTTATTTCCATCGGAAATTTGGCCGAGCCGCATACAGATGTCGAAGCCCGTGCAACTTTCACACACAAAAAGGAAGTAACCAAGAACGTTCGGAAAACTACAAGTGACCGAAGCTGCGGTGGGAGCTGAAGTCAATGAATTGTCTGCATACCGCCTATTTATAAAAGACGTCGACACAGAACTTCATTTTCTCGTGGATACAGGCGCCAACGTGTCCGTCCTGCCAGCTCGTCCATCAGATAAGCGGGACCACACCCCAGAAAACTTCCTCTATGCCGCAAACAAAACGCCAATACCAACCTTTGGGGAGCGTACAGTTTCATTAAACTTTGGAATGAGACGACCTTACAGTTGGAGATTCGTAGTAGCAGCAGTCAGTCGGCCCATAATAGGCGCTGATTTTCTCCATCACCACGGACTTCTCGTCGATTTGCGCGGCAAGAAAATTATAGATCGGGAAACGAAGATGCACGTGCGCGGATATCTGACACCGCTTACAGAAGGCAGCATTCGTACCATCGATGACAGCGCACCATATCACAACCTACTCGCAAGATATCCTGACATAACAAGACCGACCCTGCCAAAAACTTGTCACAGCGAAGTCGAACACCACATCGAAACAACGGGTAGTCCGTGTATGCGAAGGCGCGTCCTCTTCCACCTCATAAGTACCAAGCAGCAAAGGAAGAGTTTCAGCAAATGCTTAACCAGGGCATTTGCAGACCATCTATGAGCCCGTGGGCAAGCCCGCTACACATGGTGTTAAAGAAGGATGGAACCTATAGAGCTTGCGGTGATTACAGACGGTTGAACGCCATTACCGTACCCGACCGTTACCCGATACCACGATTGCACGACTTTACTTACAACCTGCAAGACAAGAAGATATTTTCAAAATCGATTTAAAAAAGCCTACTACTTGGTCCGAAACCGCGAGGAAGATATAAAGAAGACTGCTGTCATCACTCCATTCGGCCTATTCGAATTTTCCAGAATGTGTTTCGGGCTGCGAAATGCCGGGCAGACTTTCCAACGTCATATCGACAACGTCATGCGCGGCCTGCCAGTATTTGCTTTCGTCGATGATGTTCTGGTGGCTTCTACAGACGAAATTAGCCACCAACGAGAGTTGGAAGAAGTTTTCAAAAGACTGAATGACAACGGACTGCAGATTAACGTTGCAAAATGCGTTTTTGGCCAAACAAAACTGGACTTTCTGGGATATGCTATCACACCTGAAGGCATCGCACCTACAGATGAAAAAGTTCAAGCAATCAGAGAATACCCATTACCTGAGACCGTAAACGATCTACGCCGTTTCCTGGGGATGATAAATTTCTACAGAGACAGCATACCACACGCAGCAGAAACCCAGCGAAAACTCAACGGATATTTACATAACTCACGAAAAAACGATAAGAGGAAAATAGACTGGAATGACGAAACCAAAAAAGCATTCGAGCAAAGCAAAGAAGACGTCGTAAACGCAGCCCTTCTAGCGCATCCGTCATCAAGCGCATCTTACGCGTTAATGACAGATGCATCTGAAAATTGCGCCGGGGCCGTACTACAACAAAAGATTCAAGGCAGATGGAGGCCACTTGGTTTTTTTTCGAAGAAATTCAACAACGCACAAAAAAAATATAGTACATACGACCGTGAACTCCTGTCCATCTACATGGCTGTACGTCATTTTCGTCGAATGTTCGAAGGTCGTGAGTTAGTCATCTATACAGACCACAAGCCACTTCTGAGCGCTCTAACAACAGACAGCAAAAACGAAACACCAATTAGGACTAGATATTTGGAATATATTGGTCAATTCACCTCAAACATTCAGCACGTTCCGGGGAAACTTAACGAAGTAGCCGATGCATTATCAAGAATCCACATTGAAGCCATTACCTGTCCGTCACCGATCGACTACAGCGCTTTAGCCACAAGTCAAAAGAAGGACATAAACTTGAAGCGTATCAAGAAAGAAAAGAAGCATGACTTTAGAGACCTCGCAATCCCTGGCACTTCAGTGAAAATTACTTGCGAAACATCCACTGGTACAGCTCGACCTTACTTAACAGAAGAGTTCAGAAAACCAGCCCACCAAGCTATTCACGAACTAAGTCATCCGGGCATAAGAGCTACGAGAAAACTAGTAACATCACGTTATTTCTGGCCTGCTATGAATAGTGACGTCAATAATTGGACTAGAACATGCATACAGTGCCAACGCACGAAAATACAAAGGCATACACAATCACCAATGGGAACATTCAAGGAAGCTGGTAGATTAGACCATTTACATCGATTTGGTCGGACCACTCCCTACAAGTTCAGAGGATATCGATATTTGATGACAATGATTGATCGCGGGACTAAGTGGGCCGAGGCGTACCCGATTTCCGAAATCTCCGCAGAAAAAGTTGCAGAAACACTTTACACAGGATGGATTACAAGGTTCGGAACACCGACTAGAATTTCAAGTGACAGAGGAGCGCAGTTCGAATCAGATTTGTTTAAGAAACTAATGAGCCGGATGGGAATCGAACGTTGCCGTACCTGCGCTTACCATCCACAAGCAAATGGAATGATTGAGCGGTGGCATCGGACACTGAAGGCATCCCTAACAGCTAGACTCAATACACCATCTTGGGTACATGAATTACCCACAGTACTACTCGGGTTGCGCACGGCCATCAAAGAAGACACGAACTTTAGTCCAGCCGAACTTCTCTACGGTCAAACTATAAGACTGCCGGGAGAATTTCACGGTGAACTAACGCAACAAAACTATTCAAATTCACATTTTATGGACCAGCTAACGGAAGCGACCAAGAAAGCGCAAGCCCAAAGAAAATCGAATACATCCCGCTCCACCTTCGTTCACCGAGAATTAAGCAAGCAGCACACGTATTCGTCCGCAACGACACACATCGACGACCGTTAACACCCGCCTACGACGGTCCATATCGTGTGCTCGACCGCAAAGAGAAATTCTACACTATCCAGCTACCTAACAGAAGCGATACCATTTCAATAGACAGATTAAAGCCTGCATTCTACGTCAACGAAGATTCGGAACCTGAACCACACGAGAACACATATTATGTAACTAGATCAGGAAGACAATCAAGGCCTCCGGTACGCTTCGCTCCTACAGGCGGGGGAGAGTGATGTAGCGGCCTACACATTACATTATTCGTGTACATCCTTCGGCATGCTGTTTCATACTGCGGGCGCGCTTCGTATTTACGCGCGATACCAGTTTGAACGGTGAGCGACGACATCCCGGCGCGGCGACCCCTCTGCAACTGGCGCGCGCGCATCGACCGCAGTATATTTATATGAAACCAGCGACCGCCGCCTCGTGCGATCTTACTTAAGCCACTCATTCATTTAGATGCTAATTGTAGATGGTCCCATGTATACTTTAACCAGATCGATTTAATAAATGCATGATAATTCTCCAATCACTGTTTTACTTCTTAAACTATAATCATACTTAAGATTCAAGTTTACGCGGCGGACAAACTAGGAAGATCGGCTAAATATGTACATAATTACAATCTCAAGCAATATCATCACCACATAGGAACAAGTTCCTTTGTCTGTCTATCTCTATGTGTACTTATATCTATAAAATTACCAAACAGATTTTGATGCGGCTTTTAAATAGCTTGAATGGTTCAAGAGGAAGGTTTATATGTATACACACACAATAGTAGAGAAACATTGATGATGTAAAAGGTTTCTAATGTGATGTCATAAATAAACAGTTTTTATTCCGCTTATATTGCAATATGCTGGCTGAATCCTACGAGATATATAAAATTAATGTACTGCAATATTGTACCCCTTAAAAATATCTACATAAATAGTAAAATGGTAAATACCTCTGTCTTTGGGATAACCCACAATAACCATTTGTATTCGTATTTTTAGTATCAGCATTGCACCCGTGCGAAGCCGGGGCAGGTCACTAGTCGCTAGTAATATTATGAACGCACGGTATATACAACGTTATGCATGACCTATTTACAAAAAATAAGATTCTCGTTTTAAATTAGAGGAATATTACCAATACTGGCAGTGCCACACAGTTTTACCCGCGTAGTTCTCGTTTTAAAAAGTTTTTTATATTCCAGACTACAATTTACTTTCAATTTTTTTTTATCCCATACGATGAGACGTTTCAACGTGATTGTGCAAACAACATCCAAATCTTCGTATTTATAATTAGTGATAGAAAAAAAATATTGAACTTCATATTATGTTACATTTCGTACTACTTATATTTCAAAGCACGAATTTCGAGTTCTTTAGATTCTCATAAAGTGATTAGGTACTGCCAGAGTGTCAGGATTGTATCGGCTGTATGTCTGAGGTACCCACAGAACATATATGTATATCAGTCTGCTCTGTGGAGGTACCGCAGCGACCGCCGACGTTCTGTTTGGCAGGAAGCCACTATTGTTCTATCACGACGTGGAAACAAGTTAGATAATATAATCATTTTGTTTGTGATCTACGTTGTGTCACGGTGTTTTAAAGAGAGAACATTTTATTTTCATCCCACCAGCTCGGAAAGAGTACTTTTGCTCTTCGATATCAGGGCGCAAAAGTCGTTTTTACCCTCTAGAGGTTAAAGTAAATTTGAATTTAGAACATCGTGTGTACTGAGGTTTTGAATTCAAAACATAATTCAACTTATTTATTTCTACCTCCTTGGTGCCGAATGCATCATACATTTGTTTTTATATGTTAAAAACTCAGGCTCGGAACCTCCTTGGTGTACTTACTTTTTTTAATTTGCTTAGCGCGAAAACATTTAAAAATTTGCATTTAGTCATTTCCTCGCTGAGGTGGAATGAAAAGTTACGTGTTGCACTCGAGTGCAAAGATTTTCACCTAATGCTCTTTTGATTCCCTTGCTACGCTCAGGATTCTAATTTTGAATCACCATTTTTAATATTAGTGAAATATTGCTTAATTTTGCCGCTGACCGCAAACGGGTGAAAAACGTCGTGAAACTGATATGTTCTTAGAATCTTTCGCGGTTATGATGTGTTATCCACCAACCCGCACCGGGCCAGCGTGGTGGATTGTGGGCTAGCCAATACACGTGAGAGAGAGTGAGAGACGTGGTGTTTTGCCGATGGTTACAATATTGTTGTCTTCAAATCGAGAGTAAATCGGTTTCTTCCTAGAACGTAGACCTCCATCATAGACTGCAGTCAGAAAGTGTAAAAGTGTGTGTGTGTGTGGCAGAAAGGAAAGTGGTAAAAACTGTCCCTCCCACCCCCGCCCGTCCTGTGACTTCTAAAATTAGAGAAGGACAAAAATAAAAAAAAGTGTATGATGTACATTACTATGTGAACTATCAACAAAAAATGGTTTGAATGAGATCTGTTTAGCAGTTTTATTTTAATTTTAATACGTTTTATTTTAATTCGTACAACGAACTACAAGATTTTTTATGTTATGTTGCTTGCTGCTACGGAAGCCTTCATGGGCGAGCCCGACTCGCACTTGACCACTTTTATTTGGGAACTATCTGAGTATATTTTAGATTTATAACCGCAGCACTTCATTGACTAAATCATTAAAAGCCAGGTCAAACGTCCTTTCACCTCTGCTCCGTTTTACTAAACAGCAATACATTTAAATGGAAGCTCTGGCAGCGAGCCACTTTATAATTGGTCAATATTTATTTTATAGTTCTCGTGACATGCTGAATCTAAACGATAGTAAATTTTCCATTGCTGCGGATTAGGGTAGATAATACTATTGATGATATAAATGCAAAACTTTAGATAAATGAAATGTTGAAATTTAGCATACAGAAAGATTACACTTTTGATTCCGTGAAAATATTGAGAAAGTGACCTACGCAGAAACAACGAAGATATAGATATTGAGATATGCCTTAGAGTGACGAGACGAGCAAGACATGTTTGGGGTTGATGGTAAGCAACATGCCAGCCACATAACAGCACAGGAACATGAAGAGTCCAAATCATTACCTAACACTGCACTGCACTCAAAAAAATGCTGCACACAAAATTATTGTGTTACAGTTTGAAAAGCAAAGTTTCCAGTGCAATTAATTATGCACTCGTCATCTAGAGATATCAGATGTTAATATCTGTTTAATATTTAACACCTGATTTCTTTAGAGGACTAGTCCAGTGCAGTGCTAGGTAATGATTTGGACTCTTCAGGTTCCACAATAGCTGCGTGTCACTGTGTACATAGATATTAAACATCTGATATCTCTAGATGACGAGTGCATAATTAATTGCACTGGAAACTGTGCTTTTCAAACTGTAACACAGATTTTTTCTACTTGGCGATAGAATAACTGGCATAGGTGTGGTACTTCCTCAGGAGGACTCTGGAATTTAAGAGATAGATAGTGTTCAACTGTCCAAAGTTTGTGTATTCCACAGTTGCGAATAACACAAATCTTTATAATAGTTTAAGTTCGTGTTCAAATACAAAAATTAGAATAACACGTCAGAATCCTCGAGATGAAAAATATGCTGCAATTCCTCACCCGCTATTGAAATTCAAGTCGAGGGTATGTGTGAGGGGTGACACAGTAAAAAAATGTAGAATGTAGTTTTTTTCTTTGAAAAACATGTACCAGTTGGCTTTGTTGACTGCTCTCGTGGCTTAGCTGGTAATAACTCTGCCTGTAAAGCCGAGGGTCGAGGGTTCGATTTCCAACTCGTGCAAATTGTGTGCTGAATACGATTATTTGTTCTGTGTCTGGGTGATTCAACGTCTAATAAGGATGAATTTAAAACTGTGTAAGTTTTAAATCTGCTATTTGGCTCAAGGTTTGCTGAGTTTAGGGTCAGATGAAGTTGTGTGTGAAGTGTCCGCCAATATTTTATTTTTGTTGAATTTTTTTTTGGTAAATTATTATTACCTAGTATACTAGTATAGTGAAGTCTACCAACTCGCAACTTGGCCAGTGTGGTGGACTATGGTCTAAACCTCCTTACATGATTAGCGGGAAATACGTGTCCTTTCAGTAAAGACTATATGGGTTGAAATGGCACTCGAACTTGCAAGAAATCAATATGAACTACGGGGTCTAGAAAGTAATCCTTAATTAGTAGGTTAGCCTTATCCATCATCATAAAGTATTATTCTTCAATATCAAGGAGGTATCTTGTTTAAGCGTTAAAAATCCAAATCACTGCCTAGCTTTGGACTGCGCTATTTATATGCGTTTTTTTTTTGATTATTCTATACATAATGACATTCTTTGAAATTGCTCACACGGCTGAACTGCAAGAGTTATTACCGCAAGACCTTGGATTTAAATTACATACTTGTCAAAGTCCCCGACAGCATCCTGCTGAAGCACAAGACGTTGGCGTGATTGTGCTCACCAAACATATTATCACACTGAAGCCAGAAATTAATAGACGATGAATCAGATGACATATAATATGATACAACCGATTAAAAGATAAAAATGAAAAAAAAAGAAGAATACTTTATCAGACTGGCCTCGTGGCTTAGTGGGTAGTAAATAACTCTGCCTGCGAAGCCAGGGTTCGATTTCCACCCAGTGTAAATATTTGTGTGATGAATTCAGTTATTCGCACTGTGTCTGGGTGTTTCTATTTATAATAAGTAAGTATTTAAAACTATATAAGTATTTTATCAGCTATCTGGCCGCCAGAGTACAAGCTTTGCTTAGTATGGGTCAGATGGTGTTGTGTGTGAATTGTCCACCAATATTTATTGATTAATTTATTATTTAGCTGACTATTATTATCATTGTATAAATTCAGACCAATAGAAACTGTGTTGCCAGACATATTGCATGCCTATAGAAGAAGAAGCCAGTTTGTATGGGTTAATTATTTAAATAATTGCGGCCGAAACTCGAGTGAGTTTCGGCCGCGTCCGACGGCCGTTTTCAAGGAGAGTGCACGCGTGTATTTGTATTTGCGCTGTCCACGCTGAGAAATGATTTGACAAATCGTTTTCTCCTGGAATTTATGTAGAAACATTGTTCTTCAACTACAACACATAACATTAAATAATTGCTAGCAGCAAGTTAACTTTGAATAAAGTTCAACAACTGCTTATCTACTGCAGTGCTATGTTACTGATTGTCTAGAATACACTGGCAAACAATACTGGATAGGATCTCAACATTGAGGTGGAATTCCTTACAGAGCATAAAGACTCTAGAACTCTAGAAGAAGTGTGCAAGCTAAAGACAGTTGAGATAGCATCATTATAGAGGCTCTCAAAATAATTATAAATGTAACTTTCTGACCGACACCAAAAACAGAGACGGAGACTTGTTTTTTTGTTATTTTTTCTATGTTTGTTCAGTTGTGAATAGATTTTAATGATTTTTTTCTTGACTGGTGTCTTATATTTTAGGAGAAATCATGCTGCATTGGTTTGATGAGTTCCATACAATGGAGGAACATTGTTGAATAAACAGTGTTACACGAAACTAAACCGAAACCGTTTGGACTGTATTGAAATCGTTGTAACTGTTTTTTTTAATTACAAAAAAAAATATTATTTGTTTACCTGCAAATTTATTCGATTTTTTTAGAAACCTCGCTTTTCATTGGATTAGAGTGTTTAGTCGAGTTCACATAAAATATATTATGATTTTATTGTTTGTGTGATTGTTGTTTTAAATGTTTGTTTTTTGCGGATAAAATTAAATTATCTTAAATTAGGTACGAATTCACATGCTAGGCAATTTTAGATTCAAAAATAGTTTAACTCATTCGGACTTTTCCTACTGCCTACCAACAAGTTCTGTGTCAGCGTAGCGTTTGCTCGTATTTCCGTGAGAGGACGTCTTGTGGTCACAATTTGCAGTGCAAACTCGCGGGCGGCACCTCTGGCGGGGCGGCGGAACCGGCGGGGCGGCGGTGCATGCCGATGGCGGCATTCATACTAAATCATACTGTTGCAGGTGCCAAACTGATAAATTTAAGGTTATTTTTCTCAAACCGACTCCGAACAATTCAAAATTCTCTATAATATATTCATATATATTGATAAAATCGATTTACATGCCAAGCAGATCAATTATGAAAACATTTCAGAAATTAAATAAGATCAGTGAAACTTTCACACTGACACTCTTTCAACATTTTGAACATTTTCAAACTGAACTTCCAAAATACTCTGATTACCCTTGAGTGTTTTGCAATAGTAATGCAGACGTCCACTGCTGGACATAGGCCTCCCCCAATGATTTCCATAATGGCCGGTCGTATGCCGCCTCCATCCACCGACTTCCTAATCCTACTATACGACTAATATTATAAATAGCAACGTTTGTATATTTGAATGTTTGCTGCTCAATCACGTCGTAACGTATGAACGGGTTGCGCTGAAATTTGGAACACAAGTAGGTTGTTTGCCTGTAAAAATACACAGGATACTTTTTAACCCCCGACCAAAAAAAGGGGTGTTATAAGTTTGACGTCGATGTCTGTCTGTCTGTCTGTCTGTCTGTGGCACCGTAGAGCTCAAACGGATGGGCCGATTTCGATGCGGTTTTTTTATTTGAAAGTTAATATCCGTACGGATGTTCTTAGCTATGTTTGGTCAATACCGATTCAAAATGGCCGCCGCCACAAAATGGCGGACAAAATATTTCTTCACAACCTACCTCAATATGGGTATCAAATGAAAGGGCTTGACTAGTAGAATACTATACATTATAAAAAAATTAAATCCAAGATGGCCGCCACCACAAAATGGCGAATTATATTATTTTTTTCACTAATACCTCAATATGGGTATCAAACGAAAGGGCTTGACTAGTAGAATACATTGAACTATAAAAAATTTCAAATCCAAGATGGCCGCTTCCACAAAATGGCGAAATACATTTCTTTTTTCACAACTTCCTTAATATGGGTATCAAATGAAAGGGCTTGACTAGTAGAATGTAGTACAGATAACAAATCTGAGGTAGTCGGGGGTTAAACAAAATTTTTAATTTTGTTCTTGTTATCCTGGTAAAGTAACGAGAACGGGAACTACGCCACTAAAACCACGAGGCGTAACAAATATGTAGTTACAGCTGTAACTCTAGGAATTCTACCACGTCACAAAACGAGTAAAGTTCTCGACAAGCCAGCGCTGAAGGCGATATCTAAAGCTTAGCAAACTGGGGCCGATTTTATAATTCCAATAGGTTGCCTTACCATAATAGTACTTAGGCGTATAGGCTTGTAAACGTAAGCTCATTTATAATACTGCGATATGACCATACGAATAGTGGCAATCATTTTCATGACCCTCAAGTGGGTACCATCCCAGCATCCTTCGGCTCGAACTAAATTTGAGATGCTTTGCCAGTGTGGGGTTTTCCCTATAGCTATAATCTTTGTGTCTTCAAATTGAGAGTGAATTAGTTTCTCCTAAGTAAACACGATCTATCGTAGATCGCATCGTCGCTTGTTGTGCTTACTGTAAATACTATTATAAGTTTTTTTTTATATTATTTGTTTATACATTAACTGTTTCACACTGTTAATATACTTATCTGTTGTGTTATAATATTCTATGTTTATATCTTATTTATCTACTGTTTTAACGCATGTTAGTTTTTAGTTTTAAGTTCAGATATGTTGGCCTAAGTTTGATTATGTATTATCACTAATGTAATGTTATTATGATCAATCAAACTGAATTTAAATAATTGTTGTTTCTAGGCCCACATAGTTTGGAATGTAATACAGTTCTGTACAGTATACTCTTATGTTATAGTTTATATTTATTACATTCTGTTTTGTGTGCTCATTGAATTAATAAATAAATAAATATCAAACAAGCGGGTTCTACGTAGTCCGATAAACGATATATCAGCCGAGTTATGGACGTTTTATACCACGAAACACACTCGGTCGGTTGATGACACAAAACTGTCAAATCAGCGTCGGTCGGGATGAACAAAACGCTCGATCAGATCAACCAACCGATTATGTTTCGTGGTATAAAACGTCCATAACTTCGGCCGATATATCGTTTATCGGACTTCGTAGTAGACCTGAAGGTGGCAGTCAAGTGTAAACCCATAGAATAAAAACAAACGCCAAAAATTTCCGATGTCTTGTCTCGTATATCTTTATACCAAATTTCAATTTAAACGGTTTAAAAGTTTAGTCGAGAAAGCATAACAAATAGACAAAGTAACTTTCATAGCAAATGTTTCGAATAGGTATTTTATAACTTAGTCAACACAATCCAGTCAGCAGAAAACTAACTCATTCCTTAAAAAACGAGTTATTATTACACAGAAGCACAACACAAAATGTTTATTTCGGATGATAGTGCAGAAAACGGATATAAAAGGAATCAATTCATACATCGCGCGAACAAGTGGGGCAGTCTCGAAGATTGCGCCGGTGATCGAAACTACAAAACAAGAGCATTAAGATGATGTATGACGCACCATTCTGCCTTCCGACTCTATCTTAGATTGCACAATGTTACACCTTACCATTCACATGTAGCGGTACAATCGTAATATAGAACTGTACTTATAGAATACTCATCTCACGGCACACAAGGGACTTCACGTACTACGCTGACGACACCGACGACGCCATCGGTCGGTTGGTCCGGCGAGCGTTGGCTGCAACACTGAAGACCATCCGAGAGTTCAATTTGCAGATGGCCATCAAAGATAGAAATGCAGTCGTGGTGGAGGCGCTGAGCCGGGAGGAGGCGGCTTAGAAAATAAAATAGGCCTAGAATTAGAATGAAAATGTTCCCTACTCCCCCTATTTCCTTTTCTTCTTAATCCAAGATTCATGTAAAAAAAAGA